>JBBPDJ010000020.1:19143495-19154147 GCA_037974625.1 Cucumis cinereus
AATATAAGATTTTAGAAACTTATGGTCATTTCCACCTCTCCAAATGACCAAAAATGAACAAACATTAAAACACTTATCATAAAAGGACACAAACATAAATTTAAAAAGTTTCAAGTAAAAGATGCAATATGGCATAGGGCAAAGGGCTATAATGAAAAAATTAAATTAAGTTACTAATTTAAGACTTCAACTTTAATGAGGGTGTCTATATTAGTTTTGGAATTATCACCGCTTAATTAAATTCTAAAAACAAAAATATTTTTTTATTATTATTTTTGCAAATTATAGCTTGATTTTTTTAAAATATTTACAGAAAATAGATAACAAAACTAGTGTAAAAAATTAATTAAGTATGTATGAGCTTAATTTTAAAAAATTAAAAAATAAAAATCAAATAATTACAAAAAAAGACAGAAATAAACTACCGATGTGACATAAGAGAGCGAAGTCACTCAATAAAAAATGCACAAAAAAGAAAAAAAAAAGAATGACATATCCTTCGACTTGATAATGGTCTTGCCACGTGCTACTTATTGTTACATTATGTTTAATCATGTTTGCTAAGTCTAATCAAAACGTCATGTTAAGATTTAAGCAATAGTACTAATTAATAAGATAATCTCGATTAAGCATGTTTAAATGGACAGGACACAAAACCTATTAATTTAAAAGCACTTTAGAGAGCTACAAAAAGTCCACAAAACTACCACCTAATCCTAAGTAATTAAAATCTCCTTTTATATCTTTACGTCACACTTCATAGTAAACACATAGAGCGTATGTAAACTATTAGGAATTATGGAAATGATTGTTGTTAAGAAGTCACATCCTTCTTCCAAATAGGGAACAATCCAATCTATAGGTGGTATACCATATTATTTAAAAATATCGTACCTAGTAGAACAAAAAACACTCTTCTAAGACAAAACAGGTACAAGAAGAGTACGCTAGACCATTGAAACTTATTATATTAAGCATAAATTGGCAAGACGAGTTTGGCTCGATGATATTGACATAGTCTCTGTATCAGGATTTTTGAAAACATTAAATTATATCCTTTGAATTTTAAGTTTTATCATATTAATATATTTGTTTAAATTTCATAACATCCTAATATAGATGTGTGTGTATATATATACATGCATTAATAATAATTTAAGTCATATTTATTTTTTAAAGTAATTAATTTATGCAATAAAACGTTTTGTTATGGAGCACAAAGATCAAAACGGCGACGTTCTAATTCAAAGAGCAATGAAGAAAGGAGAGAAATTAGAAGAAGGCGGAACGGTTAACCCTAGAAAATGAACCAGGGTTAGTTAAAAACTAACTGTAGTTCAAACGTCCCCACTAACATGTAGAAGCTTTATAAAGTTTCAGGCTATGTGAAAAAAAGCCATAGCCATTTGTTTTTGCAAAGAAAGAAAGAAACTCAAAACTTTCATCACTAAGAACACACACAAAAAATGGCGTTCTATGGCGATGAAGACGATCTATGGAAATGTCCAAAACACCCTTCCAAACGGCGGAGGATCGGAATCTGTCCTCTCTGTCTCCGTGACCGTCTCGTAACTCTCTGTCCTGATTGTGCCAACGTCCGCCCCTGTAATTGTTGCGCTACAACCAATACTACCACTACTTCTTCTTCTTCATCATCTTCTTCTTCTTTCTCTCGTTTCTCCTCCGCCGATCTCGGATCCGTCGGCCGTCTCTCCAATCTCATCGACGGTGAACCGGCTTTCCGTCGTTCTCGCTCTCTCGCGGCGATTCCGTTTCTGAGATCGCGATTTGTTGCTGATTCTGTTGATGATTGTTCCTCATCTGGTAATAGTGCTAGAACGTCGTCGTTTTGGTCGATTTTCAGGTCGAAGAGTAAGAAGAGGAACGAAGGTGGAAGAATGGAAGCGGCGGTGGAAATTGATTTTAGACGGAGAGCGAAGGAAGTAGCGGAAGTTGAAGAGGCGATGAGACGGAAGTTGATGATCCGTTCGAGATCGGTTGCGGTTGCGGATTCCGGTGGGAGAATTGTCCGGCCACCGGTGAAGGCTAGGGCCTGGTATTTTCCGAGTCCGATCAAAGCATTCCGGCAATCGAAGATTTCTAAACCTGTTCTCACGGAACGGTCTCCGTTACACAGAGGTTGAATTTTGAATTTCTATTTTTTTTTTCTAATTTTTCAAATTTCGAATTGAAAAATTAAAATCCAAAGGAAAAAAAGGTATATTGAAAAGAAGGGGAAGGTGAAATTGAAGAATATTTGCAGCACATTATTATTATTTTTAATATTAGTTTATAATTTTATTGTAAATGGTGTGTGTAATTAGCGGAAATTATGAATATTTAAATAAGGTGATAAATATGGAATTTTAGAAAGATGCGGGGCCAAAAATAGTAAAATGAATAAATAGGAGGGGCCAAGAATAGCAATTTTGGAGATATTGATTTTTGATAAGGGAAAAGAAAAAGTGACAATTATTGAAGAAATTGGGATATCAATTCTCATCTCATTCAAATCAAATGGGACATTACAATATATTTGATTTGGTGACATTTTGCCAAACTTTATTATTATTATTATTATTTCAATTAAATGGAGTAATTTATAGAGAAAATGTTTCTAAGCTAAGAAATTTAATTTTGAGGAGGAAGGACTTATTAGCTACCTCATATTTCATAATAATGCAAACTTATTAATTTCTTTTTGGCCCTACCCCTTTCTTAACTTTGTGGTTGCAACCTCTCAACCCTTCCCCCTATCCTATAATCTAATTGTGTGTGTCGCTTTCCTCGAAATTTAGGGTTTAAATTATCATCAAGATATTTACTCGAACAACCCCATGCACATATTTAATTTTTATTTCACTAATTAAATTATTTTTTTATCTAACCAAAGTGCTTGGATTATTTGGATTAACATATTTACAAAATCAATTGTACCTAAATCTTTTAAACTATCGCTCCCAAATCAATACGAAAATGTTTAATTTAAGGAAGGAATAAAACTTTAGACTTGATTGATGGTTAATTAATTATTTTTTTTTTTGTGAATTTAGAAGAAATAATTGAAGTTCATCTTTATGTGTCAATCATCATATTACTACTACACATATGATGCCAAATGCTAAAGAAAAGAAGAAAAAAAAAAAGTTGTACAAATTTCATTATTTTTCTTTCTCTCTCTAAATGTTATATTTTTTTCTCTCTCTATCTCTCTCTTAAAACCAGCAAATCCATTGCAGTGTATGAGGTGGCCAAATTTCCATAAAGATTCTTTTTCTTTAAACAATATTCATTCAGATTCTAATTCAAACTTTAATTTTAAATTATTATCAACTCATCAAACACTTCCAAATACCACTTTAATTAACCACATAATTAATTAAACTACTTTGCTCTAATCATATTATAACGGCGCAATTAATAATTCAACTTACTATTAATTATATTTTAACTTTAATTATTTTACTATTCATATACTTCGAACCTTAGCACATGCTAATTAATTATTTTCATTAACATATCAACTAATTAAAATAAGAATACGTAAATTTGCTAATGCTTACAATTATGGTTTCGGTTAGATCTCTAACGACCTGATTAGTTTAATTACCACAAAAAAAAAAAATAAATGAAATTGTGTATATATGTATGTATTTATTTATTTTTATTAATGTTGAAAAATTAAGATATTTTATGTTGAATGAGTGAACTTTATATTAAAATTTTAAAGCTTAGTTTTGGCCTCTTATTCTCATTTGTATTATATTATGTATTTTTGACTTTCAAAACCTATCTATAAGGGGAATGAATATTCTTAAATCTTAAATATATACATATATTAATACCTCCCCATGTTGTGTTATGGGTTCTTACATTTTTTTTTCTTTACTTATTATATTCCTTTTACAAATTCTATATTTTTTAATTTGAGATATGTTTTTAAAATTATCACAAATTTATTTACACAATACAAGAATTTAAAATGAAAATTCCGTTGTATCGTGAAAATAGGAAGGTGAGTTGATTCAAAATTTCTACCTCTTTGATTGATAATATACTTTTATATCGTTGTGGTGTATGACCTTCGTGTGACTAGTCATTCTAACGGGACCAATATTACCACGTTCACTGATTGTGAGTCTCTTTTATTCTCAATAGGTCCATCGCTCCCCTCTTGGAGGTTTCACCTTTGATTGATGAGATTTATTCCTTGGCTTTGAGTTTCTCTAATGTTTCTTTTCTGTTTGTGCCGTGTGTGATTGGAATTTGGTTGCTCATTCTCTTGCTGCATGTGGGTTTTTCGACGTTCAATTTTTATGGACCTCTTCGTTTTCGAAGTAGTTAGGAAATTGTTGTAAGCATGAAATTTCGATTAGTTAGAACGTTAAAATTACCAATAATAATTCACTTTTACAAAGTTTTTTTTTTCTTTCTATTTTTATAAAACTTAGTTGTGGTGTTTAATATTGGTATTTTTTTCAGGTATATATATATATTATATATATATAATATAAAGTTGAGAAAGACTCAATCACCGTCACCTATACTAAATTCAACATGTAGAACAATTAAATGAAGAAAATATTAATCCATATATTATTTTGTTAGGACAAAATTTGATTCCATATTTTTCCAAATCAGAATTTCCAATCAAATTATTACACTCCTTTGATTTTGGGAATTACCAAAACTATATATATATATATATATAAAGCAAAAGCAACCACAAGGTCGGACTTCATGTTCGATGGAGAAATTACAGACCATTCCGATGAAGAAAACTCTCGGCCGTCAAAAGATCGAAATCAAAAAGTTAGAGAAGAAGAGCAGTAAACAAGTCACGTTTTCGAAACGCCGTGCCGGACTTTTCAAGAAAGCTGGCGAGCTCTCTGTTCTTTGCGGAGCGGAGGTAGCCATTATCGTCTTCTCTCCCAATGATAAGCTTTTTTGTTTCGGTCATCCCGATGTCGATTTGCTTTTGGATCGTTATCTCACCGGAAATTTGTTGCCACCGAAGCCAGCGGAGAGTTACATTCCTGTAGCGGAGTTTAATCGTGATTTCGTTGATTTTGCAATGGAGTTTGAGGCGGAGAAGAAACGAGCGGCGGAATTGATTCGCGCAGCCGAGGATTCCAGGAAGAAGGGCGGATTTTGGTGGCAGGAGGCGGTGGAAGGGATGCGATTGGAGGAATTGAAGGAGTTCCGATCGGCATTGATGGATTTGAGAGCCAAAGTGGCAGAGAGAGTTGAGAAATTGACGGCAGTAAGAATTGGAGGGCCTCTGTTGCCAGCGCTACCACCGCCGCCGCAGCCAATGACGTCGTCGTCCTCATCGTTTCACCTTGCTGGAAACCACCAACAATTGCCTCCTCCGACGGCGTTTCTATCTCACCGGAAATTTAATTATCACCCATTTAGGGTGTAATTTTTTGTGAAAAAAATCTCTCAATTTTGTTTTTTTTTTTTTTATTTATTGGAAAAAAGTACCAATTTGGTTGTGTTGTATTTTATATAACGTTGTGTTTCTCAACCAAAAATCTAATTTAATCTTTTTTAAAAATAAAAACCTTGATTTTGAATTTGAATTTATTTTCTTTTTTAAAGCAAGAAAAGTCAAACGCAATCCAGCCGTCAGATTGGGTGTTTGGAATTTCTGGACACTAAAATATAATATAATAATATATTTCTTAATTTTTTAATCTAGTATTTGTCTCACTTCTAATTGTGGAAAAATACTCTATTTAATCCCTCAAATTTTGTATAAAAAACAATAATTTTCAATTTTATTTAAACAAACGGTCAAGGATTTTTCTATTTAATTAAATAATCTTAAAAAGAAAAAGCTTTATAGCGTTGATTTTTATTTGTTGAGTATTACATTTATGAAAATGGAGCGAATCAAACCTTAATTCGAAGAATGGCAAAGGTTATATCAATCAAGCTAAACCCATCTTGACAATTTATTGTTTTGATTTATTTTTAAATTGATTTGCAATTAAAGCCTATAGATATTACTACTATTTTCATGAATATACCCCTAAACCTTAAATCCTATATATATATATATATATATATGTTTATTGGCCATATTTATTTATGGTAAATGAAATTTATTTTCTTGTAATCCTATTATTTATATATGTTAAATTTAATGGTCATTTTCAATAGTGGTTGCCCTATCAAATTACAAATATTAAGGAAATTGTCTACAAAATCTAAATAGAAACAAAAGGAAAAAACGTGAAAAATTATTACATATAATAAATATGAGATTTTATTATTATTATTATTATTATTTTTGGGGATTTGTTCATCAATTCATTTATTGAAATAACCCAATTGCCTTTCTTTTCTTCTTCATAATTTCTTCAATAATTAGAGCATTTAATTTTAAAATATATTCTTCCTTATTGGATTATAATGAAAAATAATTTTGAATAATAATCTACACCTAATTAGTTGTAGATTCACACGTTTCATATTTCTTTTATATTAAAAGAATGAATATTCTTATTTTAAAAATGCAACACATTTTTAGTAGATTTAG
Organism: Cucumis cinereus; assembly: GCA_037974625.1. NCBI lineage: Eukaryota > Viridiplantae > Streptophyta > Magnoliopsida > Cucurbitales > Cucurbitaceae > Cucumis > Cucumis cinereus. The sequence continues at coordinate 19,150,043 of JBBPDJ010000020.1, forward strand.
AGATTAGGGTTTTCATAGATGTGCAGCAAATCCTACTATTTTTTCAAAAATAATTTTATTAAAAAACTGCCCCTCATTTCTGTTTTATGTTCAAACCCTAATGTAATACTCATATTATGAAAAAAAAAATCGACATGTAAAAAGCGTGAACAGTGAAGTGCGATCAAAAGATTAACGTGACTTATTAACAACGTGCTAGCTACATACATCTAAAGACAAAAGGAGAGAACAAAAGCACTCTTAGATATTACATTCACGTATAGAGACATCAATATGATTAGAGAGTTTATATATCACAACCTTCTAAACCCTAAATTCAATATCATAAATAAAACATATTCAATGAGACTTCCGTGTATGGTCATTCGGAGCATCAGATAACAGATTCAAGACATTATAACTATTTGATCATCTAATTAATGAATGCCAATAACTTATTTAAATGCAAGTTTAGGTTAAAATGGTATATTCTTATGATTAATCTTTTTTGACGATAAGAATATACCCTTTTTAAAAGGGTAGGAACCAAAATCAAAACGACTAAATTCTATAAAACACATTATATTATATCAAAGTCCAATTTCAATGATAAAAGAAAAGAATGGTTGGGAAAAAATATAACAAAAACCATGTGAAATGTAATAATAATGGTCACAAATAGAACTTTTATTTATAAATTTATTTTATTTTATTTTATTTTTGTATAATTTTGTAAATGTTTATTGAAAGCATGAAGATGGGATATTTGTCGGGTGCAATGCATAGAGCAGACATTTTTTAATTTCTTAAATTGTACCTACTTGTCTCTGCTTTATGTTTTTTTTCTTATGTTCCAATTATTAAAAATTAGAAAATTAAAAAAAAAAAACATTTTTTTCTATCCTAAAATATAGTTTAAATTCTTGTGCCCTCTTATAATGTTTCGATTCTATCGTACATTATTTCATGTCGTCTCTTGTGGTTGTTTCTATGGTTTGAGTTTTTATATCAAGGTTTCAATTATTGTTGAGTGAATATTAAGAAAGAGGTGACATATTCTTTCGTACCGTCAAGATGAATTTAATTACGACTGATCTAAACTTACTTTAGCAGTTAAGGTGAAATATTGGTTACATATATTTATCATATAATATAGTTATTTAATTTTGAGAAATTAGGGTAAATGATCAAACTTGAAGAAAATATTTACAAAATATAACAAAATTTTAGATTCTACCAGTACATTAATAGACACCGATAGAAGTCTATCAATGATAGACAAACTTTAGATACGATACTTATTTGTGATAGAAATTTATTAATAAACACAATTCATGTCATAATTATTAAGGTGATAGACACCTATTAATTGAAAGATATATTACACCAAAGTTGTGATTAAAGATGATATATTACACCATAGAGCTCATCAATGATGTTTTATGTCTTTCATTAAAGTTTACATTTGATAGGAGCCTTTCATGGACTTAAATATAGCAATTAAGATTTAGTCTATCTCTTGTCTACAATTACTACAATCACTAACCCTAACTTTGCTATCCATTACAATCATTTTTTCTTGTTTTGTATATGAATTGAAGTATAGGAATCTTATTAGACATTTCTTTTAAGTTAAAGTATTTATTAGACACCATCTAAAAAAATACAATGATTAATTGCTATATGTTGCATACATTTTCTCATAGTTTAACAATAAGAGAAGTGTCAAAATGAGCTTAATTCATCGATAATTTACATGATTTTCATTTTTTAGGTGGAAAACTCTAAAGTTGAAGGATTCAAACATTTGTTTTAGTACATTATAATTGTGGGATGAGTATTCGAACCTTTGACTTCTAAAGAAAAAAAGTCATGTTAATTACTGTTCAACTTGAACTTATGTGAGCAACATTTAATCACTTAATCCTTATTATACATTATAATCTTATGAACTATGTTTAGATTCTCAAACTTAGAAAGTAAGTTGTTACTTCAACTTTGACCAATCATTTTTTTTTAAAGAAATCTGAAAAAATATAACAAAGTTTAAAATTTCAATGTCGATGAAATTTCGAGATCTCAAGATGTCGAGAGATATTAATGAAAAAAATTATAAATATTTGTTATCGATTTTCTATGTTATATGAATTCTTTTTTATAGTATAATGGAAATATCAACTTCAACTTATAAAATTGTAAAAAATATTGATATGGACACGTCGGGATGGGTCCCCCAATCTTAGTTACACGTGTATAGTTAGTGGAATGTATATTGACGTTCCAAGTGGAGTAACGGAGGCGGTGGAGGAAGAGGGACAGATCATGTGCGAGTGGGGCCCACCTTACACGTGACAACCTTGCATCCACACTCTGAATTCCAACTTGGATTGAATAAATGGAAAGTTAATTGGAGGAGGAAGGGCATATTAGTCTTTTCAAGTAGTATTTATTAAATAAAAAAAAAAGAATTTTGTGGGACATTGCATTTTGTGCCCTTTTTGGGATGTCGACAGACATACGCACACGGAGACGCCTTTTGCCTCTTTTTCTTCCCCCTGATTTTTTTTATAAGAAAATATTTAGAAAATTTTAAAATTTATTTTGTTTTTATTTTTTCCGGAAAAATAATAATAAAGAGGTTTAGGATGACGTGGCACGTTGAGCAATTTGGTTCGTCTTACACGGAAACAGCCTTTTCTTGGTCCCTGTTTACTGTGTCTTGCCTTCTTTTTCCTTTTCTTTTATATTATTTATTTATTTTTAAAACAAAAAAATATGGATATATTTTTCATTTTTTTAAAAACAAAATCTATTTATCCACGTTAAAGTCGAAACATAATTTTAAATTACATTATCATCGAAGATATGGAAAGCTACCACCTATATTAAGAAGATACACTTTCTTTCTAGTGGCTCAATCATAAAACTTTAAAATTAAACGTACTTAGCTTGAATCACAATTTGAAATCTTCAAAATAAACAAAAGTAATATAGTCGAGTCACAAGAAATGCAGATGAACGTCGGAGCCATCAATATATGAGGTGGTAATGTATTTATGTTTTAATGTGGGTGAGGAGGTTTGATGAGCATGGGGGGAACAATTTCCGGGACTGACTTCAACCTCTCAACAATATGAATTTTTTAGGAATTGTGTTTTATTATGTTGGTTTTATCTTTATTTATTTAAATTAATTTAATTTAATTTAAATTATATATATATATATATATATATAAAACAAAGAATGTGAATGATGTCAGACTTGTCGTAATGTTTCTATTTCTTAGTTTATACGGTTTGATTAAATAGTTTGACCATATTCTAATTTATCATAACAGAAATATAAAATAATAATCAACATTTCATTTGGTATCATATATTTATATAAATGTGTATACTTTACTTTTTTAAAAAATTTTAATAAAAGATTAGAAATTAGTAATATAAAAATTAAAGTAAAATTTAACTAAGACTTTAAATATACATACGTATGAGGTAGAAACTCATACTCTAAAAGTTTGAATAAAAAATATGAAATAAAGATAGATATTGCTTGTATTATAACGTTGACGTTAGAGATTCGATCTTTTCATTCCATACATGGTTAAAAAAAAAGGCAATATTTCGTTTTTAGTTTTAAGATTTAGGATTTAGGATCAAATCATGTATAGTTAATAAAGATGAATATCATTGTAAAAAAATGGTACCAAGATCAACGCTATTTTCAAAATTATTATTTTTAAATAGTTAATCAAACAAATCTTAATTTTTATTTTCACTTTTTGAAAATTAATCTTAAAATCAAAACACTATTTACAATGAGTTATACTTATTTGTTTTATTATTAAGTTTTAGGTTTTTTTTCCTCAAAATTCACATCAAAGTTTGATTTCTTAGTTAAGATTGCGATAATGAATACTAATTTTTTAAAAATAGCCATTATTTTTCTAAAAACATTTGGAAAAGTTAACAAAAGAATGACACTTCATTACCTAACAAGCTCTATATTAGGTGTATATGCTTTGACTTTTTATTGGAAATTACAAATATATATATACATGTACATATATATACATATACACATGTACATATATATACATATACACATGTACATATATATACATCTA
>JBBPDJ010000020.1:19154247-19189801 GCA_037974625.1 Cucumis cinereus
CATATAGATGTACATATATATACATACACATATAGATGTACATATATATACATACACATATAGATGTACATATATATACATACACATATAGATGTACATATATATGTACATATGTACATATATATGTACATATGTACATACATATATATGTACATATATACATATATATATATATTAAAAGAATGTGTTTTTTTTCTTCTAAAAAATAATAATAAAAAATAGTAAAGTTGTATTTTTTTTTAAAAAAAAATTAATTTTAAAAAGAATAGTTCATGGAAGAAAGGAAAAGGCAAAAGAAAGGGTTCTTGGGACAAGAAAAGCAAAGCCAACCTGGTGAAAACGGCAACTCTATATGTATATATATATATATATATATATATATATTAATTTGTATCATAAATCCATTGGATTTGGCCTTTTCAAACTACAATAATACACCAATATAATGTTATCTTTTTTTCCTTCTAGATTATTGGGTTTCATAAAAAAAAAAAAAAAAATTGAATATTAATATTTATCTCGTTACACTTCAAAACCTTTATCGATGTGAAAACTCTAAACGTATACTTAATTTATTAGGTTCTTCTAGTTGATATTCTACAACAATTCGTTTTGGAAATAGTTGAGATATTATCTCTTTTATTATCATCCAATAATGTATCTCTTTTCAATGAAGATTAAAAGTATTTTAAGTCGAGATCTCACTTATAGAATGTCTATCAATTTTTTGATTTGATAATGATTTTCGAAGAAGTTGAGGTATCTCTAATACTATTTACGAATTAAGGCTTATTGGTTGATAGTATTTATGAATATGACTAGAAATTATGTTATATATAAAAGTAGTATTTTTTTAAAAAAATCGAGATACCTCAGGTAGATTCTCGGCTTTTGTGCTTGATTTAGAGACTACTTCAAATAATAATACGTAAATATTTATTATTAATCTTAAATTTTATGGTTCGATCTCTCAACATATTGTAAAACAGAAAGTTTTAATTTTTTTAATTAAATTTTAACAACGTACTTATAATTAAAAATGTATTTTTTAAAATAATTATTTATTCATTTATTTTGCTAAGGGTAGTCATTGTAAAACCCATCTTAAATATAGTTAAAGAAAATATAAATAGCTTTTTGTTGTTTATCAATGGACAAATAAATTTGAAAAAAAAAACACACACGCAACGTTTGTTCTTTATATGTTTTTTTTTTAAAAAAAAGAAACATTAAATCATCGATATAATTTCGTGTAATTTTGTAGATATGAGCTAGAAAAATTCAACCACGTTAAAAACGTCTCTACGAAACATCGTCCCTCCTATTTTCACTTTTATACAAATGTGTAAGACTTTTATTGTCATCATACTTTGTTTTTCTATGAAATGTCACAATCAACTACCATAGCAACAAGTAAAAGTCTTGAATTTATTAAAATTAAGTTTTAATATTATATTATTCAACGAATATAAATCCATCATATTTATGTCATCTTAATTTTACTTTCAAATAAAATCTTAGACATAATAAATGTAAAATCATTGAAGATTGTAAGTACTAGTTTGGAATAAACTAGTGAAAAAAGTGTTATTTAAAAAGAAATTAAACAAATGATGAAGATGTTATTTTAACTTAAAATTAAAATTATAGAAAAAAATGGAAAAAAAATATCTTCAATGGGCATCAAGTAGAAAAAAGTGAAAGCCCAAAATTAATAATTCAGGTGTGCTTTTTCAATCATGGAAAATTTTCTAATTTCCTATCATATATATATTATGAACTAATTTCCCCACCACAAATGATAGCAAAAATTGCTTCTTCTCTCACTTTAAAGTACTTGTGGTCTACCAATTGGGAACTTGGGTCAATATCAATGGGAAGTGCTTTTGTGAATTTGAAAGAGGTGAAGAGGGAAAAGAATATGGTCAAGTTCAAAGCTTATAGGGTTTCATGTGGATAAAGATATATAGATATGAACATTCATCCTAATAACTTCTAATCAACTTTTTTCTATAGATTCGTCTCTTTCAACCTTTTTGGTTTGTTTGTGTATTCAATTATTTCCTTTTCATCTTCTTTTGTTTCTTAATCTCTCGTTTCTTTTTCATTATTTGGGACGGATCTCATCCTTAAGTTTACTTGTAAAGATGAGGGAACTTGTATTTAAGAGAGCCCTAAGTACATTGTATTGATCAAAAAACCTTATACAAAGTTCGGAAGAAGCTTTATTGTGGAAGTGAGAGAAGCTCAAACTTAGGAGAGATTAAGTTAAAACTGAAGAGTTAGGTCGCAGTACATGAATCAATTTCTTTTTCCACCTCTTGCACACAACCCCTAGGGCCCAGAGTAGATGACTTTACACCGAATTGGATTACCAATCCTTGTGTCCCTCTATTTATGTTCTCGATGTATGATATTACGACATTATATATATCAATTATTTTGTTGAAACATCTTGCTTGACTTGTGTGTATATTCTTGTTGTCGAAGCTTTGCCCTCCTAAGTTCAAAAGCACCCATGCTAGCAAGTAGCAACAAAGTCCTCATTGAAGGGACATTATTTATTTATTTATTTATTATTATTTGTATTAAGCTCTTTCTAATATTATAAAAATTAAAATAAAAATTTGAACAAGTGAGGAAATTCATTTTATTAAAATGAAAAAAAGTGTCAAAAATACATTTTACATCTTTAGACATATTGTGGTGCACCGGTGAGTACCAAAGACACCAATTTCGTCTTTAATTTTCTACAATGGGTTTGGGCCACATACCTAAGCCCAAAGTTTGCCTTTTAAATGAAGCCCAATTAGAAAATAAAAATAAAACGTATTAAATATAATTTTCTCTCTCCAAATCAAAATTGACAAAAATCCATATCAAATACATTTTATTTATTCATAATAAATGAATTCTCTCCTTATCATTAAAGAAGCTTTGTAAATTGGACAATACATATATTCAAAAAGTATTATTGTAAATGATAAAATTATTGAAAATATTTACAAATTATAGCAAAATTTCAGATTCTATTAACGATAGATATCGATAGACATTAATAGACTTCTATCAATATCTGTCAACAACACTAATAGATTTATATTAGTGTCTATAGAACTTATGACTTATCATTAAAATTTCTAAAATAAGTATATTATATACGTAATTGTTCATGTATAAAAATTTAAAGACGAACGTATTATTTATCACTATATAAAAGATTAAGATTGCTAAACTCATTAGCTAATCAATTAGGTCTAATATGACTATGGATCTAGATGGAAAGCAAGAACAAACTATTAAAAAATAATTTTGAAAACAAATTTTTAGGGTTTCTTTTAGAGCCAATGCTTGTTGAGTAAGATGGGAGACTTATCTCCTCTTCACCAAAAATTATTAAATTAGATTTCTCACTATTAGCAATGTTCCCTATATCAACTTTGGCTAATTGTTTACAAAATACTCCCATTTTAAAAAGTTTTAATATTATTCTTGAGTTTTCATAAATATTTTAAAAGTAAAAATTAATTTATTTAAAATGCAAAGATGATAATAATGGAGGGAGATCAAATCCTCTTATCTTCTTTCTAGAATGATAATATCACCAACCCACTTAGTTTCTCTTTATTAACTTTAGACATGATCTTAATTAGTCTCTAGTTCACTTCACTAACAAAATAATGTAGAATTATTATTTAACCATTTAGGTGCATTCACTAACTAATCCACTTAGTTTATTTAAATAATAATTATGTAACCAAGTTGTAATTATATTTCTCTAGGTTGGCACTAGTCATAGCATAACCATTATGGGGTGCTTATCTTTAAAATGTCATCATTTTCCCACCATTACATACAAAATGGGAGCTTAAATATTGTTTGTGTCTCAAAAGAGAATTAGGAGAACATGCATAAATGGCTTTATTATTAAATATATAATATTAGTCTAAATGATCTCATGGAAATAAAATAAAATAAAATAAAATTTGAACTTTAACCCACTTGTTAAAATAGTCACTTTTTTTATATTAATGAAATAGGTTAAAATGCTAGTAAAAGACTAAAACATTTAAGTCCAAGATCAAACATACTAGGACCCATAATTATTGAGTTAGATTTACCCTTATTTTATCTATGATTAGGAGATATTCATAGAAGTTTAACGTGAAAAGTCAACTTTTCGACCCGAAACTAAGAAAAATGTTAATTATTAGACGAGTAATTAAGAGCGTGTTCGATAACTTATTTGTGTTTGTTTTTTTAAAAAAATTAATTTTTAAAAAATAAATATGTTTGGTAACTTATTCACTTTTTTGTTTTTTATATAAGAAATGTGTTTTTAAAATTATGAAGAAAAATTGAAAAGAAAGAAGATAAGCTTTGCGCAAACATAATTTAAAACAACAGTTACCATAATATATGGTTTTTGTTTTAAATAAATAAAAAATTATTGTTTTATACTTTTTTTAATTGTTAGTTTGAGTGTGTCACTCAATGCAATTATTCAGTCAATTTTTTTTCACAAATAAAATACGATAATTTAAAATCACGAACAAAATCATTAAAAATCAAATTTAGGGTACCAATGTCTCTTTTCCCTAAAATCACTACACATCAAATCCTCTAAATCCAACCAATGATAATAAATAAACAACTAACAAACAAACTAATGGAGATAAAAGTAGTGTATCCACCTTCACTTTTTTGCATGTGCACCATCTTAACCACTAAGAACTACACACTACCTGTCCCTATATAAGGAGATCAATGGATGCGTTCTAAGGCATTCCTTTTCATGGCTATCTCTAGAACTTTATCTTTTGGTTTCCTTTTGCTGGTGAGTTTCGGCTTAGCTTCGGCGGCCCGAACTCTTCTTTCTTACGATATTCCTCCTCATCGATCTGGATACGATAATTATGATCATCCTGTCCTTAACCCTAAAGTAGGATACGAACATGACCATCATGATGGATACTACCGTGACCGTGACCATCACGATGGACCTTATGGTGGTGGTGCTGGTGGAGGATATGGAGCTGGAGCTGGCTCCTCTCTTGGAGGCTCTGGATATGGAAGTGGAGGAGGCGGTGGTTCTGGATATGGAGGTGCAGGAGATCATGGGGTTGGTTATGGTAGTGGTGGAGGTGGTGGATATGGAGCTGGAGTTGGCTCTGACCTTGGCGGTAGTGGATACGGAAGCGGTGGCGGCGGAGGGAGTGGTGGAGGATATGGTGATTTAGGAGGACATGGAAAAGGGTACGGTAGTGGTGGGGGTGGAGGAAGTGGATATGGAGGCAGAGGAGACCATGGAGTTGGTTATGGAAGTGGTGGAGGTGGAGGATATGGAAGTGGAGGTGGTGGCGGTGGTGCAGGAGTAGACCATGGTGTAGGTTATGGGAGTGGAGCAGGAGGTGGGGCTGGTGGTGGTTATGGTGGCTCCAAAGGATACGGAGGTGGAAGCGGCGGCGGTGGGGGAGCTGGTTATGGTGGTGGAGCACATGGAGGAAGTGATGAAGAAGGAGGATATGATGGTGGATATGCACCTTAAACAAAGACAAAAACAAAAGAAAAAGCTCAAAGTTTATGGGTAAAATGAGAATGCTTACCCCAATTAACATCAATGTGTGTGTGTTAGCAAAAATAAAAGAATTTGGGTAAGAAATGCTATATTAATTCTCTTTGAGTTTTTAAGTAATTTGAATGAATATGTAATATATTAAAAAAAAGAAAAAAAGAAAAATAGCTAATCCATGTGTTCCAAATTGAACAAACATGAATATATATTTTCTCCTTTCTCATCTTAAACTTGTGGTTATTATATAATACATTTAAAATGAAATTTAATTATAAAATAAGAATAAAGTATCTTGATAATAAAAATAGTAACTCATCAATCCTAGTCTCCTATAGGTTGATCAACAAATTAAAAGTGCAATCTCAAAATATTTGATGGTATATATTTATAATTGTCTAACATATTGATTATATGTGTTTGGATACATCAAATAATTAATGTCAAATATTTTATTGTTTAGTTTCAGACACTTGTATTCATGGAAAAAATATTTGATTAGTGTAATCAGAAATCAAAATTAATTAGTATTAATTATTTAATATATTGCTATATACATTAATTAATGTATATATAAACCAACATAATTCAACTAGTATGCATATCCCTTAGATTATTAGTAATAAAAGAACTTTCTCGTTTGAATTCCTTATATTAATTAGTTAAAATAAAAATAAATAAATATCTTTGCGTTCAAACATCAATAAAAGTAACTAAATAATTTAACTTAAAATAATAATAATAGTAATAATAATAATAATAATAATAATAATAATAATAATAATAATATTATTATTATTATTATGTGTGATAAGTTAATTGAAATATTAATAATATGTAACTAAAATGGAAAAAATATTTAATATTAATTAGTTTACATAATAAATTATTTATAAAATATATCTTTATATTTTATTAAGTTTAGAAATATTAATTTGTATGTTAATAATTAGTAAAATTATTGATATATCAAAAATATCATGGTACAACTGCTTAAAATATTTATAAATATAGCAAAATTTCATAGTCTATAAGTGATAGACATTAATCAATATCTATCAATGTATATCAACATCTATTAATGATATTTTCCTATATTTGTAAATATTTTGATTCATTATGCTATATTGAAAGAAAAAAAATCGCTAAAATTACTTTCTATTAAAAATAGATTGTGATAAATCCAGATAGACATCTATTACTTTAGTGATAGATATTGATATATGTATATCTTACTCTATCACTAAATATTTTCTATATTTGTAATATTTTCAACAAATTTTCCATTTGCAACAATTTTCCTAATAAGTAAATAAAAGTAAGTTTTTTTTACTAATAATTATCTAATAGTGCCTAAAGTAAGCATAGCTTAGCTTATATTCAAGTATGTTAGTAACCACAAGGTTAGTGGTTCAAATCCCTTAAACACCAATTGTACTAAAAAAAATTATTATTATTTAAAAGTTCGAAGTCAATATACTAAGTTAATTTTATTTTCACTTTTTGTCTCTTAGATTAAAAATCTCAAACAAATATAGCACATGTTGGATGGATTTTTGCTATATTTGTAAATCCAGTTGAGATCTCTCGATACACCTACTAGCCTCTTTGCCCTAATGTATTTTGTCGTAAAAAAACAACTTATAAAGTTTTAAGAAAAAATTTCATGTGTCATTATTTCTCCCCAAATTATAAACTATGTTATTAACAACAAATACCTTAAGAATTATTAATTTTTTTAATAGAGTACTAGAGATCGTGGGGTATCTGAACATCTCAACTAAGTTGACACATTGTTCTTAGCACCCTGATCACGCTCCCGTTCCAAAAGTGAGGTATTGATAAGAAGAAACATGTAGAAGAAAAATGAAATTCAAAGTTAGTAATACAAGGGATATACTTTAAGAATTATTGGACATAGCATATAGTAGATTTGTTTATCCAAATGATCTCATTCCAAGCACTATATGATTTATATATGAATAAAATGTGATCATTTTTCCACCATTATATAGCAAATGGGAATTAGGGAAAACATGTAAAATAATGGTATGTAATTAAACAAATTATATAAAAGTTATGGTAATGCAAGTCGTCTCATATCCCATATTATCGCAATCTCATGGCGGCTGTGGTACAAAACGACAAAATTAACTTCATTAAAATATGTTCTCTCCTTCCTAGATTTTTCTAGGTATCATTAATTAATCATAAAAATATCTCATAATGGGAATATTTTTTTTTAAAAAAAAATCCCTTGCATCATTCAAACAATCTTACAAGATCGTATTAGTGAAGATGAGATCGAATTCTAACATGAGTATTATTGGTATATTTGAATCATTTCTTATCTAACTTTTGAGCAAGTAGTGGAGAAGCTGATGAACCCTAAACCCACCATTCACTATATAAAGGAGATCAATACATGCATTCTAAGGCATCCCTTCTCCAATGGCTATCTTTAGAACTTTGTCTTTTGGTTTTCTTTTGTTGGTGAGTTTAGGTTTAGCTTCTGCGACCAGAACTCTTCTCACCTATGATCCACCACATCACTCTGGATATGATGATCATAACCCTAAAGTAGGATACGGACGTGACCATCATGATGAACCTTATGGTGGTGGTGCTGGTGGAGGATATGGAGCCGGAGCTGGCTCCGGATATGGAGGTGTAGGATACGAACATGACCATCATGATGGATACGACCGTGACCATCATGATCGATCATATGGCGGTGGTGTTAGTGGAGGATATGGAGGTGGAGCTGGCTCCTCTCTTGGAGGCTCTGGATATGGAAGTGTAGGAGATCATGGGGTTGGTTATGGTGGAGTTGGCTCTGACCTTGGTGGTAGCGGATATGGAAGCGGTAACGGTGGAGGGAGTGGTGGAGGATATGGTGATTTAGGAGGACATGGAAAAGGCTACGGCCGCGGTGCCGGTGGAGGAAGTGGATATGGAGGTAGAGGAGACCATGGTCCAGGAGTAGGCCATGATGATGTGGTTTATGGTGGTTCCAAAGGATATGGAGGTGGAAGTGGCGTCGGTGGCGGAGCCGGTTATAGTGGTGGAGCACATGGAAGTGGATACGGAAGTGGCGGTGGAGCTGGAAGTGGCTACGGCGGAAGTGGTGAAGAAGGAGGATATGATGGTGGATATGCACCTTAAACAAAGGAAAAAAGAAACATCATCTAAACGTTTATCGTTAAAATGATTATTCTTACCTAATATCAATGTTTGTTAGCAAAAATAAAAGAATTTGGGTAAGAATGTTATGTTTCTCTTTGAATTTTAGTAACTTCAATGAATGTGATATTACAAAAAACTAGCTATTTCATGGGTTCCAAAGTGAAACAAGCATGCATGAAACACTCTAATACAACATATGTCATTTCAAACTTGTTATTAAACTTTGAGGGACTAAAAACAATCCTACAACACCCTAAACACAAATTATTTAACACAAGTTATGAACTAATCAAGTGTAAACTTAATAGTTCAACTCATCATTCTAAACGTCTCTTAAATGATTTGTGGAAAATTTTAAGATTTAGTTTGAATATATTAAATTCAACGTTTCGACTTTTTTTAACAAAATTAGAAAACTTCACTATTTTTTTGAGATTTTCTTTTTATGATTACCTCCTTTATTGAATAATTATAAATGATCTTGTTGCAAGAGAATAATGTATATAAATGTAATTTGCAGATATGAGGTTCAAAATCTTCCTACTCTCCATTGTACTTTAAACATTTGTTGCACTCTCTTCCGAAAAATCCTAGCAAAAAAAACACGTTGAAGTAAATTACTTGTGCATTCAAATTCTATATATATATATATATATAGTTTTGAAAACTTTTGGATTGTCATGTTCGACCAACCATTTAATTACTAATATTTATTAATTAGTTCGTTGAAGACATTTATGTCGAGCATTGCAACATACATTTAAAGCTAACCATATCTTCTATGTCGGACATTTAATATCGGTCAAGCCTTTTGGGTAGCGAAAAGAAAAATGGAATTTGGCTCAGTCACATTTGTCCGAAAGATAAATACTCACTAACTTTTTAATTTTTTAACTAAGAAACAAATGGATATGAATGAAGGGATTAAGAGATACACTTAAATATTTAATTACGTGAACACATTCTTAACACCTTAATCATATACCTTAGATTTAGAATGAATTCATTACCAAAAAATAATAGGTGCACCTAAACAAATATTCACTGACTTTGTTTCTTTTTTAAAGTGAATTTCAATTTGACCTATTTTTTAGTTAGCAACCACACTATTTGAAAAACAATCGAAAATGTCAACTTTCATCTTTCATGTTAACGAAAAAAATGATTTTTTTATCAATAAATTTTAATTTGAAGGATAATATTTGGAACAAGTTTTGATCTTTAAAATAAACAAATTTACATTATTTAGACACCATAATTCAAATTAAAACCATAATTTGTATAATTTAACATATTAGAATTTGTTTGAAATAGTGAAATCGCACTAATATGGGTCAAACATATGTTGAGAAATGTGTTAAAAATGTGATAATTTTTCCCACCATATTTTATAGCAAATGGCAAATTATTTATATTATAGCAATGCAAAATCGTTTCATAAGCCACTTCATGTCTCTCGATCTCATGGCATCTTAAGTACAAAAAGAGAAAAAGGGACAAAGAGCCCTAATAAAATATGTGTTCTTTAATTGATGGATTTTTAATAGGCATTATTAATTAATCATGTAAATATATCGTACGAACAATTATTCTCAAGATAATTATTGCATGATGAACAAAAAATTAGGTTGGGATTACCATATATGAACCATATCAAATTTTCAACCTCAAAGATTGTATTACTAAATTAATTTTATACGAACTAATTTGTCCTAATCCTGGAATACGAAAGTAGGTTTTTTATGTCTAGGTTTATTAAACGACACAATATTTAGATGGTGTAAATTTTAATATGTTAAAGATTTGTCTATTTTGGTCTATTACAAATAGAATATTATATATTGTATTATATTTATAAGTATTTTTTAAAATTTTGTTATTTAAAATAATTTTCCTAAAAATTAAGTTTTACCCCTTTCTCTCAAGAAAAAAAATACCTAAATAAATTATAGAAAATAAAATGGCGATACTACAGCATAAATTTAATAAAAAAAATTAAAAACTAAAAACAAATTGATTATAAGAGTGAAACTTAATTTAAACACTCAAACCACATCCAAAAAAGAACCTATTACTCTATTGCAATTGTAGTTTTGTCCTCTTAAAAAAAATATTAATAACGTAACATCAATGTTAATAAATATACAAAACGTGCCAACAAGTACATAGCTTAACTAACATAAAGCTTAAATTTTTCAAATCAAGAGATGAGAACTCAAATAATCTTATGAGATTAAATACTATTTTCACATTACATTTTAGATTATTGTGTAAAGTTCTAAAATATTGCTTATATGATCCTATAAAAACTCTTTGTATTTCTTATATCTCTTATATGTTTGAATGAATCATATACTCTTGATTTAGGACATGGTAAGGGTGCTAAGAAGATGTTAAAGTAGTTGAGATGTTTGAGTGCACCCAGTAATCCTTCTTCCTCTAATATCTTGTTCAAAAAAAAGTTGTAAAATATTACAAAATGGTGCAAGTGGAAAGATGGGATCCAAAGGCAGGTATTGATATGATTTAGTTCCAATTATAATTTAACTTTTGAGTTTAATGACATAGGCAAAAGCCAACACTTTAGTGCTTGCCTCTTGAACCTCGCTTGAGCTATATATCCACAATTATTAATATATTTAAGCACGTGCCTCCTCTTCAATTGCAACCAAGGTACCACACTATAGAGAAGCTAATGCATCCTTCTTTTCTATATAAGGAGATGGATCAATGCATTCTAAGCATTCCTATCCATGGCTATCCCTAGAGTGTTGTGCATTGGCTTTCTTCTTTTTGTGGGTTTAGGCTTAGCTTCGGCTGTTAGAACTCTTCTTGATTATGATCCACGTACACGTCACAATGATTACGATCGTCCTACTCCAAGAGTAGGGTACGATCCTGGCCATCGTGATCAATCCTATGATAATGCATATGGTGGAAGCTCTGGTAGAGGATATGGAATTGGAGACTCTGCTCTCGGAGGTTCAGGACGATATGAAGGTGGTGGAGGACGTGATTATGGATATGGAGGTCGAAATGATGATCGTGGTGTTGGATATGGTAATGGTGGTGGATATGGAGGTGTAGGAGGACATGGTGATGGTTATGGTAACAATGGTAGTGGAGGCTATGGAGATCGTTATGGCCCTTCTCTTGGAGGTTCAGGATATGGAAGTGGAGGTAAAGGAAGCGGCAACGGCTATGACGATCACTCTCGTGGATATGGAGCGCATGACAGTGGCTATGGAGATTCGCATGGACATGGAGGACGTGACAATGCCTATGGAAGTGGTGGAGGAGTTGGTGGTGGGTATGGTAATGGAGGAGTGCATGGAGGAGAGTATGATAATAGCAAAGGAAGTGGAGAAGAAGGGGGTTATGATGGTGGATATGGTGTCAAAAATTCCATCTCAAAGGAGAATTGAGAACTCTTTTTCAAGTAATGAACCCAATATCATATTAAGTAAACCCTAAAATAAAGAAATTGGGTAAGAGAGAATGTTGTTTTCTAAATTTATGTTGGATTTGCTTCTAACGAATGTCAAATTTGAATCAATGGTTCAATGATAATCAAATTTGGATTATGTTTGCTGTGACAAATTGATTGCACCTACTTTGTTTTGTTTTTCCATGGATTTTTTCAATATATCCATATTAGTATGGATGATTTTGGACCAAATGACATAATCCACGTCAAACTAATAAGACCAAAACGATGGAGCTAAGAAAATGGAAAGAATCTAGGCAAAAATAGTATGTACCATAAGACCAAAAACTAGTCTACGAGAAGAGAGTTGCCTCAAACCAATACGTTTGACCTCGACAAGGCTCAACCTCAGGTTGAGCCTAACAAAATACCTAATAATGGGGCATATCCTTGTCAAAAAGCATCACCCTAAGTCTAAAATAAACCTAAATAAAGGTGCTCGAGCTTGATAGGCCGAGGCCAATCCTAGCAAATTGTTAAATGGGACATGTCCCTCACATGCCTCAACCCAGGTGAGTTATGAAAGGTTATCCTAATGTAACTCAAAAACTCTATTTTGACATAACCTAATTAATTAACTAGGTTATTTAATCCTACAAATAATACATCATTATAACTTTAGGAAAAATAACTCAATTTTCACTCGGCTTCTTGTACATTCTTCAACTCTCTCCGACTTAAACATCGAAATATGTGTGACAAGCAACACATCCGTGTGAAAGTTTCTTTCTTTTCGTAGAGTCACATTTTCCTTCTACTAATAACATTATTTTGATGTAGATATGTATATTTAATAACATTTATTTGAGGAAAATATACCTTTCTTTTTTGTTAATGAGAATTTGGATTAGGTTACATCTGACTACTTGAGTTTAAACAATTTTATCCCTAATGTTTGCTTTTGGTACCACTATAGGTTCCTTCATCGATTTTTCTATAAATTACAAAAAAAAAAAAAAAAAAAAAACTATTTTCAAATATATTAAATAAATCAAAATATTTACAAAATATTACAGTATACGATGGATCGTGATAGAACAAGATAGACTATTATTTGCGTCTATTCGTATCATGATAGACACAAATAGTAATCTATCACTAAAAGAAAATCAGTTTTTAGTAACGCAGAAAAAATATTGTTAAAGCTAAAAAAATCGTTGCTAAGTATATATATCGTGGTCTATCACAGATAGATTGTTATATTTTACTATATTTATAATTTTTTTCATAAATTTTTTCATTTAAAATAATTTTTCTCAATAGATAGGTTCCTACGCTTTAAATTTGTCTCTTAGGTCTCAACAATATATTAAAAAAGTTGTTAATATATAGACATAAATATTTAAAAGTTTATTTTACATATTAGATCTAAAGAATTGAAATGTCTAAAGACCAAATAGACACAATCCTAAAAGTTTAGTCGTTTTTGTTTAGATTATATTTCTTTGGGAAATAATGGATAACACAATAGTCTTCCATTTCTAGTTTAAATGAATTTCAACAATCTTACTGATTTTATATCATTAAAATGTGATCATTTTTCCAACCATTAATGTATTAGCAAATGGGGAATTATTTAATTAATAATGTATATATAAAGTGGGAATTAGGGAAAGATGCATAAAATAAAATTAAAGTAATGCGATGTCGTTTCAGAAACCATTTAAAAGAGTTAGGGAAAAAGAGAAAAATAGCTCTAATAAAATATATGCTCTTTACTCTTTTTTTTTTCTTTTTTTCTTTAATAATGCTCTTTAATTAATTTGAAATAATCATATAAATATCTTCCAAAAAGGAAATATTGGTTCTCAATAAAATATCTTTCAAGCCTTTTTTTCCCTTAATCCTTGTTGATGAAGAGACATTTTGGCTTAAGAAAATGGTGTTTTTCATCTTTTATAAAAATTTTCACTTTTTTTAACCTCATAAATAAATACATGGTTCATAAGAGATAGACAAAGGTCCGATTGGACATGGTGCGGTGAGGAATAAAAAAATAATATCTTAAAATATGTTTTTCCTATTTCAACAGTTTTATTTTTATAATTAAAACAAAAAATGTTTCCTTATTAAATATTTTAGTCTGTTGAGACGTTGAGATGTTACATTTCCATTTTGTGATCGTTGGAACATTACAAACCAACATCTATATAAAGGTCTCTCACTGCTCATTTTACACATATCAGAAAATACACTTCTCACGAAGTTCGCTTCATCTTATTTCCCTTTGCTTTGTTTCGAGCTAAAATCAAAGAGTGTTTTGTATTCTGATCGGTTCCAGTGCATCTCCAATTGAGTTTTGGTTGTTTTATCCTAAGGGCGTCGTGACATTATCAGAACTGTTTGCACACTCAGCCTTCTCTAACAAGTTTCTGTTTTGTAAATTTTGGTTGCATACATTAAACGTTCAAATTCAAGGCGACAACATTCAGGCGACAAAGTCTTAGAGTCTATCATCAAGCGTTCATCTGAACGTATTCTCATTTTAGGCATTGATGTTCACCACGTTATGTTCCACCAAGCGTTCAAATTTTGTCCAGGCGTTCTGCCCTAGGCGTCCAGATATTTCTGTTCCAATACATTGTTTGCAGTACCAATTTCAACCCTCTTCCCAACTCTCGACTAAAAACATCAGTTTGGAGCAATATTATATATTATTGTGAGCAGTAAACCTTTGGTGTATTTGGTTGAAGAGAAACTGTAGAATCTTTACATGTAAAGCTAATTAAAACTCATTCTCATTTATGGGACAATATCATTACTTTCGTTTCTCCTTGGTGTGTCCAAAGTCTAAGTTTCTTTTTTAATTATTATACTTCATCGATCTCTTTGAATTGAAAAGTTTAATTTCCTATCTATCCTCTCTTATGTTTGGCTCCTATTTAATATCACTAAAAAAAAGGGGAAATATCATCCAACAATTATCAAAACCCTCTAAATCAAGTTAATAAGAGAATGCCTAAACTTAACAATAAAAACTGTTTGGAGCTACAAAACCAAGCAAACAAAAGTGGCTAAACTCAACATGAAAATAAAGAAGAGTAATTAAATTTAGATATTTATTCATGTCACCTGAACTTTTAAGTTTTTCAGTGCATGCTTCTCTAAACCTTATCAAATCTTTGAAGATCGTGTAAGTGGAAGATGGAATCAACTTACCCTTACTTTAATATTGATATGTTTTAGTACCAAATTAAAATTTGATTAGCACCTAACATGTCAAAAGGCTCACTATAGTGCTTTGCCTCGTAGACATCCATGGAGAAGAAGATATAACCCCTCCACCCGTTCCCTATATAAGGAGATCAATGCATGCATTTTCTAGTCATTCTACCTATTCTCCAATTCTCCAATTCTCCAATTCTCTTCATGGCTGTCCAAAGAGGATTGTACCTTTCCTTTCTTCTTCTTGTAGGGTTAGGTTTAGCTGCGGCTGCTAGAACTCTTCTTGATTATGACCCACGCACACGTTACTATGGTAATGATCGTCCTACTCCAAGAGTAGGGTACGATAATCCTGGCCATCGTGATGAGTCGTATGATAATGCATATGGTGGAAGCTCTAGTAGAGGACATGGAATTGGAGACTCCGCTCTTGGAGGTTCCGGATATGATTATGGATATGGAGGTCGAAATGATGATCGTGGGGTTGGATATGGTAATGCTGGTGGATATGGAAGTGTAGGAGGACATGGTGATGGTTATGGGAACAATGGTGGTGGAGGCTATGGAGATCGTTATGGCCCTTCTCTTGGAGGTTCAGGATATGGAAGTGGTGGAGGTAGAGGAAGTGGCAATGGCTATGGAGATTCTCATGGGTATGGAAGTGGTGGTGGAGCTGGTGGTGGCTATGGCGGTGGTAATGGAAGTGGTGGTTATGGTAATGGAGGTGTGCATGGAGGAGAATATGGTAATAGCAAAGGAAGTGGAGAAGAAGGAGGTTATGATGGTGGATATGCTGCCAAAAACTCCATCTCAAAAGAGAATTGAGAAACGTCTTTTTTAATTTATAAACCCAATATTCATATTATGTTAACATAAAATAAAGAAATTGGGTTAGAGAGAATGTTGTGATCTAAATTTAAGTCCAAGTAAAGTTGCTTCTAAAGAATGTCAAATTCCAACCAGTGGTTCAATGATAAACAAATTTGGAGTACACATTTATATTGTGAAGATTTTGAGTGAATCATACTTGATTTTATTTTTCTCTATTGATTTTTATTAGATAACATGGGTGTCTCAAAACCAATTGATAACAATAATATAAATTTGAACACAAAACCTCGTGAACCAACTTGCACCAGTACCATCTTAATTCACCAATTCACCGAAATGCTTAAACCGGTGGATAAAGATAAATTTAATTATAGAACATCCAACAGTTTAACCTATACCTCTTCTTATCATATTATTCCTTTCTGAATTAGATCAATAGGTGACTTTGATTAGATATCTCATAATTTAGTTGAATCGAGAGCATGCTAGACTCATCTTAGTGTGAAGATTGGACACTTCAGCCTCCTAGTGGCGATCACCCTCTTCGAGCCAAGGCAGAGAACATGGGTTGGACGGATGCATGTATGACTATTTTATGAAAGGTTCGATGATCCTTTGTCAAAGGGAAAGCTTACGGAATGTTGGGAATGCATATTTTTATTATTGTAAATTCACTTACCATATATGGAGCCGACTCCAATCTGTTTTAGGCACTACTTTGGTGAACTACACCAATGCTCGAGAGAAATGTAAGAAGATATGTTGGCTCAAACACAAACTCCAAATGATCCATCAATTATCTTCAATGCTTTTATATATAGCGACTTTCTGGACTATTTGGAATGAACGTAACAAGCGGACCTTCGTCTCAAACACCACTAATAGTCCTACAAATTTGTGGGAAGATCAGCTCCTTGATTGGTTACTAGTCCTGTCGAGCTAGGCTTTTTAATTAAAGAATACAGTCCAACTACTATAACTCTCCACTTGAGTATTTTCATGTAATCACTTACTTTCTCTTGCCTTTTGTACTTTTCCTTCGGATTTCTTTAATATCAATTAAGGGAAGTAGGAGATGATTAGCGTGCTAAGTTTGTGTCAACCTACTTCGAGATAAACTGATGCACTTAATGTCTCACTCACACGTATCTTTATAAAAATAAATAAACTAATAAATAAATAAGTGCATAGGGACAACTATCCCTACCGGTATAAAGCTCTTCGGATAAAACCAAAAGCAAATCCATGAGGAGATATGTTGAGAGGTCATGTTGTTCTAACAAGAAATAAACATTATTTTGCCTACAATTTTAAAAATAAATAAATAAATAAAAGAATTATTCCAAATCTGGAATGAAACTGTTCCGACCATTTCATATCTAAAATGATCGGATCTACTTTTGTATTTTGAAAACGTAGGAGATACGGAAGGAGGAAAGAGAATGAGAAAGAAGAGGAGAGAGGAAAAAAAGAAAAAAAAAATTAATGTCATATCCTCATGTTCATTCACGTACTCCTTCTAGACGCATGACGTTACATAATATATACCTAAAAAATATTAAAATGTATAAAATGGTATCATTTCATATTTAAAATGACTAGCCCATGCTATTTGACACAGTACACACCACTCTCATTAGTTCAACAACACTGTTAGTATATTTTATATCATTAAAATGTGATATTTTTTTTCCCACGATTATTTGTACAGGAAATAGGAAATAGGAAATTATATAATAATGTAAGTCTCAAGTGGGAATTAGGGAAACACATGCATAAAATAATATGTTATTTTTATTAATTATAGTAATGCGATGTCGTTTCAGAAGCCCATTATTCATCTCTCAATCTCATCTCATGGTGCCTCATCAAGTTGACAAAAAGAAAAAAGCCCTAATGAAATATATGTTCTTTATTACTTAATACCCATTATAAATTAATAATATAAATATCTTCTTAAAAAAAGGCTCTCAAGAAAAATTATCATGTTTCAATGCATCTACCTTTTTTTATTCCTCAATCATTAATGATGAAGAAAGTTTTAGGTCAATGAAATGGAAAATTTTGTATTTTTAAAAATTTATGATATTTTTTTAAAGTGATAATATATTATATAACTGGTTAGCCTTCTAATATAACAAAATATCACAATAATTATTATATTTGTAAATATTTTTAAGTAGTTTTGTCATTTAAAAATAATTTTTCTATATAATATTATTAATGAAGAATAACTATGCTAGCATAATCTTTTCTCTAAAAAAATTTATATATCTCTTACTTTTTATTGAATCTACAACTTCTAAGAGAAGTCATGTTAGTACCATTGAGAATTGGTAAAAAAAATGAAAGCAAGAACGTGAACCAAGCACGTCAAGCAGGCACGTCAATTAAGTTGCTCAATTTTTATGGATATTTTAAGATGCTGAAATTCGAGGTATACATGCAAAACTTAGAAAGGCTATATAGGAAGATTTCGCATAACTATGTAGTGCTGTAAGAAATTTTTTCACAAAAGCAATCCAATTATAACGAAGTAGGATATGTCAGAGCCTGAAGTGAACAAATATGCAAACCAAAGCACGATCAATTACCCAAAGAAGAAGATGCAATTTTTCAAGAGCACAAAAAGAAGAATTGGATAGAGAGATTTGTGGCGATGAAGAAGGAAGAGCCATTGGGAGTAAAGAGGTGTACAATTTTCAATCAAATTTAAAGAAAGAGAACGAGGGGGCAGAAACTCTGGTAGAAGAGAACGTGAAAGAAGAGAATTTGATAGTAGCATGCAATGTTATGAAAATGAAGGAGAAATTAAGGGAGTGAGTCCAATTTTGAGAGTACGTGAAGATGAAATTACTCCTCAGAGCCACTTATAATTGAGCGTACACACAAGAGAGCTTGTTATCGCCCAGGAGGACTTAATATTAATCTTACAGTATTATCTAGTACTTCTTTTGAGTTTTTTTGCAGGATGTTGAAGCTTTGACTATGAAGCAAAACCCAATGATTGTGCTTAGTTCTTTTGATGGTCACACTTGGAATGATCAATATCCTTTCCAAAGAAATTCAAGACCGTATCAGCACTTGACATCTCATAACTACAAATTCAATTCACGATCAATTCAAACGAATATTCTCATACTAAGTTATTTGTATTGCCATATAACGAATTCAAAGCATTCTAACACTAACACAAGAAGGTAGAAAAATAGATAAGAACAGTAATTAAACTTAGCTGACAAATATGGATATTAATTAATTTCACCTAGAATTTATATAGTTTTTCTTTACTCTTCTCTAAGTCTTACCAAATCTTGCAAGATCGTGTTAGTGGAAAATGGAATCAACTTAGCCTTACATCAAATATTGATATGTGTTTTAGTACCAAATCGAACTTTAATTAGTACCTAATATGACAAAAGGCTCACTATGTAGTGTTTTGCCTCATGGACATCCAGGGCGAAGTTGATGAACCCTCCATTTTTTATTTAATATGTGGCACCCTCTTTACCATTAAGGACACCGTAGAGAAGTTGAAGAGACCCTCCACCCATTTCCTATATAAAGAGATCAATGCATGCATTTTCTAGGCATTCTACTCATTCTCTGATCTCTCCATGGCTATCCTTAGAGCATTGTTCCTTGCCTTTCTTCTCTTTGTAGGGTTAGGTTTAGCTTCGGCTACTAGAACTCTTCTTGATTATGATCCACGTACACGTCACTATGGTTACGATCGTCCTAGTCCAAGAGTAGGGTATGATCCTAGCCATCATGATGAATCCTATGATAATGCATATGGTGGAAGCTCTAGTAGAGGACATGGAATTGGAGACTCCGCTCTTGGAGGTTCTGGACGATATGAAGGTGGTGGAGGACGCGACTATGGATATGGAGGTCGAAATGATGATCGTGGGGTTGGATATGGCAATGGTGGTGGATATGGAGGTGTAGGAGGACATGGTGATGGTTATGGTAACAATGGTGGTGGAGGCTATGGAGATCGTTATGGCCCTTCTCTTGGAGGTTCAGGATATGGAAGTGGTGGAGGTAGAGGAAGTGGTAATGGGTATGGAGATTCTCGTGAATATGGGGCACATGACAATGGCTATGGAGATTCTCATGGACATGGAGGACGTGATAATGGGTATGGGAGTGGTGGAGGAGTTGGTGGTGGGTATGGTAATGGAGGAGTGCATGGAGGAGAGTATGATAATAGCAAAGGAAGTGGAGAAGAAGGAGGTTATGATGGTGGATATGCTGTCAAAAACTCCATCTCAAAGGGGAATTGAGAAACCCTTTTTTTTTTAAGTAATGAACCCAATATTTATTATATTATGTTAGCTAAAATAAAGATATTGGGTAAGGGATCAAGAATGTTGTTATCTAAATCTATGTTTGAGTTGCTCTTCTAATGAATGTGTTTAATGATATATACACCAATTTGGATTACATTTGTCTGAACCAAGAGATTGGACCATATACACTTTTATTGTGCCTATCTACCACCCATTTGTTTTTACACACTTCTAAAATAATCTTATAAGGTTAAACTTTCTCATAATAACCTTATTAATTCATTTTTACAATGTACAAATAACATTATTTTGCTAATTAGTAAAGTGTAGGAAGTATATAGAAAAGGAAAATAAAAACTCTCCAAATTAGGGCATGTTTGGATTAACAAAGAAAAAATATATGTTTTTCAAAATAATCATTTTTATTCAAATTAGAGTTATTTTGAGGGTTAACATTTCAAACTTTTTTGAAAAAATGATATATTTTCAAAATTAAACACTTTAAAAAATTAAACCAAACACACCCTTATTCTAATAATTTGGGACTCATTTTCTTTTAGATTCTTAAATACAAACAATTAGGAATTGTTAATCTTAACGTTGAGTTTTGAGGCTTATTGATGACTGAAAAATGTATGAGTCGTTTAGATTCAAATATCTATCGAGAAAAAGATTTGTCGAATGTGAGTGTGTGCATTGTCAATAAATAACAAGTGGTAATGTTCCAAATATCGTACCCCAAGCGATCATTTTGCGAAATTATAAGATTATTACAGGAAAATAGTTGGTCAAGAGATAGTGTATGAAAGTAAGTCGTAACTAGAAATGTTGGGAAAATAATTTATATGGGATTGAATCAAGTTTCATAACCCTAGACAAGAGTAGTTAATTAACAAAATGTGGGCACATGTATGCATTGTCATCACATTTTACCAAATCTTATGAATCGGATAATTTATCTCTAAATCAACTTTGATTCAAGTAACGGAAGCAATTAAACTTTTTTTATTTCTGGCTAATTTTAAAACTTAGATTAACAATGAGGCAATATGTAGATGTTAAAATTTACCCTAAGAGAGTGCATTTGACAACAATGAAGTTTTGTTTAATGTGAAAAAGATTAGCTTATGCCTCGTGAATGAAGAGAAAGTTACACATCGACTTTGATGAGTTGACACTTCTAGATTGGAAAAAAAAATAATGAGAAGGTAGTTTTTTAATGGAAAATTGTTATATCACATTGAAGTTTTTACTTTACAAAACTAGCATCCTTCTCTAATTCGTACTCATTCAAATAGTTTTTCCTGATCCATCTCGAATTTGATCGATCAATGAGATTTGTTTTGGAAAAATTTAATTTTTCTAATTTATCAATTGTTTTGTGCCTTTTTGATACATCTAGTTAGATTACACACAAATATTTGCTCATGTTTTATGTAATCTTCCAAATCTTTCCAAGATTAAAAAATCACACTACCAAATATTATGCATTTTGGAGGAGTTTGAATGGGTAATTGGTAAATTTTTTAGATAATCAGTAAATTAATTTAGAAATTTGTGTAAATATAAATTTAAGGTAAGATTTGCAATATTTTATATAAGATTTAGGAAAGATTGCAAGAGAAAATTCGGTAAGAGGTAAGAGTTGTTATAAGTTTTTGGAGAGATTGCATATATAATTTGAGAAAAATATGTGGATCTCGGTGTTAATCTCAGGCAAAATAACACCAATATTATATATATTTGGTCTTCTTCGGTGAAACTCAAGGCATAAATAACATCGAAATTTGATAAACTTGAGCTTTCTTGGTTGAATAATCTAGAGTAGGATTAACACACAGAGATATTATATATATCAAACTTCATCCATTTTTTCACAAAATTTGATCTTTTCCAAAATTTAAAAATGACAATGCTATCCTCTAAAATCGATTTGGAAAATCTATTAAGATAATTGGAAAACTCATTTAGAATTTTTTTTCTAAATTCATATAATTGTGAAAACATAAATTATGCTAGAGGTTTAAAAAAGTTACGTAATCATTTGATATAATATTAGTAAAGATAGTCGAATTTGGAGAAAGTTTAAAAATATATAAGATTTGGTAAGATTATGCAAAAACAAAATTAGCAAAACTCGGTATGTGATATGAAGACCAAAACAATCGACAAGTTATAAAATATAAATTTTTTAACTAAATCTCGGTGGTCGACCTCACTCAAAATTAACAAAAAAAAATTAGTCGACGAATATTCAAAAAAAGTTAGTATGATATTTTAAACTATAATTGAAAATGTGTGCAAATATGTATTTGAACAAATTATATATTAGGGCATAGTGCATAACCACTCAAAATAGATCATTTTGTCTCCATTATTAATTATAGTATATGATCAAATGGAATAGATTATATATGTAATATTTAATCTCTCAAGTGGGAATTAATTATATTTATTGTAATGCAAAGTAGTTTGAGAAGGAGCCCATTTCTTCATCTCAATGATTCTCCATGGCACCTGCACTACAAAAACAGAAAAATAATTAAACCTAATATATATTATATATATGTTCTTTATAATTACCTTGGTAGGTTTTAATTAATTATATGCATTAAATTTTATTATTAATTATTTAATTATTACACTACACTTTATGTTATTTATTTGCTCCTTCTCTAAATCTTAGAAAATCTTGGTAGATCTTGCAAGTGGAAGGATTGAGATCAAAAGGCTAACATAAATAACTGATATGAAATTAGTTCAAATCTACTTTTGTTCCTAATCATCACACTAAATGTTCCCCGATACAATAGGGGTGCCTCTTGAACCGAATATATGATCATACTCATCGTGATTGACATTTCAAAGTAGAAACTAGGTGTGTGCTTAGTTATATACTTCAAGTTGGCTTAGTAAACATAGTTTTAAAAACATGATACGAGAATTCAGTCCTAAGTACAAGTACGAAGATTCTTTTTAAGAGATTAAATCATTATTTTTCATTAACATTCTCAAATTTTTTACTCCTCTTATTTGATAAAATATTTAGTGATAGGTAAGCTTAGTAATATTACTTCTATATTTATTAATAGTCTCTCAACAACGATCTCTTCATCTCACTTTCAAACCCATCACTTCATTAGTATTGGGCCTTAATTAGCTCTCTAACAAAGGCCAATAGTATACGTATTGATCTCTCTTTTTTTCTTACTTTGGACTCCTTGTGTGTTCTAGCCCGCTACAACACCATTAGCTTTGTTATACGTCTCAGAATTTCGAAACTAAATTGTTGTGTCATAGAACAATACTATTCTTAGAAGTAAACTCAACACGACGTCCATGTGATTTACATGCTATCAGGACAAGAGAATTTTGTGTACGAAATTCATAATATTTGATTTTCACTTGTCGGCTTTCTGTAAATATATTAGAAGCACATCTCGCCTACCTTTTGAATTTCCACAATTCTTGAGATTTGTATAAGTCGGAGGTTATTTCAGCTTATAGACCTTGCTATTTTGTATTGCTTACCTAATTGAGTTTGAAAATCATTATTGAATATGATGTGTGTATTAATTGTATATATATCTAGTTAAAGTGTATAATCAGTTTCCTAATGTATCCCGTTTGTATGAAAAGGTGGTAGAATGTGTGGAACACAAGGGAGAGAGGCACCATAGGGAAGCAATATGAGATAATGGATGGACCCCACACGTTGTTATGATTCAAAACACTAAAGACAAAGAGATTTGGCCAATTGCATGTGGAAATTCATGAATATGTCCATTACACTTTTTCTTTTGCTGCTACTTTTCTACTTCATAGTTCACACAACCCTTCTTTCTCCAAACTTAGCCAATTATATGTATCCAACTTAAATTAAAGGTTGGAGGTTCGATACTACTAGTCTACTTTCAAACATTATTGTTAAATTAGAAAATAATTAATTAAAATTGTTACCATTCGTGAATGAGCAAAATCTTACGTTAATTTAGTTGTTTTTCTAATGACATTCATTTATACTAAGCATGGGAGAGATATTTGCTCCACATGCTCAAATAACATTCGTTCATAGTCTTTTAACAGTGGCTCTTTTTTTAGATGGACGTTAAAAATGTATTTTTCAATGTTACTCTATTTAAAGAGATGTATATGAAACCACCATATGGTAGTTTTCCTTCCTCTTATAAGGTGTCTCTTTTCTAACACACACCTTGTATGGTCTAAAACAAGTTTTACGCAAATTTGGTTTGATTTATTTAGTTCCACCATCTCTTAACTTGAGTTTACTTTCAATTCTCACAATACAACACTTTCTATGAGTTAAACTCCTCAAGATATATTGTTCCTCCTATGTGTTGATGATATGATTATTATAGATGATGATCCTCTGGCTATATCTGATCTGCAATGCTTCCTTGGGACCACTCCACTATTTCCTTAGCCTTGAAGTTCCATCCCCCTCTAATGGGTGGTATTCATCTTAAGCAAAATATACTTTCGATCTCCTAGCTCATTCTAGTATATTATCGATACCTTGTTCACGTCATCAACACCACTAGATTCAAAGATGCAACTCTGTATTGACAACAGATCAGTAGTCTTATCTATCTCACTGTGGCCCAATCAAATGTTGCATATATTGTTCAGATTATTATTTGGCTGCTCTGATGCTGATTGGGTTGGTGATGATCGGTGTGCTTATTTGGTGTAGCTATAAGAGCCCTTGATGATACTATTTCTCAATTACTATGGTTTCATTGGTTTCCTTATTGGTAGGAGTGTTCCTCAACAATCTACTAGTCTACTACCTTACTATATATTGTGACTATCATTGTGCTAATTAGATTGCAAACTGTATGATTTCTTCCATGAACATGTCAAGCACAATAAAATTGATTGTCACTTTGTTTATCATCATCTCAAAAGCAACATCATTCTCTTACAATTTATCACCACTAGTACCCATTGATACCCTCACAAAAGCGTTATCCCCGAAACGCTTCGCTCACCTACTTCACAAACTCAAGTTGATATCTACCTTTTTCCACTCATAACAAAAGGCACCTCACATCTAAAACTTGAACCATTTTCAAGTTAGAAAATTTACTCTTCTGTTGTGACAATCCTTTTAAGAAGAATGGGTTTTCAATAATAGAAAACAAAGATAACAATAAAATAAAATAAATATTTACAAGGGAGTGTAATTTGAAATCAAGTTCAAATTCAATTAATACATAACCCTAAATATTATCGACCTAGTTGCCTACTCTCATGATAAACTTTTTGTTAATTTTTCATAATATGAAAAACTTGGAATAGTTTAATTATTCTCAAGATTTATAAAGTCATGACCTAATTTTTTACTATAACTATCAACTAAAGATAGATATAGAATGAATGTTAGTTCATTAATTTAATGATAAATAGTAGGTAAATGTCCAACTATTTGTTGAATGTCGCATCAATCCATCTAACTAAGAAAATAACATAAAAACATGAAGTTAAAAACAAGTCATGAAAGACCTTGATGAATTGTTATGTATTTATGTTATTTTCTCCTAACAATTAATGTTTATTGTTTTTTATTTGTAGGGGTGTTCTATACATTTTCAAACTCAATAGTGACGAAAGTCGTATTAGTATATAACTACATTAATCATAACTTATAAACTTTAGCTTTTAGTTGAATGGTGATTTACGTGCTTTCAGGACAAGAGAATTGTGTACAAACTCCATAATATTTGATTTCGCTTGTCGACTTTCCATAAATTTTTCAGCCTCCAAACATGTCCTCTCTTTCCTAAATTAAAAATTTAGGGTTGTTGTGACATGAAGGTCTGGTACGTTTTTTCATATCTAAATCATTGAATTTCCAAGTCAATTGAAAGTGAAGTCAAAAGTTTTTTTTTTCTTTCCTTCGTTTTTCTGTTTTCTCTTTTCTTGTTTTTTCTCATTTACAGTGAGAGAACTATTTTCTATTTTTGTAATTGTAACATGTCTCGTAATTTTTTTAAAAAAAATAATCACAAAAGGAATTAGTAGGTGCACTGAGACCATCTCAACGGCCCAAGACCAAAAGAGATAATTGTATTGGTAATTTTTAACCTACAATTCCAATTCATAAAATGGAAGCTAAACTAAGGGTTATTGAGCATCAAAAGTTCAAGTTGGTTGTTTGGTAGAATACACTCATTGAGATATGGGAAACAGCAAGAGGCACACTAATGGCTATTGGGCCTTTTTTCCTTCCCTTTTTGCATGTGCTTATAGCCCACTTAGAAGTTGATCCTTACTCCACCAATTCCTATATAAAGGAATCAGAAGATGCATTGTAGGCATAGGTCTTGTGTTTTGAGTTCCCATGGAGAATCATAGAGTACAATTCCTTGCTTTGTTTGCTTTGTTGGGTTTAGGGTTAGCTTCAGCCGCCAGAACTCTTATCGCTTATGATGGCGATGTTCATGCCCCAGTGTTAGGGCATATTTCCGTTGGATATGGTGGTGGAGAAGGAGGTGGTAGTGGGTATGGAGTTAGCGTTGGATATGGCGGTGGTGGCGGAGGAGGACGTGGAGGTGGAGGTGCTTCTACAAATGGAGGTGTTGGATATGGAAATGGTGGAGGTGAAGGAAGTGGCGCTGGATATGGAGGTGGAGAAGAACGTGGTTATGGCAATGGTGGTGGTGGTGGTAGAGGAAGTGGTGGGGGTGGTGGAAGCAGTGTCGGATATGGCCCGGGCGGTGGTTATGGAAGTGGAGGAGGAGGTGGTTCTGGTGGTGGTTATGGTAGTGGGGGATCAGGTTATGGAGGCGGTGGCGGCGGTGGAAATGGAGGTGGTGGTGGTTATGGTGCAGGAGGAGCGAACGGAGGAGGATATGGAAGCGGTGGAGGACAAGGAGGAGGCTCAGGGAGTGGAGCCGGAGGGCATGGAGGCGGCGGAGGAGGCGGTTCGGGAGGTGGCTATGGTGGTGGAGGAAATGGTGGTGGATATGGAAGTGGCGGAGGAGAAGGAGGAGGCTCAGGGAGCGGAGCAGGAGGGCATGGAGGTGGCGGAGGAGGTGGTTCCGGCGGTGGCTATGGTGGTGGAAGTGCACAAGGAGGAGGGTACGGAGGTGGCGAAGGGAGTGGAGAGGGTGGTGGATATGAACCTTGATGCTATATTATTCTCTCCACAAAAAGGAAAATAAGCAGAAGAAAGTTATAAACAAGAGGACTATTGATTATATTTTATGTTCTTAATAAATTAAGTTTAATATAGTGATGATGATTGAAGAATGGGAAATTAGGGAATTTCTTTTGATCATGTTTCCATAATATGTATATGTATAATATGTATATGTATTATGTGATTTTCAATTCTATATATGCTATTTACGATTTTTCAATTCATTCTACTTCTAAATATAAGTAAACATGAGAGAATGCGAGAGAGGATAGTAAATGCATGCATTATGCACGTATAACTCAACTAATTGAATCATTGTTACTTCGATAAGATGTTGGAGCAAAAAAAAAAATGTTGCACCAACTTATATCTATAAAGTAATTTTAAAATGAGTTACAACATTTCTATACATAGTTAACAATATTTATAAATCACTTAGGAGCATTCATTTTTAGCGATTTGGTAGGTTAGAGAATCAATCAATTGAAGAGTGTATTAAAAAATAGTGGTTTTAACAAAATTGATTGAGATTTGTTAGAAGTGATTTTCATACAATGATTTGAACATTTGGTTCTACACTTTGAAAAGTGGTTTTAAACGAACAATAGTGATTGTAAATGACTTAAGGGTGTGTTTGGGGTTGAAATTTATAATAGTTGTTTTGAGCTAAATTATTTAATTATGAATCGTGTAATATTTGGTTGTAAATATCTCCAAGTGATTTAAGTTAAATTAAAAGTAATTTATATTATTAATGTTTGTTTTCAAAGGTAAATTAAGAACGATCAAATTACCAAAAAGATTACATCGAGAATTCTCAATCATTCATGTCTTAAAATTTTGATTGTATTTCAATCTAATCACCGTTATTGACGCAATAAAATTTACAACAAATTAGATCACTAACCAGCATAATGTGTCTTAAGATTACGTCCATTAATAACGTTAAATGTAGGAACCAAATAATATTTCAAAAAAAACCTACAAACCAAATAAAAGTACACTTCAAAAAAAAAACAAAAAAAAAAAAGTTCAATATCGGAGAACATAATCGAAACTTTTATAAGTTTAGAAACTAAATAGACACGGATGGAAGAAAAACGGAAAAAAAAAAAAAAGGATTGATTTTTAACTATTTAATGAATAATAAGATTGTCTTGAATCTAAAGTGGAATCACTTGGAAATTCAGGCTCTCTATTGATCATATCAACACTTCCATCTTCTTTGAGCATCACCATATTTGATTTTATTTTCTTGGCATAAAATGCTCTATTACCTCTTTGATGCCTGCCATTTTTATTCTTATTTTGTCAGTTCATATAAATATATAATAATTCTTTTTTTATTTTAATACCAAATATAAATAAATAAATTTGTTAGGTAACCATTTGGTTTTTTTGTTTTTTATTTTTAAAAATATTTAGCTTATAAACATTAATCCTACCGATAAGTTTTTTTGTTTTGTAATTACTTTCTACGGTATCTTCAAAAATTATCAAATATATAGTTTTTAAAAAAAATTGTTTTTTGTATTTTTGAAAAAACTACTGAGAATAATATAATAATATCTCGAAAAGAAGAGAGAAAATTAGAGGGTTTTTTAAAAAAATATCTAAAAATAATAATAACAACAACAACAATAATAATAATAATTAACTTACTTATCAAATACAACCCATGTTGCATGAAGGCTTGAGATTTGCTCAACAATAAGCAATCTAAGTGGATGGCCCATTACTACTTTTTTTTGTGGCACAACCTGAGAAAACAAAAACAAAATGGGGTAATAATAATAATAATTCAATGATAAAATATGGTTTGAAAATATTTAACCAAAAATAAAATAAAATAAAAATATGTATACCCCATATTTTCTACAGAGTGATACCACAGCTTCAAGTTTTGCATACTTGGCTTCACTAATATACTCCCTTTCCACTCCCTCAAAGGACATCTCCTCCAAATTTATTGGCCAAATATCCAACCATGTTTTGGATGAAACTACAAATTCATGTATGTAATCATATTGAGAAGACAATAGAAGAATCTTACACTTCGACGTTAAGAAAAACAGGAAAAAAACTAACGAGGAATGTTGAGCCACGGCATTGCGCCGATGAGAGTAACGACGCAACCAGGCTTAATGACATTCTCTAACGCCCACTGGAGTGGATCAGTTGTGAACTCTTCCATTCCATCCATGACGACCACTACATGTCTACTTGCAGCCTCTGACGATGAGCTCAAAGTAGGTGTTGGTGTTGGTGTCGGAGTTGGGTTTGGCGTCGGCGTATCGTCTTCCATGGCTTCGTTTCCAGCCCCTGCCATGGCACAAAAGAAGAAAATAAGGAAAAACAGTGTTGATGGAAGACTACTTAGTAATGTTTTTCTATATAATTCATGTTTAGCTGTCTTGAGAATATTAAATAACAAGGTTTGATACTTACAAGAAAATGCATTGTAATCTGCTCAACAAACCAACAAACATCTCTAACAATCAATATCTTCCATTGATTCTGTCAAAATCAAACTCTTTCTACACTCAAAGCTCCAAACTGATGTGATCCTTGTACTATTTGATCATAGTTATCATCTCTAAAAATCAGTCAAGCTACTAATAAAATTGCTCTAAAACAAATTGAAACAGATTGTCGTCACGCATATGAATTTGATTATATAACATGTCAAGCATTGGAGTTGAAAATGTTCTCTATACAGATTGAAAAAGCGTTGATCGACTGAGGTCGAATCCAAAATCTTAACTCTTATGATAGCTAGAAATAAATTTAAAGGTCTTCCATCACCACATATTTACCACTAAAAAAAATAGCCTACACATCTTTAGAGAGGAAGGGTAAAAAGCAAGGGGAACTACAAAGCAAAAATCTATCAACTTGGCTTGCTTCGGTTTTCGGCTGCCATGAAACGCATCACAGAACTATACTTGTTTTGCGACGAGTGTTAGGCGGGCTAGACCTTTTACATGGCAATGACCTTAGTCTCTTCTTCTTGTTCAAAGAGGAGCCTTCACTCTGAGATCCCAATATAGCAGCAATCATTTTCGACCCTCTCGAACCTGGCATGTTCTTCTTAACGTACCTCATGGCTGCTTTTCTTTCAGAATCTTCCACACCCTTATTCAATGGGCTTCCAGATGTCGAGCACTTTTCTGTCTTCAGATGATCGACTGGGATTCGGTATTGTGGTTCTGAACAAAGTACAAACAATTCCAAATATTAAATATAGTCCAACCAACCAAATATTAAATAAAAAACATAAAGAGATTAAAACAAGACTTTACCTGGAGTTCGGAAGATATTATCTGGGCTGGGAGATCTCATTGGCGATAGAGGATGAAAACCATCAATACTTTCATCTTCATCATTCAAACAGAGATTCTTAGTTACGATGGGAGAAGACTTCGTTGTTGCACTCTCAACTATATTCAAGTTAGCAGAAGTAGCATTTTCCAAATCATTGACACCAGTATCTTGATTCCCCATTTCACAGGAAAACCGAGCAGGACTATTGACATTAGACTCAGCAGCAAATGAAGAGCGGACAGTATCGATATTTTGCAAAACCGACTTGGGTGATGGATTTGAGGAATCTGAATTCAAGCAAGGATCTGATCGTTGGATTAAACTTGAGAACCATGAAGTCCCCTTCCTCTTATATAACAGAATGTAAGCCTCACGTGACAGCACATGCTCTTCGGTGACTGGAGTAACCTGAATAACATCAACACCAAAGAGTTTTTCCGCTTCAGTAAAAGCTTACTGCACTTCACTAAATCAATGGAGATCAGTAGCTCCATCAATAGAAGAAGCACATAAAAGAATTCCAGTTAAGTTATATCAGCATCCCCTTGATGATTAATTATCCTCAAGACCAAAACGAGTGCGACGACACACAATATAGTAATTCAAAAATAAGTAATGGCCACTAAATTTTCAAAAAAAGATGATATGAGGTACCAAAAGGTTCTACTGATATACAACCAAAAGCAAGTGGCCAAACGTGAAACAAATTACAACTGGGAAGGAGACTATGATCACTAATTTAGTCATCGTCATATATATAGCACGCTGTTAAATCCTAGCAGTAAGTTGAAAAACTAAACAAAATTGAAAAATACTCCATAAATGTTATACCAATGAGTCATCCATTCTGTGCCACGTATCAGGAGAGGAACGAACAAAGCTGAAGTAGTGCCCAGATGTAGAGGAAAACCCTGTGTGCTCCACAATGGCATACAATTCATACTTGAGCTCCACCTATTATCATCAAAGGGAAAAAGAGAGAGAACCTCAGTAATGAACCTTAAACCAATTGTAGGGCAAAGCCAAAAACAAGACATATTACAAGAGCTCAAACATTCTACATTTTCAAGATACTAATGACATTTCTAGCAAACTTTACACCATGAGGTAAGAATATTTAGACATCACCTCTGCATCCTGGCCTCCCAGGGTGTACGGCTGCAAATCTAACTCTATTGGAAACTCCAAGTGCTTTTCGATTTTCTCAACAAAAGAACTATCAGCCTTGAATCTCTTTAAGTGAAATGTAGTAACCAAAGGGATTTTTTCCAGCTTAAGCTGCTTCTCCACCCATACCTCCTCTTTACAGTTTTCACACTTAAATTTTGTCTCCGGATCACCAATCCTCTCCACTTTGGTGAAAGATTCCAGAGCACTAGAAAGGGAGTGTACACTCTCAATCTCCAAACTCAAGTCAACCAAAGGCTCATGGGTTTCAGAACAATGGCCACAATTACAGCAGCAAAGCTGAATATAACAAAAATTGTTAAAAGACAAGACACTGAAGCTCAATACTCGAAAACAGAACAGAAAAGATCATTCATTTTCTTACATTGCTTATGAGACAACCACCAAACACCTTATTCACTAGATCATCGTCCTCTAAAGAAACCCGATCCTTTGCTTCTGAAAGCATGCATCTTTCAAGTTTATCCAAGAAGCACTGCATGAACTCATGGGCATCTTCTTGCTGGTATCTCCGGAAAAAAGACGAGAAGTCTAATTCTAGCTTAAGAATAACAACAGTACACCAGAGTTCTCAAAAGATAATATAATAAAACAAAGAAGTACAAAAACAACTGCAACCTCTGTAACACGCAAGACAACATTTGTATTCAAGTACCATTAAAGAAAATAAACTAAAGGCATATTTGGATTGACTTTCTAAGTGTTTAAATAAAAGTGTAAAAAGATGTTTACAATCACTTATAAAGTCAATCCAAAAAGACCCTAACACACTATGGTTATCTTAATCTCATATTTGATCACATCGACATGCAGTTTCTTTGAAGCAGATACTAAATTCCTTACAAGTTATCATCACGTCACACGAGATACAAAAGGCACTAATTAAGAAAAAGATATTGTGGAAAAAGAAATATAGAAAAGGATACAGTTCAAGTTATCAACAAGTTTCACCGGGGAGATAATCCCACCAAGAGAAGTTAAGGAGAGTTCGATATGATCTCGAATTGCACAAAGAACACAGAAATCTTCACCTGAGGATGCAAATTGGCAATTCTTCAACAACTACTAAATAATTAGATTCTAGAAACAGAGAGAACATATTGGTAGTGACAGTGATCTTACTGTTACAAGGCATATCATGATTAGCAGATCGAAGACCCTCCACAAATGGAGCAGTATGAGTGAGGCACTGCAAGATTGCGTTAATAAAACAAGTATTCCCCAAATTTGCAAGTCCTGCACCCTACGAATTCAGAACATAACCAAAATCAAACTCCAAAAGGAGAAAAAATGGAAAATATTATATCAATTGCAACTAACTACAAAGAACTAATTGAAAAATAAACTCACCGCTGATAAAGATTCGGTTTCTTGAACAGACACTGAATTATCTGGGAAAACTTCCTCTGAAGAAGACCACTCCAAAGACGATCCCGGCACAGGAGGCAATGGGTCGAGTCCATCAGAATCAGAAGAATAAGTTGAAAATGACGAAGACCCAGTAGGGTTTATCGAAGAAGAACGCGAAGACTGGTTAGCAGAGGCATCCATAGGCGAAAAGGAAAAATTCCCATTACGGCAAGAGGAAGACGGAACTAGAGATTGTTGAGCTAGGGCATCTTCAGTAGTAGTCGAGTGCCAAGACCCACCTTCAATTCCCAACGGAGGAACCAAAAATCGATCGACGTCTTGAGAATCAACCAAATGGGTAGCCATTAAAGAGAGTAAAACAAGATAATTAGAGAGAAAAGAAGAGAAAAACACCCTCAAATGAAAGAAAACAGAGATGGCTATTGGAGAATTAGATAGAAAAGAAAAGGGGAAGAAGGATTTGGGATGAAATTGAAGAGGGGGAATTGGAAAAGAGAGAGGGAAAACGAAAAAGAATTGGAAAAGGGTTTTAATATATGGATTTGAAAAGGGAGGGAAAACTCAAAAACTCCCAAAAATTGGTCCTTTCCGCTTCAGAACAAAAAGGGGAAAACGAAAATTTTTTGAGAGGGAAAGAGAAGAAAGAGGCGGAAGATGATAATGGACAGTTGAATTTCGTTTTTTAGTCCCTTTTCAAACACTTTCATAATTTCACTCAAAACTCATTTATTTAGGGTTTTAATTGATTCACTACTGATTTGAAATTTGAAAGATTAGGGTTTTTATTGATACAAAATTATCAGCTTTTCAGTTTTCAAGTGATGCAATTATAAAGTTTAGGATATCAATTAATTTAGCACGTTAAATTAAGCATTAAATTAGATTTAACTTTAAAATGTTAGTTGCATTAAATTGAAATATAAATATAAACAAGAGATTGTTCCCTTTTCTTTCTCTTTTTAAGGTCAAACACAGCATTCGAAAATAGATTTATAAGTCAAAACACATGTTTTTAACAAATCGCATGATACTTAGTAGTTTAATAGGAAATTTTACCGTTTTGAATTATATCATAGATAACTTAGAAAAATCGAACCCTCTGACTTCGAAATTGATACTACAAATATTATTCAAGATTCTCCCTTCCATTGCTATCACATAATCAGAGACCAATCAACAAATTAACCCCGTTTAGAACCGTTTCCTAAACTTCATACCTAAATAAATGTGATTAACCAACCATAAAATACATAGGCCAAATTTTAAAATTCAATGAAAAAGAAATAATACAAGAGACTAATGTATTAGTTCTTAATTATTATTGAAACACATACAACAACCTGACAACTATAACCAAAACTCAATACAAATTCAGGTCCTAAGCTCTTGTGAGATAGGAGTGCCAAATTTTGGAGGAGAAAATCTGGTATGTATTGTTTGCTACAAAAAAAAAAAAAAAAAGGTAGAACTAAAGCACATGTTCACTGCAGCAGCTAGAAAAACAAAAGAAGCACCAGCCAATATTCAAGTCCTGTGTAAAAGGG
Source organism: Cucumis cinereus (assembly GCA_037974625.1). Lineage (NCBI taxonomy): Eukaryota > Viridiplantae > Streptophyta > Magnoliopsida > Cucurbitales > Cucurbitaceae > Cucumis > Cucumis cinereus. Next base: position 19,189,376 of record JBBPDJ010000020.1, read on the forward strand.
TTGCTTTTTGAAAGAATCTTTATACTGAAATTTTTTTACATTCCTCAGTAATAAAATCAGCTGGTAATAAAAACCATATCGAGTTCGAGCCAAATTCTACAATGTGGAGGAACACTTGAAAATAATCAAATGATTCTGTCTTGAAGATCTGTAATTAATGTAGATGCCAAAGAGCTTAGCTTCTTCCCTGTTTCTCCTGCAATGTTCTTGAGAGAAGAAAGATCCTGCTGTGCCTGACAAAGTAAATGGATGTATCATGTATGTAAACAATACAATGCTAAGGAAATCATGAAAACCAAGCACAATTGCACGATTTAACAAGGATTAATATAGAACCTGAATAGAAAGCCGGTTAATAAACTCGGTTGCAGTAATATCGGCGGAAGGATTATCTCGCTGGTTACCGAATAGATCAGCACTAGAGAT
>JBBPDJ010000020.1:19193229-19224000 GCA_037974625.1 Cucumis cinereus
ACAGAAACAGACGCGAACACTGTGTTTTTCCCTTTTTTCTTTAATACATTTATGGTTTATGGTTCTTTTTAATTGAGATTTTATTTACCTTCATTTTCCCATGTTAGTGGCATCTTCATCTAGAGAGGGTTTTTCCTCAAAACATGTACCAAATTGTCCAAAACACGTACTTAACATGTCAGGAAATTATATATAGCGTAAACTATAAATCCTTGATAAAGGAAAGAATCAGAATATAGAACATATAAAAGGAGTTCCTCCTCTATCATGAAGGATTGAAGAGTCAAATGGTAAGAGGTCTGTATACATAGCATAACTAGAACAATTTCCACTTAATTAACAATAAAGGTAAAGGTACGTACCGAGAATTTTTGGAGGGAGACCTGAGCATCAGCATCAGCTCTGTTCTGATCACCAAAGTATTGGGCTGATGAAATAGATTTAGCATTGGAGAATTTCTTCCTTGCTTCGTCACTTTCTTCAATCTAACATCAATCATGTTGTGAGAACAGAGACCAAATGAAGAAGAGACATTGATATAATGGACCCATGTGCTCAACTAGCATGATACTCTTTATGCATGCCATTACTGAAGAAAGAAGATTTTTATTTATAGGAATTTTGATGGGTTCTGTTCAGATATGTGCAGGTTTATGACCCTCATATATATCTAGAATAAAATGTAAAAATGATAGAAAGAAACACGGAAACTACAAGTAGCATTAGAGTAGAACATAGAAGAACACCATCCACTGCTATGTAAAATAGCAAAGGGGTGTTCACAAAAATTATTCAAAACAAGAAAATTCCCCAGAAAACCCATTTCAACAATACAACAAGTGACGGACATTGTCAGAGATTTTTCACGCCATGAGGCATGCAATTAGGAAAAATATGTATACATGTTTAGAGTAATTCATTTTTTGAGTACCAAAAGTATACTCAATTAAGAACACTTCATACTCAGACACCAAAACGCCCAATTACATTTAAATGAAAACGAAAGATTCAAAAAGCTATTTACTGATGTATAAAGACGTACCAAATAATTATCTAAGACTAAGGATAATCATCGTTATTGAATAATGGCCGGGTGACAAAAGCAACGAGCTTCAGATTTACAGCCTACATTAGACAATTCCTCACATTTTTTTCATGCCTGATTTAGTGAAGCATGCCAAAATCATTGGAAAATCAGAAGTACGATGTCTAACCTGCACTTTTGAGGAACTGGAACTGCCTTTCTTTGGAAAACCACCATCCATTCCAAATTCAGCAAAGAAGCCCGATGCCTTTGGGGGAGCTACATGGCTAAGTACATGAGAGCCACTAGAATTCACATCAGATGATTGGACATTTTCTACATATTCAAAGCGAGATGCAAAAGATGAACCAGTTGCAGCAGTTTTGGGCGGTGTTGAAGATGAAACTGGAACTGTAGGTTCTTCAGGTTTCTGATCATAAAGATTTTCACTTGGCTGCATGCAGTAATGCAAATTATAAAGTCACGGAAAATGTATTTCAAAATCTATATTTAAAGTCAATATAAATTTTGAACACTAATCCATGAGCAATATACAGTCACTTCACAGTGGCAGAATGCGTTATTATTATTACCTTTGTAGTAAGCTTTCGGGCACCAAGTCCCCCAGTCTTCCCTGGCTTCTTCCCACCAATGGGCTTCTTAACAGTATTTGAGAATACTGTCTGAGAAGCTTTAGGTGACGCAGAAATTTCTGGAGCTTCTTTCTTTCCTGAGACATTGTCCTTCACAGTTTCACTAGTCTTGACATCAGGAGGTCCATTTGTTACTAGGTCTGACTGCGAAGTAACAGGGGAAGATGGCAATGCTGGCTCTTCCGCCATACTTTTAGCAACTTCTTTTGTAAGTAATTGTCTATACAATTCAGCAGCTCTTGACGTATATTTGGCCTCAATTTTGCCTCCATCAGTCCATCCATGCTGCTTAAAGAAAACCTGTGCTCGGTTATTCCCTCCAAAGCTCATTGTTTTAAGCTGCTCCACACTCCAAGAATCTAAATTTGTGGACCTACATAAATTGAAAAATGTAAGAACATTCAATACTAACCATCGTAAGGGGACTTGTACCTTAAGAGACTTTTCAAAATAATTACAGTTCATAATAACCTTTGACACTATATTCGACTTGAAATCCTACCTAGCATGTTATCCAAGCCACGTGTATTTAATACCAACAGGACAAGCAAAGAAATTAGAGATAAAGTGCACCGATAGTTTTCCAGAAGGCAACTAAGAGTTAGGTAAGTATATGTAGTGCTTTCTCTAAAGCCACAGATTTTATCTCGTTGGTGAGTATAGAAGTAAAAATGACATTTAATAATTTACACTGAGATAAATGCCCAAAAAAGGATGCTTTCATTCCCTCCGTTCATGAAATGATGTAAATAGTCTTTTCAAATTCCACTTGAGTACAACTACTTTTTACTGATACTTGCTTCATTTAATTTAATAATAAACTATTCACTATAGCTCTAGAAAACATTGAACATTTACTTTACTATTAAAGAAAAAACCTTTTTATTAGAACCCTTTGGTTGGGGAGATTACAAGATACTTCTCTAAAATCTCTATCTTCCATTAAGAAAAGAAAAGAAGAAAAAACAATTTGTATATTGCATAACTTCCCATTATAAATAAATAACCACTACAGTGCAAGCCAACCCTCGTTCTCATACATAGATATATATTTGTATGTACACTTTTGCAAAGACGAACAGATCTAAAAATGTAGTTCTCCTTGATATTTTATAATTGCACTTTTTCTATCTTCTCGACTAAGATTGTAAAGACGACACACCAGAATTTCATTCTTCTGACTGAAATGAAACTACTAAACTATCAAGTGCCAGGTAAATATTGGTTATTAACATCAATAACCTTTTGATAATGATTTCATTTTTAGCTTTCTATTTATAAAAATTATGTTTTCTTCCTCACAATTTATTTACAATGGCTTCCGCTCCTATAAAAGAAACATTTGAGTTCTTAGTCAACTCCAAATAGTGTTATTCAAAGCTCAAGGCGCAATAAAGTGCAATACTCTTCTGTGGCTTAAGCGCAAGTGCCTTGTGAGATGCACTATATATAGAAGTACTATATTAAGAAGAGGAAGCGTGGTTGAAGTGAAAAAATGAAAAAACAGACCTCTAAACACAAAAAAAAAATTCATTTAGGCTTGGTCAATTTGATTTTTTAGTTAATAAAGAAGGAAAAACCCTAGTTATTTCTATTTTTAAAAAATAACTAAGAAAGCCCCAAGGCACAGGCCTTTGGGCTTCACAAATGGCGCACGCTTGAGGTGTGCCTTATTTTGTGAGCCTCCCCTTTTCAAGGCGAGGCACAAGGCCTGCACTTTCAGCCTAGGTGCACGCCCAGGAGGGCTTTTTAAAACACTGGTTATAAAAATAAAAACTACTAACAAAAAGAAAAGAAAAAACTAATTTTTTAGGTTTTGAAAACTTGGCTTAGATTTTGAAGAACAAAAATGTTGGAAGTAGATAGCAAAAGAAAGGAACTCCACAAGTGAAAGTAGTACTTGTAAGTTTAATTTTCAAAACTCAAAAAACCAAAAACCGGTCATTAAACGAGGTCTACACTACTATTGTATTTACAAATGCACGTTTACTAGATTTTCAAATAATTTACATCACTTTTCATGAGCCTAGTTTGAGGATTCTAGAAAAGAATCTACAAGTGCCTACAAACTAGAACTCAGACATACTGAGATACAGGGTTAAAAAAATTTACATGAACCCATCAAACATAAGTGCATGTTAGAGCGCAAAACATGGCTAACAAGTAGGACGACATGGTTTAACATAAATGACTAAACATATAGAAGAGGCATGAGAATAAGACACTATCAACACAATGCACTTCCAAAAACTACATATACTCAATTAGGAAAACGAACATATAGAAACAATTCAAGAAAGGTCAATTTAGAGCCACAAATCAAAACCAGAAGGCATCAAAATCAAAACCCAAATAGAAAAATCACCTGACAAAGCTAACATGGACACCAAGGCTGCGATGCACAGCAGAACAATCAATACAGAGGAAGATACCATATGTAACAGAAGCCCAAGTCGGATTCTTAGCATTGCAATCAAAGCATATCTGAAAAAAAATAAACAATAATAACCACAACCAACGAAGTGGGTATGTAAATGTTCCATTCCAACAGGGGATTGAAGATCTCGACATGAAACACACAGATCGGAAAGAGGAAACACGATATCGAGATGAAATTGATAGATAGTCGAATAATACCTTGTTATCGGACTTGGCTTTGAGTTTTCTGAAGACAAGGTTCTTGTCGGAAAAGCTGTCGGACGCCATTAGAGAGGAAAATGAAGAGAAAAATCCCCAAGGGGGTGTGCTTGAACGAACACCACCTTCGGGAAATTGAAGAAGAAGATCGGACAAGAAGAAGAAGATCGGACTGAAACTCCAGAAATCGCTCCCTTTCGTTTTTTAATTCGAAAGAAATTTCTTAACGGAATTTACCAAAATGACCTTATATGTTTCTTCAATGAACCGCCAAGATGGGTCCAATCTTAGCACTACGTAAGGGTATTTTCGTCATTTTGAATTTTAGAAAAAATATAGGTTAAATTATTCAAAATATCTCCCATCACAATGGTTACAAGTCCTTTGCTTCTACTCCATCTTTGAAATTTATTTGAATATAATTTGAATAATACAAAGAGGTTGATAATTGAAACAGACCCAAAGTTTTAGGTGATGAAGTATATACATGGATAGGTACTTTTGAAATCATGACAATATTAGAAATCACAAATACTAAATTGTGTGGTACCTCAAATATCAATAATGAGTTGACAATAATCTTGGGCAGCTTAAGTGATTCATACCTACGATGGTGCATGGATTGTCATGAAATCAAAGCAACTCATATATACATAGAATGAAAAGTCTCACACGTTTTTATTAATAGTTGACACAAACATTATTTAAGACGAATCACATTTGTTTGGGAAAGCACTACTGCATGTGCAATTTATTTTGCATGAATGCATTAGTTATTCTCTTCTCTTTTTATAAAACATCATTTAGCACTACTTAAAATTCGCCGACCTTGAAATTCTCGTATTAATGTTATTCATTAACTAGGACCAAGAAGATTGATTAGACTCGACAAGCAAGCTAGGATGGAGTTCATGGAGTACATTCAATTTGTTTGTGTTAAAAAGACCTCGGGGTTGTAATGATTGTACTTAAGCTTCAACTATAGCTAACCTTAAGTTAAACTCAAGTGTCATTAAAGTTGAAGTAAAACTACTTAAGTAGCAATGAACGAACTTAAACCATGCACCTCGAGTTTTATTTAGTGCAAGACAAGCATCACAATTAATAGAACTATAGTTCGATTGCGTTTTATGCTTCCAAAGTTGTGAGATTGTTTATTTTGGACTTTATGTGATTAGATTTGCATGCTTTGATCGTTCAAATTACTCAGTGGAGTGATACGAGAATTTAGTGTGAACACAACTTTTCATTACTTTTGACATTGATCGACAAGGTAAATCCTTTCTTCTAATGAAATCATTTTTATTTAGAGATTGAACATATGTGATCTATGAGTTTGCATAACTTCAAAGGCGTGTTTTCACCAAGAACTGAAAAGTATGAGTTGAGAAAAAGTGGAGTGTTGTTAACTTCACTCTTTCATTGCCCGAAGGTATGCTTAAATCTACTGTAGACTCGAGTACTAAACAACTTCTCATGCTAATTAATTCATTATTTAGCTCAAGCGCCTCTTGAGAGTTATTGAATCCAATTGCCTACAATTTTCTTATCAACCTCTTTTATCATTTAGGGAGTGTTTGACCTACCAACTTTATAAGTCGATGTTAAATAACTCACCTCTACCAAATTCAACATAGTGTTATTCACTATTGAAGATTTCACATTTATTGCGGAAACTTCGTTTTCACAACTTTGTATTCCATACACAAACTCCTAACTTGAACTTATTAATTCCAAACTTCATATTTCAACGTCCTTCTCCTTTAGTGTACATAGAATGTGCCACAAGATTCAAACCCTAGTATGTTAAGCTCACTCATGACCAACTCCTTCTTAATTTGACTTAGACTCCTTCCTTACCTTTCTTACATGTAATTCCTCAAGAGAGAGGAGTGGAAGGTTAGGAAATTTTCATCTTTTTAAGTTTTGAAATATGGTCAAAAAGGGCTCAATGTGCTCAAAAAGTAAATCTACACAATTATTTCAAAGTTCTAGAAAGTCAACTATGTTTTCACAAGAGAATAAACTTCAATTTCACTTTAACGTTTTATTTTAGTCTTTTTAACTTTCAAGTTTATTATATTTTGATCTATTAACTTTATTTTATTTTTTTATCTTTGTTAAGTATAATACATGATTGAGAAGAATTAAACGACAGATCTTTTGGTCGCTAACACATCGTATTCCAATTGAGCCAGCTATGCTCACTTGGTAGTTAAACCACAAATTAATGGGACAATATTTATAGGAAAATTTTAGAATATGACTAAATAATTTTCTAAAATATAAATTTATTAGTTTAGTTATTTTTACAAATAAATGCTAGCTAGTTTTTAAAAACATCTTTCAATTTCAGTCATTTCTCCCCGCTTTCCATAATAGATTAAAGATTTTTATACAAAACTTCGTATATAATTGGTATACATGTGTGTTAGTAACCAATTCAAATCTTTATAAAAGTAAGGGTAAAATACCTTTTTGGTCCATAGGTTTTGGATTTAGTTTCTATTTGGTCTCTACGTTCATAATCTAATACTTTTGTCCCTAAAATTTCAATAATATTCAATTTTAGTCATTAAAATAATAAAACCAATAGTAACTTAATAGAAAGTTGACCAGGATGATAACTAGACTAATTCAAATATAGATACCAAATAGAAACTAAACTCTAAACTTAGATTCTCGAAACATAATTTATTTTAAAAACATCTCTCTCCAATTGGGCTCAGGCCTTTTTTGCATGTGGTTGGATGCTCTTGGGCTTGTGAATCAATATGGGCCTCATATTGGCCTTTGACAATGTTGATTTTCCACAAATCTCAACTACTTAAAATCAACAATCTACATGCTATATGCTATATTAAAGTATTAAAATGGACAATAAGGGAGGATTTTTCTCTTTTCCTTTTTACCTTTACAATTTTGTATAATGGTTACAAATTGTTTGCTTCGGTTAATTGGCCGAATTTTCGTGACTTACGTTGAGTTTGTGTTGGAGAGGAAATGATATATGGTATTGTGAATGTTTTAAAAAGCGTCAAAGTAACAAATTGGTTGTTATTTTGTTTGTTTTTTAGATCACCGTTTTATGTTTTTTTGTTTAGTCGTTTTCTTTTAATCTTATTTTTGAAGAATACTTTTCATTTTCACTTGATTCTTTGTAGAAAGGCGAATAATAAATAGGGTTTTCAAGCATTTCCAAGGCATTACGATAACAAGGTATCTCAATTGTTTCGTTAAGATTCATATTTACTTATATATTCTTTCAATATATTCGTTACATAAAAGGCATTATAAATGAATTATTCTTTCAATATATTCTTTATACAAAGGGGTTGCAAGAGGGTAGATTTTATGTACATATTTTCCTCTTTTATTTTTAATAAATTCCCATGTTACACTTTGTTGACTGAATTAGTCTTTTCAAGTGTAGGTGTCCATTCAAAGAAAAATAGATCCGACCTTTCTAATTTTTAATTCACAAAAATATATTTATATATTTCAAAATTAAAGTTTTATGTAGAATGGGTGCAATTGGTGTTGACGAGATGCAAGTTTCCAAGAGTATGTGTTGTGATGAGCACCAATTGATGAAAATGAAGCTAATGGAATGTAACCATCCCCGTAGAGGATATTTATCCCATGCCCTCCTCCGCCATTTCCCGTTAGGAAAAATGGGTCCCTATGGAGAGTCATCCCCGAATTTTCCTCAACATTCTCTAAAATTCTCTTCAATGTGAACTAAAAAATTCTCTTCAATGTGAACTAAAAATCAGTTCTTGAAAGTCTATATACAAAAATGAAGTGAAAAAGTCGCTAAGTAAAAGGTAACATTTTGAAGAAAAAGGAAAAAAATTATGTTAGGCGATGGTAGAATCACCGACGGTGAAGTTGGACTCGACAGTAGAAGTTGTGTTTGACGATAGTGTCGTTGGCGACTCGTGGGAGCGACAGTCAAGTTAGGTAGATAAAGAAATGTGGTGGTAGTTGAGTAAAGAGAAATGAAAGAGATGAGAATATGAGATCTGTGGTGGCTATGGAAGTGTGACGATAGGACTATGGGAGAGTGAAAGAGATGAGATGGAAGAGAAGTCATTAGGGTTAAAATTCTTCGGTTTGACTTCATTCCCGATCAAACTAGAAATTCTTCGTCCAGATCGGAAAGACCCGATCCCACATGAATTTTTGACAACCCTAAAATCTATCAATGATAGACACTGATAGATTTTGAAATTTTGCTATATATATTTGAAAATGTTTTTAGTCTTTTAAAATAATTTCCATTAAAATGCAGTCTAGACCTTTAAAAATATATTGTATTAAACCTTTTCATAAATTTTATGGAGATTAAAACAACTTCAAATGTCTTACCATTGAATTTCTTAATTTTCTCTTTTTTTATTTTTGTAATTCCCTTCAAGTAGTTACTAACAAAATATATACATATATATTCGACACCCTAGAATATAAATTAATTTGTTTTATGAAAAAAAACGATCATGCAAAAATATGAAAATAAAATTTATTACATTATCTACTTCTTAAACGTTTATCGTAATTAAAACAAAAAAAAATAATGATTTACTTATTACAGGCTAAAATCCCGTCATATTATAAATCTTTCTTATAAAGACTATAAGTTTTTGTGGTTATTTATTGACTAGTACTTATAAAACAAGGTAAGAAATACCCTAATACTAAATTTGACTTGTATCACACCCTATCAATAACAAATGTGAAACTATATTCACAATACGATAATAGCCTACTAAAGACATATTTTTAAATCAAAGTGATCATACTTCAATGAAAATACGAATATACAATAAAAAAAAATATATGATTCAGATTCTAGTACAACCGTTATCGTCTGTTGGTCGGTGACAAAGTTGATAACTCAAAATCAAAACAAAAACCATACTCATGGTCTCATGAGATAAACGTCGAGGTTAAAATGGACGGCTCCCAATGGAGATAACATGAGGAAGTAGACAGCCAAACAGAGCCCTCCACGTGGAAGTACTGTTGCATTGGTGGCTGATGATGTGGACTGTACGGGAGTGTGACGTGGACAAGTGAAATTCGGTCCCACCACTTAACCTTTTAATTCACACGTTTTTCTTCTGCACTATTTCTCCCCACTGGGACCCACTTATAGGCCCTTTTTCTTAATATATATATATATATATAAAGTTATTTATTTTATTCTCAACTTTTATTTTAATAATTCAATGGAATGGATAAGCTTGGTTGAATGTAACACGTAAAGTTAACACAATCCATAAATTTATTTACTTTTTTTTTAGAAAAAAAAAATACCATCCAAAGCTATGATATAAAATCGAACAAAATACCAAATGGTTGATTCTCCTGTTGTTGAGTTAAAAAATTCACGAAACAATTATACTTTATTATTGTTTAATAAAAATTTAGATATTAACTACTTATTTATATTTTGTTTATATGTTTAAGGTTGAGAATTTGAAAGAAAAAAAAAAGCATTCTAACTTGTTTTTGTTTTTAAAAATCATAATCGAAATTTTGAGAATAAAACAAACATGAATTAAAAAAAACGAAGCTTTTATCAAACGAAGTCATTAAGTTTTTCAAATTTAATGATAGTTAATTAGGATTGAAGTTGAGGTTTAAACACTATGATGAAGTTAATTTTCAATTCACTTGTAAAAGGTTTCTATAGTTGTCACATCTCTAAAGTTAGTCTAAACGACAATGAAACTTCGAGAGTCAAGAGGTAAGGATTACATTTCTATGTTGACCATCTACTGTAAATTTTGAGAATAGAATATTTAAGTTCATCATCTGCAAAAAAAAAAAAAAAAAAAAAAATTAAGTTTGATGTATTTCTCAACAGTCGACTGTCCAAGGTAGAAATATTATTTCTTTATCCTTTTGTATCGATGATCTATATGTTGAATTTTGACATGGGACTTATGTTAGAGTATTTACATTCTTAAATAATGAGACAAATATTTTTTATTTATAAAAATTGGCTTAAAATTTATAAATAATTAAAAAAAAAACTAATAAAGTAATTGCAGCGAAAGAAAATAGTATTTAAAAGCGCTTAATTCTAAAATCAAGTAGTTATCAAATAAGGTTTTAATATTTTAAAAAATATATATGTATTTTATATTTTTAGCATTTAGTAATTTCAAAGTTGGGTTTGAAAATTATTTTATATATATAAAAAATAGTTACTAAACGTGACCTAATCATGAAAGGGAAAGGATTAGATGTAGCCAGCTACACCTATCTTGATACTCTCATTTCTTTTTGCCACGTGGCACAATATTATTGGATGTTGGAAAGTCATTTCTATCATAGAAATCCAACCATGAGTAAAATTTTATTTGATTAAAACAAAACAAGACAAGATTTTAGTAAGAAAAATGTGATCCATGCAAACCTTACATGACCTAATTTTTATTCTTTTTTTTTTTCATCCATTTCTTGACATTTTGAGCAAAACCAACCAACAAAAAAATGTTGTTGATTTTTTCCCTTATTTTAGACTACATTTGGGGAAAAATAAAATATTCAATTATTTTTTTTTCCAATTATCTGCCAATTCAAATCACATTTTCCATTTCCAATTTTATACATATTTTTTCCCCTGACTTTTAGAGTTGGATTGACAAAATTCCATTTTTATTTAAAATAAAAGTACTTTTGAACTATATTTATGGATCAAATTTAAGGTTGTTTCTAAATGTAGCAAAATGATTGGATAATTTCATACTCAAAAGTCTATTAGATTCACGAGCTTTTAATTTTTTATGTAATAAATCATATTTTTAGTTTGCATGGCCTTAGCATGTGACCTTGCTTATTTGATCCAATACGATAATTTCGAGCAAGCTAAGTGTTCTACAACATAAGCGTTAAACTTACAAAGTAAATTAAAGATGAAAACCTAATATCATAAAAAATAAATAAATAAATAAAGTGTGTAGGATACAAATTTGAAAAATTTAAAGATTCATCTGACACAAAATTAATTGTCATGATACTGTCAGACAGTTAACACAAAATTTAAACCTTTAGAGAAAATTACCAACTTTTTTTACTAGTTAAGCGATACAATCTAAATACGTCAAAAACGAGTATAATTTAATTAAGCTTGTACACCTTTTATTTTTCTCGAGATCTTAATTTTTACTCCACATATTGAATAAAAAGAAAAATTAATGGAAGAGGACAAAAGTTAGTATTACAAACGCAATTTTAGTATTATTTTGAAGCATTATGGTTCAATGAGTGGGGCAGAGTCAAAATTTCTAATCAATTGGTTCACACTTTTGAGTATTGAATTTGTAAAAGAAAATATAAATAAATAAATTAATACTCTATTTTTATCTACCGACATTTCAATAAAATTTCCATGCCACTATTTTTTGGGCATATTATAAAGTTAGATCATGTTTTATTATATACATTAAATATTTTTTTTAATTATTTCTTAAAATTCAAATGATTGTTCGATTGAATCGAATGGTCATACGATTTAATTACATTTTTTTCAAATTTAAACAACTACATAAAGATCAATCTTTATGATGATAATCGATGTATTCGACTGAGTTTATATTTAAATCTATGTCATAATCACGACATTTTTATAAGATCGAATAGCAAGAATATGTGAGTGTTGGAGGATTAATTTTACAAGATACTAAAATATGATTTTTAGAGGTAATAACTATATAGGTCAACCTCCAAATTAGAGGTCCAAAAGAAACAACTTGAATATTATTATTATTATTATTATTATTATTATTATTATTATTATTATTGATTGTGTTTAACTATTTCAAACTTTGATTCAAATTCAATGTACAATTGAATAATACATGCATTAATGAATGCTTAATTGTCCTTTTTTTTAATAATATATATTTACACACACATAAAATTAGTCCCAATCAAAATGATATTAGCTAGGTTTAATTTGTATTTATTTCCATTTAGAAAAAGAAAATAATTAAACATTATGTCACAACATTGCATGTGAAGGTTCCAAATCATATGGATGTATCTGCATCATTACAACATCTTCATAATCAATAGACCATAATATAAAGTATGTATATTTTATTATATGGTAGAGAAGTGACTAAGCTCCAAGTCTCCAAGTAAATTTGTATTTAAAAGATTTGTAAATCTTAAACAACGTCTAATGCATTGAAACAATTATAAAGGCTAAAAAGGTAAAAAGAGAGACATAACTAAAGCTCGTTCCAAAGTCGAGACACAAAATTGAAAATTGGGTCTTTTGATTCAGAATATAACGTCTAAATCAATTCAACTATGCTCACATTAATACTTTTTTTTTAAAAAAAAAAAAACTTAGGTCGAAATTTGTATAAATCTTCAAACAATCAATCTCAAATGTACTTGGCTTTTAAGTTTAAATTTTTTAAAAATTAAGGTTCCATTTGGAAATAAATTTAACTTTTGTTTTTTTTCTGTTTTTAAAATTTTGTTTATTAAAAAAAACCACTTAACTCATTTTTTTAAAGCTTATTTTTTTTCATTTTCAAATTTTCTTCGAAATATTAAAACAAGTATATTGTTTAAAAAAAAAAGAATTAGATACCAAACATACCTATTTTTTTTTATAAAAAAAGACCCTAAACTAATTTATTAGAATTCAAATAAACATTAAAATTTCATTACAAAACAGTAAAAATAAAATGAATATCTAAAAAAATCTAAAAACAAACACAATTATTCAATTGGTAAATCAAATCGATACCATTAAAACGAAATTAGTTCAACAATAATTAACATGATCTTTCATATCTATGTTGGATCTGTCCTCATACAACAGTTGTACTAAAAAAATAAATGAAAAACTATCTTCAAGTTTTAATGAATATACACATTTGGTCCATAAATTTTAAAAGCATACACTTTTAGTTCTTAGCTTTATAAGAATAAATAGATTAATTTTCTAAGTTTTGAAATAATACTTTTTAATCTCTTAGTTTTTTAAAATAGGTTTAAAAAGTCGTATAAATATCTTTTTGTTTAATTGCTTAAAAATAATTAAATGATATGGTTCTTAGAAATTATTATTTAAATAGAAAAAATAAAACATTTTCAAAATTTGGTGTCTGAAAAAACAAACATCATATAGTCTCAACCCTCAAACATCACTTTTATTATAAAAAAAAAAAAAAAAACTAAATTTGTAATTTAAGAAAAAAAGGAAAAAGAAAATGGAATTGAATGGCGTTGGTTTTTTTCACGTGGGAAAGTAGGAAATACGCATGACGCGACATAAAGCTAAAACCAAAATTAAATAATAATAATAATACAAATAGAATTTTTTAAAAATATTTTTTAAAAAAAAAATTGAAAACAAAGCGTCCTTCTCATGCCACGTTTCCAGAAAAAAACGTGCGGAAATAGGTCATTAATTAAACCAACAATTTAATTAAACTAATCTCGAAATCTCAGCCATTGGTTGCTCTATCTAACATCTGACCCCACTCTACCTTAAATCCAACGCTCACCCTTCACTCTCCACACACCAAACTTAGATTTTTTTATTATTATTTTTTTTAGTTTTGGAGCATTTTTGTGTGATGAAGCCGTGTGGTTATTATTTTATAAAAACGTAGATAACGAGGAAATGGGGTCCCACGTGGAAGACGATTTTTTGGCCGCCGAGTTTTTGGATTTGGTCCGCGTGGCATCCTCCTTCGTCGAAACTCGCTTCAGTCAAAATGGTTTAGTATAATACCTTCGGTTCAACCGCCCTCTTACGTGGATTTTTCTTTTTCTCTAATTCTTACTTTACTATTTTTCCACAAAAAAAAAAAGAGTTCCGAGTCCAAGATGGACTAATAATAATAATAATTAAGCTTTTGAACTTTGATTCGTAATAGTTTTAAGGGTTATTTGAAGAATTTGGATGAAATCGAACCAAAATAAAAATAAAAAAGAGTTCGATTGAAAACTGTGTGAATGAAATGAATTTGGCATGACAATTCGAGTTCAAAACACTCAATTTAAATTCGAATTTCATATTACATTATGATCCAAATATATCACATTAGGCACCAGAAGATTTAGTATAAGTGTAGGGGTGCCCTCCTCAATGTCTTGCTCTTTATTTATATATATATATATATATATATATATATATATATATATATATATTATAAACTGAAATAATACTAATATAAGAAGTTAACACAGTAACAAAACCGTCTTTCACTTCTCACTAGACCCATGATCTACACAAATCCCTTATTACTACTATCCACTTTGTTTTAAATAACGTCCGATAAAATATTAGGTGTAGGTTTAGATAAACGATAAAATTTAATTATATTAAGTAAGTTAGGGTTATTATGTTAAATAGTAAATAAAGTAGAAGACTTAAGTATAAAAATCTTATTTTAATAATAGAAAAATAGAGGATACTCTTCTATTATTATTATTATTATTATTATTATTATTATTATAGAAATAAGTGAGACTATTACTTTATTTTAAGTAAAGTGGGAAAAACCAATTTTTGCGTAGAAAATTTGCTAACTTTCAAAAAAGCATTTCTCGTCTTTTCTCTTTCTCTTATTTTGTTGTTTCTTTTTCTCTCTCTTTCCTTTATATATATATATATATATATATATATATATATATATATATATTTATATTTATCTTGCATATTTGTAATACATGTTTTTTTTTATTTAAAAAGAGCATAGCTCAATTAACATGACACTAAAACATTGTAATTTTATAAAGATATTCTGACAATATATAAAATGTGAGGATCAAATCTCTAATATTCACGGTAACAATTTTTTACGGGTTGAGAGTTTGAGTGAGCATGATAGATCGAAAAACCAAATTGATCGATCAAAATCGACTGAATCGAAGGTGGTCGATCGAAGATAAGGAGAGGTTGGTCGGTGTTAGTTTGGAAAAAATTCAAATCGACAATAGTTTCTAAAAAATTTCAAAGACGTAAATCGACCTAAATCGATCGATTGATTGACAAACGTTCAGTTTGTACTCTTTCGTGGTTGAAATCAGTTTGCACAAACTATACCGACCATAGTCAATCTAATGTCGGTTTGATTGAAAAACCGACTCCAACCGACCAATGCTCACTCTAGGTGAGAGTATGTTGGTTTGTTGCAGTGTTAATAATTGGTATAGTTTAGATTAAAACGATAACCACTAAAGGGTGATTTCAACCATTTTGAGTAATAAAAATATGACATTATATTGCTCGTGTTTAAATTTTCTATACAAATTATTAGGTCTTACGTCCAAACATTAAAACTAAAATTAAAATAAAAAGTTTTGTAGGTAGATTTGGACTAGAGAACATAATCAACTTTAAGTGAGTTCAAAGCTACGAGAGAGAGTTGGAGTGAATAGCCACTCGCAACTCAACTCATGTAAAGTTGATGGATCAGACAAAACTAACTCATTCCTAAGTTGGTGTCCCAAACAGTCCTATAAGATAAAACAAACCAAACAAATAAAACATAAAGACAAAAATAAAAAATCAAAGTACAATAATTAAATAGCTAATTCCACATAAGTTCATATGGACTAAAAATATTTTTTAACCAATAAAAATCAAAGACTTCAAATAAATTTTAAAATAAAAACGGTCTAGATTAAAAATAAAAAAAGAAAAAAATAAAAGAACAAAAATAGTAGATATTTTTAGATTTCCAAAAAAAGAAAATTATAGATATTATAATGAGGCTTAGTATTTTCAAAATCCTTTTTTGGAGCAAAAAAAAGGGGAAAAAAGAAAACCACTTCCGTCTTTGTTTAACAAATAAGACACGTGTCATCCTCCTATTAGCTTAAACCGCAAACAAAGGGATCAGTCACAAAGACTTAAAAACGGTTACCCCTCAACGCCCCTCAAGGATTCTTCACGTGACAGTCACGTGGAAAGAGACCGAACCGGGTCTAACTAAACCGCACTCTCTGGCGTAGTACTAGTATAGTACTATAAGCGCGGAGTTGAAAAAGACGCCGGCTTTTTGAACGATTAAATCGGCGATCTAAAGAAGAAGGCTCTTGGTTCCTTCTTCCTCTGTTCGCTCCTCTGTTAAATGTTCATCACAAATAAATCCCAATCCAATCGCCCGACATTTCTCTCACTCCACAATCGGAGACCAAAGATTATTCCTTTTTTCCGATTTCTGTTTCTTCCAATCTCAATCGTATGACGGATTATCGTTTGTCGACGATGAATCTCTGGACTGACGAGAACGCGTCGGTGATGGACGCTTTCATGAATTCCGATCTGTCTTCCTACTGGGCTCCGTCGGCCGCCTCGTCTCACTCTCTTCACCATCCACCGCCACCTCAGTCCTCCGCCTCCACCTCCACTCTCCCGCCGGACCCACCTAAGTCCCTCTCTGTTTTCAATCAGGAGACACTGCAGCAGCGGCTTCAGGCGCTGATCGACGGTGCTAGGGAGAGTTGGACTTATGCGATTTTCTGGCAGTCGTCTTATGATTATTCCGGTGGGTCTGTTTTGGGGTGGGGTGATGGGTATTACAAAGGGGAGGAAGATAAAGGAAAAGGAAAAGCGAAAATGGTGTCGTCAGCGGCAGAGCAGGCTCACCGGAAGAAGGTTTTACGGGAGCTTAACTCTTTGATTTCTGGCTCTGCCGCCGGACCAGACGATGCGGTGGATGAGGAGGTTACGGATACAGAGTGGTTCTTTTTGGTTTCGATGACTCAGTCGTTTGTTAATGGTGTTGGGTTACCGAGTCAGGCGTTTTACAACTCGACGCCGATTTGGGTCTCTGGTGCCGATCGACTGTCGGCGTCTGCCTGTGAACGAGCTAGACAGGGGAGGGTTTTTGGGTTACAGACGATGGTCTGTATTCCATCGCCTAACGGAGTTGTGGAAATGGGTTCGACGGAATTGATTCATCGAACATCGGATTTGATGAATAAGGTCAAGATTCTGTTCAATTTCAACAATCTGGAAACGAGTTCTTGGATTTCGGGAACTACGGCCGCCGCATCCGCTGCCGACGAAGGGGAAAACGACCCGTCATCGATGTGGATCAGTGAGCCGTCAAGTACAGTCGAGATGAAGGATTCAATTACCACCACCGTCCCTTCCGGCAACGTTCCGGCAAAGCCAATCCATTCGGAAAATCCCAGTTCAAGCAGCTTAACGGACAATATGAGCGCGATTCAACAACCCCCCCATCAAAAACAGAGCCAAAGCTTCTTAAATTTCTCCGATTACGGCTTCGAATCAAATCCCTCAAAGAACACCACCGCCACCGCAACCACCACCACGACCCCATCATTCAAGCCGGAATCCGGTGGGATGCTGAATTTCGCCAACGGAAGCCTCTTCTCCGGCCATTCACCGTACGTTACAAACGAACAGAACGAGAAAAAGAGATCTCCTGCTCCTCGAAGTAGCAACGACGAAGGGATCCTCTCTTTCACCTCCCCGGCGATCTTACCCTCTTCCGGTAAGGTAAAATCCGGCGATTCAGACCACTCAGATCTCGAAGCATCAGTGATCAGAGAAGTGGATAGCTGTACAAAATCATTAGAACCCGAAAAACGTCCAAGAAAAAGAGGTAGAAAACCAGCAAACGGAAGAGAAGAGCCATTGAATCACGTAGAAGCAGAGAGACAACGGCGAGAGAAATTAAACCAGAAATTCTACGCTCTTCGAGCTGTAGTTCCAAACGTATCTAAAATGGACAAAGCCTCACTACTGGGTGACGCTGTTTCGTACATAAACGAGCTCAAATCGAAGCTCCAAATGGCAGAATCGGAGAAAACAGAGATAGGAAAACATCTAGAATTGATGAAGAAGGAGATGGGAGGGAAGGATTTAGGATGTTACACAAACCCAAACGAGGAAGATCTGAAAATAGGGAAAAGAAAGGTAATGGATATGGAGATTGAAGTTAAAATCATGGGTTGGGATGCGATGATCAGGATTCAAAGCAATAAGAAGAATCATCCGGCGGCGAGGTTGATGACAGCATTTAAGGATTTGGATTTAGAAATGCTTCATGCCAGTGTTTCTGTAGTGAATGATTTGATGATTCAACAAGCAACAGTGAAGATGGGGAGCAGATTTTACACACAAGAGCAGCTTAAAATGGCTCTTGTGGCCCGAGTCGGTGGAGGCGGCAGTGGAATGATGTAAATGGGGTTAGGGGACATTTTTGAAGCTCCCAAGTAGTAGAGAGATTAGTTGAGGGAATCTGATTTAGTATTGTGTAATATAAATGTTGGTAAATTATTTTTGATAATTTTTGTTGTTACAGTAATTTGGGAGTTCTTCTATGTGTAGTTTTTGTTAATTAAATATGAAATCTAATAGAAGTGAAGATCAAAGACCTTCAAACTTTGTGTTGATATGAATGAGTTATCGATGTTTTCATTAGGTATTTTGATTGATAGAGGTTCTTCTGTTTCTTTCCTTCTTGTTTAGGGTTTTGTTTGAAGTAGAGAGGTCTAGGTTAGGGAAAATCTAGGTTTGATTGCAAATTTAGGCATTTGTTCCACTAACCTTAACTTTGAGTACAAACATGAGTTAAACCTAAATATCAATTGGCCTAATATTGGTATTAGGTTCAACTTCTCCGTTGTTGAGATCAAAATCCCCAACTTTCATATAATGTAATGCTCAGTTCCAAAATTTGGACTAGGATTCAACAAACGATGGCCCCAATATTCCCCTGGATCTCCTACGACCAATTTCAAAGCAATAAGCACAAGTTTTTCTATGATTGAGCAAAAAGAATGATGTACCTTGTTGTTATATGTAGTAACTAATTCTTTTAAGTCTTTCTTAATCTTATCATATTGTGATATCAATTCATTCATGTTTTACTCATAAACTCGGGACGTTACATATAAGAACTCATATAGGATTTGTCATTTGATCGGGTTATCCTATAAGTGGATTTTCAAAAGGGATCAAGAGAATACCTAGTCTCTTGGGTCAACATTTTTCATAAATACATAATTATAACTTCAAATGAGTTAGGGTTAGTCTAAAATTGTAAATTCCGAATTAGGTTTAGTTGTTTTGTACAATAGGAGAATAGAATATCGAACTTCTCTTATTGAGTTTGATATTACAGTCTTTATGCTAGTTGAGCTACGTTTAATTTGTTAGATTGTATACATTGAGTTATAACAAGTTAAGTTACATCATTTATAGGTATAGTTTATACACATTATGTTAATTTGAGATGCATACCACATGTCTAAACCTTCAAATGATTGGTTACTATATGTTTTAGAAGAGTTTAACCTACCTCTTGCACATAGAAATGTTGAGTGAAGTTGAAGTTTAAAAAATCTAATTTTTAAAATAATCATATAAACATGCATGCAACATGTTTATTGATATGCTAATTCAATGGTTGATAGCTACATACATACATACATACATACATACATACATACATACATACATACATACATACATACATACATACATATATATATAACTACTTTATAGAAACCATTTTTTAAGCAACCTTTGATAACAAATTTATTCGTTAGTTAAATTATAATAACAAAATCACGTTTTTGAAAACTATATATTTTTTTAGTTTTTAAAACTTGTTTGAATATTTGAGTAGAATAGATAATAAAACACGAAAATTTATGGATGAAAGTCGGTTTTATAAGGTTACTTAAACAAAACCATACAATTATCAAATATGACGTCAACTTTTGAAATTTGACTTAAATTTTGAAACTATTGTTAGAAAGTATATAACAAAACAAAGACGGTCACAAAGTAAATGTAGTTTTTTTTTATAAACTTAAATTCAAACAAAATTAAAAAAAAAACTAAATAATTATCAAATGGAATTTTATTTATAACAGCCTAATTTGAGCCATAGAGGATAGTGGGAAGCTTATGAAAAATGGAAGATGACCTTACACTTCATGTATGGACATAAAAAGGACCATTTTCATAGAATCTTGAAGAAGATTTTGATGCACATAATTTTCTCTTTTTGTGACCCCTTCTTCATATAAAGTATTAAGTAATTTCATTGTTGGAGTTGAATGGTTAAAAATATATATATTTTATTATTCAATAAAGTAATGATTTAGGTTTTGAATTTGATTCGTGACAATTTAATTGGTTTATCGATCTACAGCTTGTAAAAAAATCTGGTAAATGTTACTTTTGATAACAAAAACTAAACTGTTACAAAATTGAATTTACATGGATTAAAATTCCATATACTTGTTCAAAATTTTACCAATAGACCATTTAACTATGTCTACCTTGTTAAAACTTAAGTTCTATAACCTTGTTGAATCATCTTTTTCACGAATGTTTATAGTGTTATTTTTCAAAAACAAAGAACCAAAAATTAAGTTGTCATATGATAACTATTTAAATTTTGGATTTTGAAAATTAACAGTATAAATATTTAATTCACCTCTAAATTAATTGTTTTCTTATATATTTTCTATCTGTGTTTTTAGTTTTAGAAGCTAAGTGAAAATTTGAAATCTACAAAAAAAAAAAAAAAAAAATTGATTTGTCAAATGGAAGAAGAGGGACTTAATTTATAAAATATAAAACATTAAACCAAATTAATGGATTTATTTAAGAAAAAGAGAATAGAAAGGGAAAAAATGAAAGAAATATAGAAATGGCTAGAAATAGAAATAGAAATAGAATTAATAATCCTCATCCAATAAAACAAAGAAACCCTAAAATTAGAGAGTGGTTAAGCAAAAAATCCGTACAACCAAAAAACGAAAAATCCCCAAATTTAAAACCCTAAAAATTTCATTTCCTGAAATCAATCCCCAAAAAATCCCAATCTCTCTCTCTTTCTCCTCTGTCTTCAACCACCAATCATGAGTCTGAATTGCCTCTCATGTCAACTCTTACAGAGAACGGATTCCGAGAGACACCGTGACCGGCAGGTCCAAACTTACTATTCCTCCGGTGAGTTCGATTCCTCGGAGAGAAGCTGGTCCGGCAACCTCTCTCTCCGTCAAAACCGAGGAGGAGGGTTTCGGGGCATGGCGGACAACAAGGTGGCTCCGATCTGTCACCGCCGTGCCGTGTCGTTCGGCGGGAAGGAGCCAAGGTTGGTTAGAAGCTCAGGGATGAGGAGGGATTGGAGCTTTGAGGATCTAAGAACTATTCGTGAGGAAATGGAACCATCTCCCAATTCCTAACATTTAACTTTTTCTTATTTATTTTTCTTTTTCGATTTTTTTCATATTTATTTCAAATTTGTTTGAACATTTAATATTTAAAAATATATATTATATATAAATTATAAACTAGTAGGAATGGGGATTCCTTTCATTCTTTGAAAATATGTTGTTTCTTTTTTTTTTTTTAATTTGAATTTTATCACTTGTTTTTTTTTTTAATTTGGATTTCTTTAATGTATTATTAACCATTCAATTATCAAAAATCACTAATTTATAATTTTATTAATATTACTATTATGGTACTTTCATTAGGAGAATTTTAAAAATGACTAGGTAGACAAAATATTTGTATTTTACGGAATCAAGTGTTTTTTTTTAATAAGACGAGTAAATATAAGAAAAAGAAAAAAAATGAATGATTAGAACGAAATATGGAAAAATAACACAAAAATCTTATTCGTTCTAATAATTATTGTTACATTATCTGATTTTCTAATGTTTGAAAGTAAGAGTTTAAATTGATTATTAATTGATATAATTATTAGGATTTATATTGGTACAACTAGATTTTAATTAATAATCTCTAAAGTTTAAGATATAAATTGATATTTTTTCAAATTATTATATGAATATTATATAACCTGTTTCAATATTTTACTATCCATAAGAATTTCTCTTAAATTTAAAATTTTAGGTTTGAATTAAATATTTAAATTTAAATAGAAAACTTTATTAACAGCTAAATAGAAAACTAACCTAACTATAGAAGACCAATCTAATGCTCTTTCATAAACTTTACCATTTAAATGGTAAAATTTTGAAACTTTGAAAATTATTTTTGAAAATGAACTATTGGTTTTTATTGGGTTTAGTGTCAAGTAGGTAACGATCATGGATTAGACTCATTTTAAGTCTCTAACCGAGTACACATACCTCTCGTTCATCACTTAGTCGATCAATCTATGAACCGTGTTGTTGTTGATTCATGGTACCATTTATGTCATTTAAAAGAAGAATTAACTACATTCATGGTACCATTTAAAAGATTTTATTGAATGGTTGGCAAGCACGAAAACATATGTGTAGTCTCACATGAGTAACATTCTTAAATAGTGCATTGACTTGTTTGTGCCAAGTTGATATCAATATCCCTTGACACACTCGACTCGCCCCCTGATGTTGAAACATAGGGGTCATAATTTTTGTTTGAGTAATCTAACGTCAACTTCATTCATGTATGTCTTAACACTCATTTGTACTATACTAATGAATAGGAGAATCTAGTAATAACATCATCGATATTCAACTTACTCCTTTCACTTTATCAACCATTAGTTTAACTTTTCACACTGACTCAATTTTTGTTTTACATATTTTTCCCTCGTCATTTGATGGAGCAATGTGTTATGAAAAAATTGATATCCTTATATTTTATTAAACAAATAAAAAAAACTCAAAGTTAACCACTACAATAGTATTTAAACTATGTATTTTTCTTGGAAGGAAATTACAAATATAACAACCAGGTCTAAAGTATTAGTGAATATAACACAATGTAACAAAATTGAAAAATTGTAAAAAATAGTGCAATCGAGTCTTCGTCTTACAAAACTAGCCCTTTTTTTTTCAAAGAATCGTTTGAACAAATTTTCTTAGTTCATCTTGGGCGAGATTTACCGTCGAGATTTGGTCTTTTTTCAACTTATCGATTGTTATGGGTCTTCTCGATACATCTTGTTAGAGATTACATCGAGATTCTAGTAAAATTTTTAAATATTCGCCAATCTCATACCAAGATGCACAAGAAAGGCCTAAAACAATCACTATCGAGATGGACTGAGAGATGTAGTTCCTATCGAGATGCATAGGAAAGGTCCAAAACAATCACTGACATGGGCCGAAAAAAATTGTTTTAACGATTTTTTAAAAAGAGTGCTATATTTATAAGACAAAAACTCAACAACGTTATTTCTGACAATTTTTCAACAACATTTATAAATATAACAAAATTTATATCCATCTCGAGAAGTTTTTCATAAAAGACTATATAGCTAATAGGTATCTTGTATAGATTTTACTGTATTTACGATTATTTAAAAATATTGTTTTAGCAGAAGTATTATCCATGGAGGTCTCATAATTTGAGTGGGCTTTTGGCTCTCAAAAGCCCAAAATACTTAAAGTTGGGCTATTTCTCTCTCTTTCCATCTCCCATTGATTTGTAGAAGAGATTTCTCACCAACGCATTCACAAACAGAAGAATCGTTCTCATTTCTTAAAATTTTCTTCAATTTTTCCGTTGACTTACAAAAATCAAATTTTGGTTTCGGTTTTGATTTGGGGTTTTCCATTTGTTCTTCTCTTTCGAGTTCTTTCTATCTGATTATTAGCTTTTTTTCTTCACATCTTTGATCCTCTCCTCCCCTTAGGGTTTGGATTGGACCTTTTCTTTGTCGTCTCAGATCCTCAATTTCACCGCGTAATTTCTTTCCACTTCCCTCAGTTCCCACCATTTAGTCTCCATTTTTCTTTCCCCTTTTTTCTTCGCGTTTACTACTCCTTTCTTCTCTTCCTCATAGTGTTTACGACGTCAGAAATCTTTGGCTTCTTGGAGGAAAGCTTATTTATTTCGTGTTTTTTTGTTCAGACCATTTCTGGGTTCTCTTTGCTTTCTCAGAATGGCTATACGGTTGATGGCTTCTGGGATTTTTAAATTGCGGAGGATCAAGTGAAGGGTATGCTTTTGTTTCTGTTCTTTTTGATTCTTCAGCTTTGTTGGTTAAATTTCTCTTGCTGTTGATTGGATTTGCTGTTACTGTTTTGGGTTTCGCCTGAATTTTGGTTTGGATTGTTCTGTTGAAGGATTGTGAATGTTCTGAATTGGTGGGACTTTAGGAGAAAGTGGGATTTGATTTACTTTGATTAGATTGCTATTTTTTTTTTCTAGACTGCTTTAGTTATTTATTGTGGAGATGGATAGGAACAGGCAAAACGAGAATTTGGGTGTAAACAAATTGGGGAAAAACATTAGGAAGAGTCCAATCCACCAACCAAATTTTGGTAATAATGCTGCTAGGCCTCAATCCCAGCCACAAATTTACAACATAAGTAAGAATGATTTTAGGAATATTGTTCAGCAGCTTACAGGTTCACCATCTCAAGATAATCAACCTCCTCCTAGACCTCCACAAAATCCACCAAAATCCCAAAGTATGCGGTTGCAGAGAATAAGACCGCCTCCGTTAACACCGATTAATCGACCAAATATGCCTGCTCCTATCCCTGCCCCTGTTCCCGTTCCTGTTCCTCCACCGCAGGCTCTAGTCAATAACAATGTGCCTAGGCCTCCACCATTTGCTCAGCCACCTCCAAGACAGTTGGCACCAATGGCACCGGGAGGAGACTCGCATTGGCCTAACCCTGCTGCTGAGTCTCCTATTTCGGCGTACATGCGTTACCTTCAAAATTCAATGATGAATCCATCTCCGGTAGGAAACCAAGCTCAATTTGTACCACAACCTCAGATTCCTGGTCAAATGCATCCTCCTCATGCACCTCCGTCGGGTTTATTGCCTAATCCTAATCCTAATCCACCCGTTCCTGCTCTTCCATCCCCAAGATTAAATGGTCCTCCACCCCCTATCCCGAACTTTCCTTCACCACACTGGAACGGTCCCGCCCTTTTACCTTCCCCGACTTCCCAGTTTCTATTGCCTTCTCCTACTGGTTACTACAATTTGTTGTCTCCTAAATCACCGTATCCATTACTCTCACCAGGGATCCAGTTTACTCCGCCACTGACTCCTAATTTCGCATTTCCATCCATGCCTCAATCAGGGATCTTAGGTCCAGGGCCTCATCCACCACCTTCACCAGGGCTTCTGTTCCCTTTATCTCCCTCAGGGATTTTTCCCATCTTGAGTCCAAGATGGAGAGATCAATAACCCTTCCTCGGAGCGTTTTCTCTCTGAAGATCTCCATGCCTGCTGACATGTTCATCTACTTGTGAAGATGGTTACCAAACGCATATTGAAAGCTAGCTGGCTGCCCCTTTGCTGTTTTATATCTTTCAATTAGTTTGATTTTTTTTTTCTTTTTAACACTTTAAATTGTAAAATCTTTTTGCTTCTCATTTTCGCTCTGGAAAAAGTCTAATCCTGTAACCTGTAGTGTTGTATAATGCTTTTCCCTCCTTTGTAGGACAAGTTCCTATTAGGCAATATAGTGAAAGATGAAGTTACCAAAATTGTATTACTATATGTAACAGGAAGAACAGAGCTGTAACCTTAGACATAGGGATCATAGATGTCAAGTTGATAACTTTGTCGGTCGGTCGGTTTAGTTGAATAATAGTCCAATTCTGTAAGATGATGGAATGAATATTGTTTGATATCTAAGTTCTTTTAGCTGGGTTATAGTTGAAGTTGTGCATTTTTTTTTTTCAATTCCTTTTAATTGTTCTTGGCTATTCCTTCATGAAAGTGGCTGCCATGTTACATATATATATTTTTCCTAATTGACAAATAATGCTTGAAATTGTTACTGTATAGGAAGAATCTAGCCTTCATATAGATGTATGCATTATAATGATTTTTTTCTGAGCATAGCATGATTATGAGATTGGTTCTTAATAATAATAATAATAATAATGAAAGTAATGATGATAATGAAAAAAGAACCTCAGTACATGTCCATGATCACTTTTTTATTATTTAATTTGGTTCCTTAAGGACTGTTTGGAACAATGACTATCTACGACTATGTAGTTACAGATTTGCTAGGACGTTTACTATTTCTTTTTCAAACTAAAATAGTTTACACTTCAAATATTAAAATAAACTACACCCAAAATACAAACTATCATAACCCAATTATAATAACGTAGGAGTATAATAACGAACTCTTGCGTCAAACGGCTCTTTATATTTTAATATTTTCCATTTGTATCCTTGGTATCGGAAAATTGTGTCCTTACTATGGGAAAATGTTAAAAGTGCTGAAGGTAGTAATATTTGGATTTGGAGCAAAGAGAGTAGAAGTTTTGAGAAGAGATGAAATTTCTTAATTTCTTCCTAAAATTGTAAGTTGGTAGTAACTAAATGGAAGATTTTTAAACCATATGAATTATATTCATTTTACCCTAATTTTAGATTCAAGTTTATGGTTGGATAATAGGATCATAAACATATTTAGGTCGGTTGGAGGACTCGAACCTAGCTATTCGCTATTCTCCCTTTATATATATTTAAATGAAGATTGCATTATTCATTAGGCAAGTTGGCAAGTTGCAATGGAAGGAGGACCCTCACCAAACTAACTCCAAATTCAAAATTGCAATCAAATTATGGAACCACTTATAAAGGAAGGAGAAAGGCCATAAACAATGGGAAAACAGTTTCTTTTTTGCCCTATTTTCTAACTTGAGATCATAATTTAACGTTACATCACTTTCACACCTATCATCATCATCACCATCCCCTAATTCTCTTTAACTTTGAAATTATGTGGCTACTGATTTCAAATTTGGACCTTTAATATAGATGGTTGATGTCGTAATCGTTAGCA
Organism: Cucumis cinereus; assembly: GCA_037974625.1. Classification (NCBI taxonomy): domain Eukaryota; kingdom Viridiplantae; phylum Streptophyta; class Magnoliopsida; order Cucurbitales; family Cucurbitaceae; genus Cucumis; species Cucumis cinereus. The sequence goes on from JBBPDJ010000020.1 coordinate 19,220,314, forward strand.
AATTTGAGTACAAAAAGTTGTACAAAGTGAGTGTTGAATTATGATTTTTTTGTATATTTTTAACCATTGAGCTATCATAGTGTGTATGTATGTATGAGAGTTTTCGAGGTAGTAATCGATTGGTAGGTGAAGCTAGGACAACGGGTTCTAGGTGGACTGACTTAGATGAATCGATGACTATGGATAAAAACGATAGGATAATATTTTTATGTAATTAAAAATCACACGTTTGATGTATCAATAATTTTATAGTAGTCTAGTTCAACCACTAAAAAATGGTAGGAAATGAACACCATTTTTTTTAAAAAAATATATATTAAGTTGATTAATTTAATATCCAATGAAGTTGGATGTTTGATTATTCAAAATTTCAAAATCTTAAATGTAACAACTCAGAGTTCAGGACAGATATGAATGAACCGATATTACATCTGAGTGAAAGAGATCACGAGGATACGAAAGTATGGTTAAAAAAAACTTAAAAAAAATTGAAAGTTATTATCTATACCAACGAGATGCAAAATTCTTTTCAGTGGCTTAATCATAGGAAAACTTTAAAGTTTAGCTTGAAACAATTCTATATTGGGTGATCTCTTAAGAATTTTTCTAGAAAATATGTGAGTGAAGACAAATCATACTAAAAGAACCCGTGTTGGTTTGTAGGGACAACCTTTTACTCTGAGAAGTAGTTCAACACAAACAAGAAACAAGTAAACAACATCGTCAGGTTGTAGTGGAATGTGATGGTCAAATTCGTGAATCCTAATACATTAAACCAAATTTAAATTGAATGAATGATACATTATGAATTGTTTGAAGAGTTTAGGGTTGAAAGTGATGATCATCATTTGACCTTATTCCATTGGACCACACTCACATCCTTCATCTTCTTTCTCCCATTGATATCATCTCAAGATCTCTCAACTTGCAAAAAAAACTTTCAAGAAAAATCAAGAATAATCCCTAATGCCCCACATGCATGAACATACCCTTCCTTTTCCCTAATCACCACTCTCTCTTAGAACATTCCCTAATGATCACTACTTTAAATGTGATTTGAGACATGAAAAAAAAAAAAAAAGAGTAAAAAAAAGTAAACAAGAGAAGTGATTTTTTTTTTTTTTTAAATTTTATTTTAGACATTTGATTCTTGGATTAAATTTGCAACGTCTAAAATTAGATATAACAATTTCAATTTTTTTTAGAATATTTTTATAAATAAAATTTATGAAAATGTAATAATTAAATTTTTTACTTTGAATTAAGTTAAGATATATCATTATTAGATGATATATATGTATATATATGTTTTATGTTCATACTTATAAAAAAAAGAATAAAATATATTTATTTATATTTAATATTATGTTGAACCCTCTAATTTATAGATATATTCAATACATTGACGAATAGTATTTTAATACTTGATTTTGATACATAAGGTTAGTTATTCAAAACTATAGTTTTGCTCATCCAAAACACTCATCCATAGCTACGAAATTTGTAGGCTCTTTATTTATTTATAAAAAATTATAATAATTGTAGACATTGACCCCAAATAATAAAAATTGAACTTCGAAATTTGTACCATGGTTGAATTTATAATTGAAAAATTTAAAGATATAACTGCAATTATTACTAAATTTTAAAGATGGTTTTTGCAAATTTTTTTTACGATGAAAAAAAGTAGGTGGCATTAATTAGTTTGGCACAATTTTATTAAGAAGGATTTCTTGTGGTAGAAGTACAATATTATGGGTTAATTTATTAGTTATATTTAATGAGGTTTGGATTATTTTAAAATATTAATGATATGATATTTGACTAAATATAAGTTATTAGCATTTTCAATCATAGCCGTCCTATCATCAATTCATCTCAAACTATTATTATTATTACATGTAATTAATACTAAAAATGCATTTGATGGGATATCTCTAATTTTAAGGTGGAAATAAAAATTAAACACAAATATATATTTTAACCCAAAAATAAAAAATAAAAAAAATTGGTAGTTAGGAAAATTTGAAAGGGCAATAAGTCCATATCATATGGGATTCCTTGTTGGGTTATTTGATGGAAATGCAAGTGGGGTTCCAATTTGCATGGACACACCCTAATAATGATCCTCTTTGGACATATATTGATATCTTTAATGTTATCAAATACTTTGCTATAATAGTCTGAAAATCATGAATCTGCTACATTTTATAGTTACTTTTATAATTATCATTACTGTTTGGATTAATCGAAAAAAACAATAGTAAATGTGACAAATTCATATTTTTATAGATAAATGTGATCAAGAGGAATTCAATCATGTAACAACTACTTTTCTAAAATTGTAGTATTGACATGACTTCTGGTTCGTTCAAACTCCCGACACTACACAACTTGACACTCAGTCCAGAATGTTGTTAAAAAAAAGTTAATTTTTTTATTCTTATGATAATTTTAATTTCACTATAATTGGATGTTAAATCAAACCAGACGATGAAATACTCCGAAATATTTATATATACTCCGAAATATTTATATATATACATAAGAAGGGAGAAGAAATTTATTCAATAAAAACGACATCGTTTTATTTACACTTGCATTGACTGAAATGCACTCCACAATTCAACGCCAGTAGTCCGTTTATGCCCTCGACTCTTCTATTGAAATCAAAGGACATTTTCGTATTTTTACATTCCAAAAGAAACAGAAAAATCTAGAGAAATCTTCCCAAGAAAATGATCGACGCTGACCAAAACTCAAGAAGATGAAACTCTAAATCAAATTTCAACCAATTTTCAATTTCATTTTCATCTTTAAATTTCAATTTGTTCTTCATTTCAATTCTCAAATCGAAGAATAATTTTACCGATTACCGATTACCGATTACCGATTACCGATTACCGATTACCTCCACGATTCATTCCTTCAACAACCGACGCCAATTTCTGCAGATTCAATCTCACAACCGTATCGGCGAACAAACGAGCATCCTCCTCCGTATTTCCCGGCGGAACATCCACTGCGTACGATTCCAGAACCACGCTCCAGATCTGACCCTCCCGCTCTAACTGATGCACCGAAGTCACCGATCGGTAATTCCGGAGACGGTGTTCACCTCCGATGATACTGAATCCGATGACGCGTCGCTCGTCGTCGTGAATATCGAGCCTCTCAGTACTTGTATCCGCTGGTAAGCCTGAGATTACATTAACCTCTCTTGTACAACCTAACTTCATTGTGAATCCTTCGCTTACCGTACAGCTCTTGATGAAGTGCTTGTAACTTTGCGGCTGGTCGAATCTTCGTACGATGGACCACACGGCCTCTGACGGTGCATGAACACGCTGAGCCAGTAAGGAGGAGCACCGGCCGCGGCTGAGTTTGTAGATGTGAAACTCTGCTACTAAGTCCTTCAACTCGTCGAACTCGTCCTGAGTCAAGCCAGAGGGCGGTGCGGAGAGATGGTGAGTGGTGAGATAAGTTTCGTCGGAGTTTGGTTGCTGCTGCTCCGTGGCGGCCGCAGAGGCTTCACCGTCGACTTCGCCACCGTCGCCTTTCTCCATGGTTTTTTCCCCCAAAGGTTCGATAGTGTGTGGGAAATATAAAGATGAGTGAAATGAAGAAGAAATAGAGTGGGGACCTCTCACCCTATCTTTTGTGATTTTAGTGCTAAGGGAATGGAAA
>JBBPDJ010000020.1:19224654-19238143 GCA_037974625.1 Cucumis cinereus
TATTTGTCCAAGTTGGAACAGAAATGACAAATAAAGATAATCAAAACAACACAAAATATCAATTTAAATCAAAGCTTTTTTACGGTGCATTTCTCTAAATCTTAAAATTCAAATCGAAAAATGAATACAACTCGGTTTTCGACGGCAATAAAATTTTGTTCTTTTTTGTTCAAAGTATTAGATGTTAGATTCAAGTCATTTCAACACAAACATTTAATCTGTTCGTGGGTGAGTTACTATATTCAAGTATACTTTCTTGATATTCAATTTAGTTATGTGAATGCTTTAATCGAAATCACTTACCTCCCTTGTCTTCTTCCTTATTTATTAGATTGGCGAGCTAATTTGCATATCTTCAAGACTACCCTTGATCTTGAATTCTTATCTTTATTTAAAAGGTTACATCATGCGAAGATGGTGGGCTCAGTCTTGGTCAAGACCGAGGGGCGAGGATGAGTGAGTTGGTTTGGCTTTGGGCCAACCCTCCATTCCATCCTCTAGGTATGTTAGCTCGTCCATTTATTGTCATCTTCTTAGTTGCTTCTTCTCTACTATATTGATTATACTAATATATATATATATATATATATATAGTTTGGGATTAGTAGTCAGTAAATTATTGGTACCATTTTGTTTTTACCCACTTTCTATTTAATTCTTGGACTTATCTTTTTGTTATATTTATTGCTTTGATTTAATAACCATATTCATGGTTGGAATTGATTGGAGGACCAATTATTCTTCCTATTATTATTTTAAAAAATTTAGACCCATATTTCCTTTTTAAAAGATGACAACTAAACTAAAAGATTACATTACGAGAAACACGAAATTACATAACCAAGTAGAATAAGAGGTAAAAAGAATAGAAAAGGCATGCTCTTCCAAAGCCTTCCTCGCAAGAATGTGCACCAAGACAATAGACGCTTCGCAGTCACACACATTCGAGTAAGAACTTTGACCTTTTTTTTTTTCTTTTTTATTATGTCAAAATTAGAATGGAATTGTTTTTTTTTATCTCATTAATTGATTAAAAAAAACTTTAGTAAGGATATAACGGCTTGCCCATGTAGCAGCTTCGCAACCCTCCAAACAAACAATCAAATGTAATTGGAATCTTAATTAGCAAGGTTGATTGTAAATTGGCAAAATGTATATATACTGTTTATTATTTTTCAAACCTTATTTAATTTTTGGACAAATAATAAACTAATACATCATGCATTAAGATTATTATTTTTTTTTTGTCTTAAAGTTAAATTAATTATGTTTACCAACTCTCTAGGGTTGGCATACCAAATCCATGAGTGAGAAAAGTATGAAAATGTAAAAGTTTTAGTTCCCCCATATATTAGTAACCTATACAATATAAGATAAAGTTTTGATTGAAATATCATTTTGGTCGAAGTTTATTCAATTTTAGTACTTAAATTTAGTCACTCAAAGTTATTGTTTTTGTTTTTTTCTAATCAAAATTGATTAAATAATAACAATACTTTTATTTAAGGAAATATATTAGGTAAATATATTTTCAAAATTTAGGGTGAAAGTTCTAGTAAATAACAAAAAAGGTTTACGAAAAAAAAAAACAAGAATAAACGAGCATAAGACCTAAATTTAAATTTTTTTGGAGGATGGTATTTTAACCCAAAGGGGTTTTTAATTTTTTTTTTTTTTTAATATAACAAATGATGTATAGAGACTTGAACCTTCGATCTCGATGGGAGGTAATGCATGTCAATCATATTCGAAGTATATGGTGAATTAGGTTTTCTCTTTAATTTTAGGTTGACGTATTAAAGTATATGTATATGTATATACATATATATATCATATCATGAGTCGTATATGGTGCTTTATAACATATGTACTAAAATAAAACTATTAAATAATGTGGCGACTTTGGGTGGATTCGGGATCACGGTGGCCGTGCTATTTTGGGAGGTTTTAAGGTCACAAACAAGGATTAAAGCATTAGCCTTTTCGAAGCTAAAGTTGGAGTGGTTCGAGCTTAACAAGCCTCAGAGAAGAGGTTTGCTTCTCAAAATCAGAGATGCTTACTGAAAATATTCTTTTTGTAGAGAATGTTTTATTTCTTGCCACATCGATCTTTAGAAGGGAGAACAAATTTAGATTGCACAATTTTTTTTCTAAAAGATAGGTAAGTAAATAAATTTAAAATAATCATATTGAAAAAAACTATTTAATTTACAAATTAGCCAAATTTGAAAACCAGTGAGAAACTATCCTCAAACTAATATATTTTGAAAATTTTGATTAACTCTTTTAGAAATAAAGAATATTTCTATAGTTTCATCAACTAAAAGAATAATTTCAATTTTATTTATTTAATTATCATTAATTATTATTAAAAAAAAAAAAAGCAGTAGTAGAATGCCAGAGCTTATCCAGCTAAGATATACTATTGAGTTTTGTGGATGAACAATCCTTAATTCTCTCTCTTAAAACTTTTGATGCAATTTGTTGTTTTAAAGTCAAAAGGCTGTCTTTTTTTATTTTATTTTTAAAAGGGCATGAGAATATTTCAAAAAAAAAATAAAAAAATAAATAAATAACTTTTTTGTTTTCATATGGACATGAAGCATCCAACTCAGTGATATGATTGGTTAGCAGCCATCACCAATATCTCCTCTTCCATCTTTTTCTATAAGATAATTTTATTTAGCATCCCCCCCCCCCCCCCCCCCCCCTTTGAGTACCCCATCACTTTCTCTTCTTTGTTCGTTTTCGTGTAACGACTTATAAAAATACTCATATTCGATAAAGAATCAAACTTCATATAATTAGGAACGCGGACAAAGAATCCATCTTCTACCCTATATAGTCTAGTCTTGTCGATACCTCTAAATCTTAGACTACTAGTAGAGTACTAATAGTAATTCAACTTGGAATATGTTTGCTTTAATAGGGTTGGAAGATTTGAACTAGAGATTTGTGGTCGAGATGAGAGCACACTTGTTTTAGAGTGATTTTGAACGCCCTTTCAAAATCATTTCTAACCATCTTAGTAGTTCATCTACAACTTAAGTGATATACGAAACAAAATAGAAAAGAATCATGTTATGAAGTTTATCCGTAAACCGTGGTGTTAGGAAAAGAGAGATTTCTCCCATTGTAGAAAAAGAAATAATAGAAAGCCTTCTATGAATTTAAATGGATCTCCTCCCCCCCCTTTTTTTTTTTTTTTCCTTTTTCTTTCTTTGAGAAGGGAAATGAAATGAAGAATGTTAATGTTCAATCAAATAGTGGAAGGAAGATATAACTCAAGAGGGGATTCATTCATAATCATCCCAAGCTTGATCTGGTGATCTCATAAGCCAGAAAACAAGCTGCATTTGCAGGTACACTCCGGGCCATGGCAGGACCAAAACCTTTGTATAGTCCTTTAACTCCTTCTGACGCTAGGATCTTTCTAAAGGCATCAATGGAACCCGAGTACTTCGGGTTTTTGTAATCATCTACTTGAAGTACACTCTTGACAACATCGGTTGGGTAGACAGAGAACCAAAAGGTACCTCCAGCCAATCCTCCTGCCACAATCAGTGAGCCTCTTCCGAGGTTTGAAGTGTCCGGACCGCCTGCAAACTTCTGCTTTAGCAATTCATACACACCAAACATGGCAGCATTTCCAGGTACTTCACGGGCTAGAGTAGGACCCAATCCCTTGAAGAGACCCCTTGCACCGCCTTCTGATTTGAGAACATGCCGGGCAACATCCATTGGCCCTCCATACTTCACTGTTACGCCACCGGAAGCAGATTGTGCCAATGCACTTTGAGCTTGCAATCTGCAACCATAATGACAGCAGACATATTAATGGTCATATTTGAGATTGCATAACAATTAATTCCTCTCTAAATAACAAAACTATACATGTTTTGTTTAGAATCAATGTTTGATCAGTACTATCTCATTAACATTGTAAATCCTCTGGGATACAAAAGAGCGGAGTGGTAAGAGAATTTGAACAAGACGAACACAGCGAACCTGCACTTGATTAATTCAGTAGGGCAAGCGAGAAAGGACACAGCAACTCCAGCCCCAGCTCCACAAATCACCTGCTGATTAACAGTTAGGGGTACACCAGGTTGAGACCTTAACAATGTTTCCATTTGTCCTCTTACTGAAAAGAGAACGGCATTGAAGGCTGCAACGGTTGCAAGTGGAGCTCCCATACCCTTGTACAGCCCACGAGGGCCTTCAGCTGCTAAAGTTTGCTTGACAGCATCCATGGCACCAGAGAACTTAGGAAGCTGGCCGGGAAGTGGAGCAGGCTGGCTTTGCAGCTTGACCTTTATAGTATCGAACGGGTGTCCACATATCAACTGTGCTGCCCCTCCGACAGTCCCGGCAGTGAGGTCCTTGGCCACGTCTCCCATCGTACTGATTCAATGTAAAAAGTGTGGAGACCTATTAAATAACAATGGAGTTTCTGAGTCTTTTGAATTGGTGAATCTGAAGCATAAAGGTATATGAGAGATCCATATAAACGAGCAATACAAGAAAAAGATATTTCATCAATAGATGAACCCACAAGACAACTCTTTACCAATACACGCTTTAATCACACGGCACCCTCACCCAATTATATAGAATTCTGGAGCACAAATGCAGCACTATATCTAACTTCTACATGATCCAACAAAGACTCACTGACTACCACAAATATTCAGTTTCTAGCATACTTGTGTTATGTCAATACGATGGCTGTGGTATTGGAGCAAGATCATAGATGCCTGTTTCAGGATGGTATAGACCAGATTATGCTTCAGAAAATACTATCAGTCGCCATTTATGCCGACTGCTTCCTCTAGGCTCAAGGTAATTCTAGTAATCAAAATTCCCAGCAAATTTTCACCTAAATTTAAGTAGGATAGATATTGACTGGAAGTGTAGACAAGTTTCTACAGAAATAAGCTTATTAACTAAGAAGCATGAACACTTTAGTTTCACTAGTATGTCCGATACTTGAACACACCAACACTTATAGGGCACGTATCAAACACTTGTTAGTGTAACAAATGGGTAGACGTACATAAAACACATGTTAAGTAGACTAGAAAGACACATATATGACAATAATAATAGCTTTTGAATGTGAAATACATCAAACTAAAAATTTAAGCATAGAAATGAATCACCTTGAATTTTTTTCTGGTATAAAAGTCACCTCTCTTTTTAAATATGTATATCTTAATAAACATGTCAATGCTGATGGGTCCTATTTTTGGAAAATGACATGTTGCCATTGTGTTGTATTGTATTCAGTCGTTCTTCTTAGCTTATCAATAGTAAATGAAAATTTTATCTAAATAGAATATTGTATATTTGCAAATACAAGTGTAAACAACACAGAGTTGTGAGCACATGCACAATGTAGAAAACCCCATGGAAAAAAAGAAAGAAAAGATGAAGCATAATCCTAGAAAATTGATGTACAGCATTGACCATTATTCTATCAATCTGCATAAACAATCTGATTCAGATTAGCTCTTTCCACAAATGAAATAACCTCAGTTAGCTTAGTCATCCATGAAGTAGGAGAAGCATAATTTAGCAAAGAACCACAAAATTATGCTCTTGAAAGTAAATTGGTTTCATGCTTTTCCTCTAAACAGAACAACAAGAAAATTGCCTACGATGTTATGTAGCTGCTTACTGAGTCACACAGACAATTGGGGGAGAAAAAAAGATCCAAAGAACATGGTTTGTATTTGCATCCATAACTAGTAACTTCAAAATGCAAACGAGATATCCAAATTGGGCCATGTAATAAAAGAAGAAAACATACATAATCTCAATAAATACAACAAACAAGCAAGAATCAAGAAGACAGTAAAGTTATCCGACATCAACAAAACTCCCTGTTTAATTTGAATCATTGAAAGCAAGAGATATCAGGACACAAGTTAAAGTAATCAAATGTGATTAGAAAAGAATCAATCAAATCACAGTTTACATTCCACATCAAAAAGAGGGGAAATCTTACCAAAACCAAATTTCAGCAACACCCAGACGCAAAACTTGAAAATAGAAATCTAAACTCAATAGAATTCAATGATGCAAGTAAAAAGTTGGCTTCCCCAGAATCTGATAAACACAAAGCAATTAAACCCAAAAAGAACAAATGGAAATATCAAAATCAGTCCACAAAAATAAAGGGGGGGGGGGGGGGGGGGAGGGGGGATACAAGTGCTCACAAGTGAATGCTAAAAAGTTAGAGGGTGATTGATGATGGGTTTTGGATGGTGAAGGGGAAACTGCAAGTAAAGAAGAGAAAATGAATCATGTTAAAAATTGGAGCCACAAACGGAAGGTGGGTGAGAAAGGGGATCTTAAAAGGGGAAAAACCCAGATTAATGGGAGTGAATTTGGGCTTCACATGATGAAGAAGAGGCAAATGTGGATGAGAGAAGCCCAAAGAAGAAGACAATTCTTCAAATTTGAAGCAGAATTGGAATACCCATTAATTCTTTTTGTCAATCTTAGCCTTTGATTCTTATCATCCACCAGTCTTTGAGTTGAAACCAACGTAATGCTTACGGTGGCACAGAGAGGGAGAGAGAGAAATGTAACAATTTCATTTGTCTTTCTTAGCTCGTCATCTTCTTGTTATTGGGTTTGGTTGGAGCTAACTTGGGAATAAAAAACTTTATCAAAAATGTCAAAACTTTATTTTTATATTCTAATTTTTCTTGGAAATAGTTGATTTATATTTTAACCCTTCCAATCATAATCAATCTCATTCTCGTGTCAATTGTAATAGATTTTAATTGTAAGCTCATTTATAAAGGCAAGATGTAATCTAATTTTGATTTCTTTTGAGATAGCGTGCATTGACATTATCATGAATTGATTGTTGTTGTGATTATTATAATGCCATGGAGATATATTAACAAAATGACCAAACTTTTAAACGTTATACCATTTTAGACATTCTACAATCTTTCTCTTGTAATTCCATGCTCAAACATCATTTCGTTCAATGTCTGTTTAGTATTTGGTACACTACAATATTTTCTTAATAACTTTTGAAACTTATACAATGAAAAAACTATAAAATAAGAAATTATAAATGATATTTTAAAAAAATAAACTCTTAATTGGTTATAATGTATAATTTATTATTTTAGATAAAAAAAAATAATTATCTTAAATTGAGTCATTTCGCATAACCTTTTGTTTCTTTTTTTAGCCCCAAACCAATTTGTAAGAATAATTAAAAAAAAAAAAAAGACTAATTTCAAATTTTTGCAATTTTTACTTACCTTCTCAAGTAAAGCCCCTTCATTTTCTCAATCAAAATCCAAGATTTTTTTTTTTTAATTAAAACCCAAAAATTACAAATTTCATGGCCTAGAAGAAGATAGGCAGCCATGGCACAGGAGTCTAGCTTCGGAGCAAGAAAAAGAGGAGGATGAAATGAAAAGGACACGTGGCACCATAATAATGGGCCACGTGGCTGGCTGTTATTCTTTAGATAATAAAAATTTGAATTTGACAGTTATGGTTGGAGCCATTTTTTCAACGGTTAAAGATTTTTTTTTTCATTTTTGAAAAGTTGAATCAGCGGTTTGAAATTCAGAACAATTAATAACAGAATCTCAAAGTGTCTTTGACAAATTAAGAAATTCCAAAGAAATATGGAAACATTTTCACAATAATATCTCTTTCATAGTTTTGGAATTTCAGAATTTTTAAACTCTCAACAGACCACAATTCCCATGGCCATGGACAACAAGAAGAGGAAGCCACCGCAAAAAACCACCAATGCCGACCACATTCCGGCAAGGGAAAAGAAAACAATTGAAGAAATGTACCATAAGAAAACCCAACTCGAACACATCCTTCTCCGGCCCGATACCTATGTCGGATCGATCGGAAAACACACTTAAACTCTTTGGGTTGACGAGAACGACAAAATGGTTCATCTGGTCTTTACAGAATTTTTGCTGAAATATTAGTAAATGCTGCTGATAATAAACTGAGAGGTCCTTCAATGGACTCTGTTAAGGGTGTGATTGATGTTGAAGAGAACTGTATCAGTGTGTTCAACAATGGAGACGGAGTGTCGGTCCAGGTTCATCAGGAAGAGAAGGTTTATGTGCCTTAGTTGATCTTTGGACATCTTTTGACTAGTAGTAATTATGATGATACTGAGAAGAAAACTACGGGTGGACGTAACGGTTTAGGGTGCGAAACTTACAAATATATTTTTGACTGAATTTGTTATCGAGACGGCGGATGGAAAATGCCTCAAGAGGTATCAAGTTTCTTTTTGTAGTTATCTTTGTGTAAGTATTGATGTTATATGTTTGATTCATACACTTTCAAAATGAGCCTCATTTAGTTTCAGTTTAGGTATGCTAATGTTCATGTGGGATCTTTGAAACGAGCAGAATTATCATGTGTTAAGAGAATTGAAAAAGTGCGGAAGATGTTTTGTAACTATTCTATAGGCCTTATTTTGTTAGCGATTACGAGTTGGCAGTGGAAGACAGAGGAGAGTCTAGAAGTAAAAGGGGTATGAGTCGGCAATTACGATTATCTACTTGGTCTGGCAATTGCAACCTTGACCATTGAGAAGGTTGCGGGGCTATGCAATGAACGGGACAAGCTCAAAGAGGAAATGGAAGATCTGAGGAAGACAACTCCCTAGTCTTTGAGGCTGAAAGATCTAGATTCCCTTGAGAAGGAACTTGAGTAAGATGAAGTAAACAAATGATTTCATTCATTTTTCATATACTGCTTGTGAGCTACATTTTGCTAAAGATTTTGATGGAAATACAGGAGATGGATAGAAATGATGCTCAAGCAGAGGAAGTAAGAAGACAGCAGAGAATCAAAGCAAATAATGAAGTAAAGCCAAAAATCTCTAGGAATGCACCAAAGGCTCCTTGTAACGGTAGCGGTAAGAAAACCACCAATTCGAAAACCGTCACGACGGAGAGTATGGACATGATATCTAGCTCTTCTGCTATGGAAGTTGGTAAGTTCTTGAATCATCATCTTACTAAGACAATCTCTTCTCTTCCATTGTTTTTATTTTGCATATTAGTAACCTCAATGATGTTCCACTTCACAGCAAGTAATGTGGTGGTGAAGCCAAAAGGCAAAGCAGCAGCTCCAAGAAAAACTCCTGCTAAAAAGTAAACAACTGCACTTTTTCCATTTTAGTTGTCCTTTAGAAACACTCTCATCGATGATGCAAATAACATGACTTTGTTTTATTGTGGAACAGGCGCAGGGTAAACCAGTAGTTGTCAACGATGATGATGAAGACAGATGACGAATTGCTCGAGCTTAAAGATCGTCTTGCTGCCTACAAAAATTGATTCATCTCCTGCTTGATCCGAAGGTAAACTAGTTCTTAATCAAAATTCAACTATCATGAAACATGAATTCAAAAATAAAAGACATCATGAAAGGTTCGAACTTACATTGAGATCACATTACCACGTAAAACTATCACTAAATCTTAAAAGCTATGTTGAAAGTTATACTCTTTAACATTCCAAAAGTTGTATCAGCTCTTGGTTTTTGACAAATGCAATCAATATCTAGTTGTTAGTCTTGGTTTGTGAGGATTAAATAAACTGATGATGACTTTGAAATAAAGGAGCCAAGAACAAGAAGGGAGCAGGAAGAAAGACAATTGCAAATGGCAAAACAAGCAACCCCCTACAGCAACAACGAAGCGAGAGGTGGCAACAAAGTCTAATCTGGTGGGAAGAGTTGAGTTAGAAGGGAGGATGACGAGTTCTACTTCTTCTTCTAAGAGAACTGAAGAAACCGTTGGATTTCGGCAGGAGAAAGGAAGATCAGAAAGAGTGAACAGAACTCAGGTGAAAAAAGTCATATTATTCATATATAGTCTTATTGTTGATATACAATTTAGGTGGCGTCTCTTTCAATGAATGAAGATCAACCATTCTATGGAGTAACTGGAACAATGGCTGCTTATAATTTAGGTGTCTCCTTCTCTCATCTCCTAAACTCTTTGTTTTTGTTTCCTCATTTCCTCCAACACCATCCACCTCCTTCCGCCGGCCGAAAAAGTTTACGAGGTAGCTTCTACACTATTATTTTCTCACATTCTTCTTTTCTTTTCAATTTCGATTACGTTCTTGCAAGAAAAACGTTTACTGCTTTTAAGAAAAACATTTTTGCTTCAAATTTTGTTTACAAAACTCTTTTCAAAACATTACAGTCTACCATATGTCATTTATATGCAGACATATACACAGCATAAATAAATTGTGTTTATATAAAAGATTATGTTTATTTATTATTTTCTATATTGTTTAGAGTAACTTGATATTTTTGAATTGGATGTTGTATGTAGATTCAAATTGAACAATGAACAATAATATTTTGGGACCAGCTCTAGGTCCATTCGTCCTGGTTGAAATTCCAAAAGGTCAAAGTATAATACACGAATTGTATTGTTTCGATAGGTCATTGCTTTATTTTGAAAATGAAATATTTATGGCAGTAATTAACATTTTCTCTAATATGTGCACAGATTATCCGAGATTTGCATCGAGACTCAACAAACCAAATGTTGATTATTGGGTTATCATAGCTATAATATTATTTATACTTTTATGGGTGTTGGTATGGTATTTTTGCTTGTGGTATGAAACAAGAATGGATCATAGAGTGCATACTTCAAATACTTCAAACTTTTTTGAATGTACTATTGTTTACAAGTAATAATAATAATAATAATGAAGAAGAAAGAAAGAAAGAAAGAATAGTATGAATAAGAAATGTGTGGATGGATTTTATTAATTATAGCTTCAATTTGGATTCAAAATTGAAGTTAATTGAGAAAGTAAATTAAAAGGATTTGGTTAACTTTAACTTCCAGCACAATTACTACCCCCAGGTCCTCCAAAGGTAAAACAATATCTCAATTGTTGGTTGTCACAATCTTGACTATTGTTCAAACCATAACAATTGGTGCTACTCACATACCTTATTGTATTTTCATAACCAACGCTTCTAACTTCAAGGTTATTTGTTATGTAATTCATGTTTCTAAAGTAACAAGCTTCATCGTAATTAACTTTAGTTGGAATGTGAGAATTCCCCAAAGGAGGACTCATTCCATTTGGTGAAGCCTTTGCAATTCCTCCCCATCCAACTTGTTCTGCTCCCACTTTTAGATATCCAAACAATTCCTTTGGCCAATATCCAATTGCTATTCTTTTGTCTGTCAACTCAAGCCACCAATTCCCTGTTTTTGGATCCTACACCCACACCATCACCAAACCAATCAAATCTCGTATTGATTACAAAACGGAAGTATGTATATTATGAGACTTATTAATTATTATATCATGTACAATATTAATCAAGCTGATAAATTTGAGTAATTTACCTGATAAATGATAAATAGGTAATCATTTTGTTGCCCTTGATAGATGGAGGATGGGGAAATAGGAAAATCTGGAGTAATTGTTTGATGGGCTTGTACAAAACCTTGACAAAGCATATTGTAACATCCTGTTTTAGCACCCCCATCGGCCTATTAGAAATCCAAAGTCAATTACCCTAAACAATTATTGATCACTAATATATTATGATAAGAAACAAAAATAATGTTGTTGTTTTACCGTCCAATATACAAACAATCGAGTGAGACCATCACCGTTTATTCCTGGATTCACCTAAAAAAAAAAAAATATATATATATATATAAAATAAACAATATAAGATGAAATTAATAATAATGTTACAATATTTTACCTGCCAGCCTGCAAGTATTACGTTAAGAGCATTAGAAGGGCCACCAGTTATCCATACATTTGCCGAAGAAGATTGATCTTCAGCCACACTCAAATTGTATATAGATACATGTCCATTTATTCCATAATATACCATGTCTTTCTTCAAGCTAAGAGAAACCACCTTTATGAAACCACACCAACAACAATTTGTTATTAGCAAACTAAAATACACGCATCTCTTTTCTTTTGCAATAATAAATGAATTCCATACAATAAACCGATGCTTACATTTTTATCATAAGGGAACTTGATTGCATCAATGCTAGCATCGTCTTTCATATCCAACGTTGTTGTTTGTTTGTTTGGATGATAGAGACCTTAACCTAATCATATCTTTCTTTAGAGTTCTTCTTATGGGAACAGTTCCAACCCCACAAGATTGTCTAATTGTGTTACTTATGATTGAGTTTCGTTGTGATTGAGATGACACTTTTGAATATGATTTACTTGGTTGATACTGTAACAAAAATGAAACAAGAAAAAAACATGTGTGTGTATATATATACATAAAGAAACAAGTGTGAACAACGTAGAAGAAAAGCCACATATTCATAAAGAAAATAAGATTGATGTTACTAAATCACTTTCTAAACATCTCCATTTGATGTTACTATAAAAATGTTCATAATTAAATCATTATAAAGTCTTTAAAATGTAACAAGCATAGGTAAAATAGAGAAGTAGATAAATGGAATCTAATGATCTAAATAACCTGAACTTTGTGATCTTTCAACAATGGATGATCGAGAGCTGGTTGTTTATTGATGTCAACACAATCAATGATATCTCCCTCCTTCGTCTGAACTCAAAATATTAATTAGTGTCAAGTCAGGCAACATATAAAATTTCTTAGATTGTTCTACCTATATGCTTGAGAATAATGTAAGTAGATCTATAATTTGAACCTGAAACGTTGTAATGGGGGGCTTGTTGAGAAGTTTGAGCTGACTTTCTAACTCTAAATCTTCTTCACTTGAGATGTTAAGATGCTCATAATAAGCTTCACTGTGTATAGAGTTTAAACAAACAAAGAGCACTATCACTAGCCATATTGCTTTCAAACTCATCTTTAAAAATACAACTTAGATTTTATTTAGTTGTTTAACAAAACAATTTCATCACCATTTTATATCATTATTCTTCGTGCATATCATAATAACTATTTGTATTTAGGGTATCTTAATAATAATAAAAAAAAGAAATAAATTAATTTGTTGCCCTCATAAAATGAAAATTAATATTTTCCCTAAAATGCAGTCAACACCCTTCTTATAAAACAGACGGTTGAAAATAGGGGTGGAAACGGTTCAATTTTTGTTGTTTGAGGGTCAAATCGAACCAAACCAAATTTTTTTAACAAAAATAGTATATCAAACCGAACCGCACCGTTTGTGCGTTCGGACCAAACCGAACCAAACAGTTTTACCAATCGGTTAGGATTTTAATCGGTTCGGTTTCACCAATGGTTTCAATACTTTTTTTTTTCTTTTGATTTTAAATGGTTTTTCTTTCATCTTCTTCTTGTCAACCTAAAATAAAAATATCCATAAATATTGACTACAATAAACATAACTATGCACACGAACAGTTCTTCACTATAGAACCATCACCATAAATAAATTAAAATCCTAAAAATGAAAGACTAAACATAAATAAATAAATAAATAAATATA
>JBBPDJ010000020.1:19238243-19290037 GCA_037974625.1 Cucumis cinereus
TAAATAAATAAATATATATATATAAATAAATAAATATATATATATACATAAATATATATATATATATATATATAATAAAAATATAATTTTTAACTAAATCGGTTCAGTTCGGTTTGAAAGCGGTGTTTTGAAATAGAAACCGCAACCAAACCGATTAAAATCGATTTCGTAAATTTCAAACAGCATCGAACCAAATTTTTCAATTTTAAAAGCGGTTCGGTTCGGTTCGGTTCGGTTTTAGCGGTTTCAATGTCCACCCCTAGTTAAAAAAGGAAAAAAAATACTATATTGAAGCTGAAGATCCACTTTACAAACAAAATCAAACTTATATTTCCTTACTTATTTAGTGTATTAAATTAATATTTAGGTTTTCAACAATTAAGAATTTGTTTCAATTTTAGATCCTTAAAATTAAGTGCAACCTTCATCATGATTGTGTTTTATTCTAAAATCCCTAAATATATACATATATATTTGAAACCGTCGTATCATTTTATTTTTAAAGAATTACCAAATTAATTAACTTTTCTTTTAAGACTATTTTTTATATCAATTGTGTTCTTCATAATTGCAATAATGTTAAATAAAATTACAAATTCAATCTTAATTATATTCTCATCAATAGAGCTGTCCAAATATTATATATAGCAATGAATATTATATTATATGTTATCAAAAAAAAGGAATGTAATATTAATTTATGAATATGTCAATAATCATTTAAAAAGCAGTAACTTCAATTCTATGTATTCAAAACTATATTTTCGGAAAATTATGGTTAGACATTGTTATTATTATTATTATTATTATTATTATTATTATTATTATTATTATTATTATTATTTGTATTTAAAACTTTATCCTTTCTTGTTTCATATCACAAGAAAAATTTGACTATTATTCTCTTAATTCAACTATCATTCTCTGATGGAAGCAAATAAGTTTAACAAATTATTAATTAATAAAATTGTGAGAATATCGCTTTTTGATTTTTTATTAAAAATTTAGGATGCCTGTAACACAACGTTCCAAAAATAAGTAATAACGGAGAATATTAAAAAGAGAGGTGTACATTTTATGAACATAATGTCATAGATGGTAGATCATAACAATTACAAAGGTAAGCTCGCATAAATGAAAATAAACTAATCTAGATTAACATATCATTTTGGACTCGATACTTTAAAGATTATCGAATATTTCAACCTTGTCATTTATTGTGGTTGTAATTCCGCCTCCTGAACTCCAACTTGTTCTCTCCTTTCACGAAGAGATCGACATTTAATCCATAAAAGTACAATTAACAGTATCAACAAAAATTGTACGATGATTCCCACCACAAGCCCTATTGTTGACTTTTGTTTTTTGAGTATCAAGGGTGAAGATCTTGATAAATACTCCCCTAAAACAAATGTATATATATTTTAGCCAATGTTTTCATAAGATTAGTATTTATATTATATTCTACCTCAACATAAATAAAAGAAAGATTGAAAGAGTAAAAGAGATTCATAATTCTTACTCAGATCAGTTTCTGAATCGTTGGCAGAGAAAGGACTCGGAGTTAAATGGGCCATTTGCAATCAACAACCCTAATTTTGTTTTATTTGAAAATATTTACAAGACAAATGAGATTAGTGACGAAACATTTCAACCAGGTTGATACTATTAAACTGAAATAAATTTTTAAGAAAAAAGTGCTATTCAAGATCTTATTTTCTTTCCTTTGGTTTATATTTTTCTTTTGTTGGTGGTAGCTCAATGAAATGTTTAATTTTGTTTTTTAAACAAGAAAGTTCATGAAATATTTTAAAAAGAGTTTTGTAAACAAAATTTGAAGCAAAAATGTTTTTCTTGAAAGCAGTAAACGTTTTTCTTGCAAGAACGTAATCGAAATTGAAAAGAAAAGAAGAATGTGAGAAAATAATAGTGTAGAAGCTACCTCGTAAACTTTTTCGGCCGGCGGAAGGAGGTGGATGGTGTTGGAGGAAATGAGGAAACAAAAACAAAGAGTTTAGAAGATGAGAGAAGGAGGAAATGAAGAAACAAAAACAAAGAGTTTAGGAGATGGGAGAATGAGGAAATGAAAGAAACAAAAACAAAGAGTTTAGGAGATGGGAGAATTGGAATTGAGTTGATGAATGGAGAAATAATAATGTATGATAAATATAGAGAAACAATTATCTTCAATGGAAACAATTTCTATCCTACTCATTCTAATTAATAATGTCTAGCTATTTTGATTAAACTTTCTATTTAGATATTGAGGGAGTTGTTGGCTTCATAAATCAAGGTGATTGTGTTCCTTTTCAAGAATATTCTCTTCATTATTGGGGAGAATGAAATTGTGTGTGATAAATATGAAACACTTGAACTTAATATAACATTACTTTATTATATAGTTTCCCACATAGAAATCTAATAATAGGTTCAAGGACTCATCTTTATTTTTTCTTTACTACTCCAAACTCTAATAAAAATCCAATTTTAATCAAAATTAAGGGTCAATTTTTATTATTAACAACTTAATTAAAAAATTTGATGTATGATCAGTTTATCAACTTATATAAGTAACAATGTTGTCATTATATGATTAGTAAGATGGAAAAAGGTCCGTGCATGATTTAACAGAAAACAACATAAATCTAATCACATTAAATAAACAGTTTATCTTTTTCAATCACCTTAGATTTTTCTAGTATGATAAATGTTATACAACAATTGCAATTTATATAGAAATTTATGAGAAAAGTTACAGGAAATAGTAAACAGATAAATGTAAGATATAGAATAATACAAAAGTGAAAAATCACTCTTAAGTAATATTAAAACAGATTTTTTTTTTTTTTTTTTTTTTTTTGCAAAAACTAAATTGGAGAGAAAAGTGTTTGAAAATATGTTTTGGAAAGAGTTTTTTAGAAGAAAAAAGAAAGAAAGACGGAATAAAAAGTTTGAGACAATATTTTGTAAAGAGCATTTTAAAGTTTGTTTGACCGCTTGTGCCACAATGGCAACAAGAATGCGTCTTCTGCGCATCGTGTACATGCTGTCTTGACAGTATTTTGTAAAGAGCATTTTAAAATTTGTTTTGGGTAGACATTTTAAAGAGAGATTTTGCACAAAAAAAAGTAAGAAGTTATAGAAAATATTTTGGAAACAAGGTCATTTTTTGTTAAAAAATTGAAGAGATAAACTTTGAGAAAAGAAAATATTTGAAAGAGATTAAAACTGCGAGAGAAAGAAGTTTGAGAGAAAATATTATGGAAAAAGATGTTGAAAGTTTTCTTTAAAATGATAAATAACCAGGAAAATTTTGCAAAAACATATCCTAAGAGAAAAAAGTTTGAAAGCAAAGGAAAAATGACAGAAAAAAGATGTTTGAGACCAAAACAAAAAAGAGATAAAAGTATGTAAGAAAATGTTTATGAGAAAGAATTTTTTAAAAAACAAAACTGAAGAAAAATGTTTCCAAAAATATTTTGTATAAAGTTTGTAAACAAAATTTGCAGTGAATCTTTGAAAAATCTTTTGGAAACACATTTTAGAAAATGCTGTCATTATATGAGTAGTGAGATGGAAAAAGTTAGTGCACTCTTTCACAGAAAACAACATCATTATGTAATCACATTAAATAAACAGTTACGTACTTCTTCATCCTCCTAAAACCACAATTACTCAAACAGTAACAATGTTATTGAAGCTAAATCAACCTTAATAAGCTAGAAAACAAAAGAATGTTGTGTGGTTGTGATAGTTGGTTATGGACTTATCACCTATATGTTGGAAAGAGTATTTTGTAACGATGCCATAAAAAACATTAGAAAAGAAAATTGGCATTACCAATAAAAGTTCACATAAATGCAGGATTTAAAAAAAAATTGCATTTAACAGAACCTACCTAACTTATAGCTTGCAAGCAAAAAATCGAAAGTGGAAGAGTTTACCTTTAGAGATAGCCAATATTTTCTGTCCATGAAGAGGCTCTGGAAGCTCCGATGGAACCTCTTTCTGGAAGAACCACTTCCCATGATTCATTAGGATGTCCATACAGATTCAAATTCTCCTCATCTGAAAAAGTAGTAATCAAAGTTAAGAATGTATGAGAAGCACCGATAGTAAATCCCTCTCTGATAAAAAATGAAATAGAAAACCGATCGCAGTGCACACCAGTTACTGCCAATCCTATGTCATTAAACGAAATTAGGATATAATATCTCTACTCATTATGCATCAAATGCTCGTTTAAATTTGACAGAAATTTGAGATTTAGCTAAAGAAAAAACAGTAAATATAGTTTAGAGCGACGAACTCAAAACCCCAAACCAAGAAGATTTATGAAGAAGAAAATTTCATAAACGCATATCGTGTCCCAAAGTTTCACCATACTGTTCCAAACATATATCACGACTTCTTGAAATCCACCAAGTAGTTTTTGTAATAACACTTCTAAATTTCTAATACCATTCGAAAGACTAGACCAAAGTAAAAGGCTATACAAATCCGCTAAGCAACCAGCCACACTTCCAGCCCAGCAACGAGAAGGCCGTAGCCAAGCAACTTTAATTTTAAGTATCTCCTACCTCTACCGAACATGACAATAGAGAACTCCTAAAACCAATCACACCATCCACAGTGCAGGAAAGCTAAATAAAATTTAAAAAAAAAAAAAAAAAAAAAAAAAAACTTACTTGATAGACAGACGCTCCCGAGGGTTATGGAAAGCCTCACGAAGGAACTGATCAACTTGATTGATGATAGCATCCTCCGAAGAAGCCAAAGCAGAAAGGGGAAAAAACGAGGCGAATGAAAAATGATAGGCAATAGCAGCATCGACAACAGAGTGGTCCAAGGATTTGGAATTCTTGTTAGGAGATGAAGGGAGCACGGATCGACTCATGGCTTCGTCCAAACCGGCAACCTTCCATGACTCCGGTACTCCGAGATCCTCAACCGCAGAGACCAATTTCTAGGGTTTTTTGGTTCGTGTGTCTCGGTGTGTTTTATTGGGCCTCATGGACCAAGATTCAAAATGCTTCTTCATACTTTTGCTTCCAATCCCAGTTGAGTCTGATCTGACACCTAAAATGTACTAATTTATATATGTTTATAATTTATCTTAATTGTCATATTAACTAAGTCCGAATGACTTTTGACATAGAAAATACTAGAATTTTATCTACTTTTTTCTAATCAAATTAAATGTTAGAATATTAAGATTTTTTTTACCAATAATACTACATATTTGCTAAAAATTATTTCTCTCGTAAAACTCACGTGACAACCGGCTTGAATCCATCATTGTTAACTTAAGTATCTTATATTAGCTGGAGTTCATTTTTTCTATATTTTTAATTGTGTAGAAATATTAACAATTGTGTAGAAGTTATATCACAATAATAATAATACGTTATTGTTATTATTATTATTGTTTGAAAATAAAATGACGAGAAATGGTAAAACAATTAGACACAAAATGGAATGATTATTATCAATATACAATGCCCTAATCTATTGCCTAATTTCATTAGTAAATAATGGTAATTCTTCATTTTATAAATCATAGTAATTATTTCTCTAATATGAAATCACAATTCTACATTAATTATTTCCATGTAAGAAAGATTTGAAATGAAAGAATATAAAAAAAAATTCTAACAAAAATCAATTAAAATAATAATAATAATAATAATTAAAAAGATAAGAAAATGAAAGAAAATAATATTCTGAAACCTGAGGTCTTTTTCGGCCAGCTGAAGAGGGAGGTGGGTGCCGTTGATTGAACTGAGGAAATGAGGAAAGACAGAATTTATGAAAGAGAGTTGGAATTGGGTTAATGTGTGAAGAAATAATAAATATGATAATTAAAATTCAAGTTCTGAAATTGATGGTTAACGCGAGAAAATTTAAAAAATAAATTAAAAATATTATTTTTGAATTAATAATTTAAATAATAATTTCATACAAAAAACACTTTGTTTTTTTTTTTTCATATTTATACTAAGAATTTGGTTTAAATCTTGTTTTATTTTGATTTTTAATTTTTAAAAAACATCTATTTTAAAAGTGAAATTCAAAAAACAAAACGGAATAGAATAAAAGGAATAATGAAAGCTAGTTTAAGAGAGTAAAAATTTATTTTTCACCTTAATAAACAATAAAGAATTAATGAAAAAAAAAATCACTTTAATAATTAATAAATTAAAATAGAATATTAACAATTTATTTTTAATATAAAGTACGAGTTAAAAGTGGCCTATATGTTATTTTCCTTCTTTTATTATTGTTTTTTTAAAATTTTATTTTAATCTAACTTACAAAAAAGGAATTAACTAAAAGAATAAAAAAAGACAAAAAATAATTATTTAAAATTAAAAAAGAAAAAAGAAAAAAAAAAAAGAATAGTATGCAAATTTCTTAGAAATCATTGTATCATAGGTGAAATTAATTGCTGCAATTAATTTTTCATCGAGGGTTTAATCTTTGGATAAGCTTAAAGAAAGAGGTTTTTTCTAACCATATTTTGTTGGAATATTTACAAAAATATTTAGACAAATAACCTATAATTAGGTTAAGGTGTCCTATTTTGATTACCCATATTTTTTAGGAAATAAAATATATTCTTAAATAACAAAAATGAACTCATTTGAAACTAAATAAACATATAGGAGAGATAAAACTATATTATTATAGATTTTATTTATTTATTACATAAATGATGTTAATGTTAAATTAGAAGATGGTTCTGTAAAATATAAAAAAGGAGCTTATTTATTTATTTACTCTTTAATTAATATAAGTTTAATTTTGATTTTTCTAATTCATTTTGATATAATATAAATTTATTTTTTTAATTAATATAAACGTATGGAAAAAGATAAGTAAATAATAATAGACGAGAGTATATGTCTCAGCATGTAGTGTGTTAGTAATCTAAAAAAAGATTTGATTAGGTTAAGGTCTCTACCATCCAAACAAACACCATGAAAACTAGTTGCATTCATTCAAAGGAAAGGTTCAAAATACGGAGAAAGCTAGGGTTCATTTCAAACAAAGGGGTTATCGAAAAGCCTTGCAATTAATAGCGATGGTAGATACATCGCAATTACAAAATAAAGTAGATTTATAACTCCTACGCTTGCATAAGTGAAAATATTTCAACCTCTTCATTTATTGTGGCTGCAATTCTGCCACCTCAATTGTAACGCCCCGAGTTTTCTATCACAACCCAAGATCATTACTTGAAACAAAATTAGAATTTAAAACCAGACTCTTGAAAATTTCAAATCATTTTTATGGAAAAAATTGAAGAAACACTCAGATCGACTTTATGTAGAAAATCAAAGAAATAATGCTTAAAACAATGTAAAACTTTTGACGTTTGGGCCCCAAGTAAGACATACAGTTTGTAAAAGCTAAAAGTACACGTGAAAACAGATCAAAACTATAAGTATCATACACCATGCCACCCACGTTGCATTGGTCAGTTTTGCCACAACAACCATAAAATACAACAAACAACATCACGTAGACCAACTCACCAAGAATGTCACACAGATCGATACAGCAGACATATCATAGTCAACATATATCTAGCATGCATAGTTACCAGTCAATTAATCATAGATGTCAATTCATCACACAACCACTAGCACATAAATATTCTTAGTCCAAGAACTAATAGTAAGTCCCTTACCTCGATTAACGAATGAAGCCTTGGCTTGCACAAGAATCTCCTCGAATTCGTCCTAAACACCACAATACAATCAATAAGTTCCATAGCAATTAATGATCGAAAGTAACCTCAAACCTTTAACCAAAACTTACCCAACGACCGCTCGATCTCTACGAGATCCAACCCAAATCATAGCGAAACCCGTAGTAAATCTATGCCAGAAAAACTCCCAATTTGCACACTAATGGGTATTCGAATCCTACATCAAACACCCAAAATTAATCCAAATAAACCTTTGATTAAATCTCCACTAGGTTTTCCAAGATCCAAAAGAAGACCACGAAAGCTTACTCACAATAATCCACAGTGGGCAGTGGCAAGTCACGGACAGAAACGGGAGGCAGCGGCGCGGAGCGTCGGCTCACGGACTGGCCGGCGCGTGAGGCAGTGCGCTGACGGCACGGATTACGTTGGCGGCATCGAGGAGGCAGGAAAATGGCACGGATCTCACGCGGACTGGCGTGCAACGCGGAAGACGTGCGGAAGGCGAGGGGAGTTCTGCCCGGCGCGGCGCGCTTTTAGCCAATGCGATGCAGATCTGCACGCCAAGACGTGCGCGGCTGCGTGAGGAGGTGCGACGGCGCGAGGGGAGACGTTCGGCGCGGACGTGCGGCGTGGACTTGCGCGGCTCCAGATCTGGCGTGTGGGAGCGGGGAGACGCGGGACGGCGCGGTCCGTGCGAGTGGCGTTGACCGGCTGTTGTTTGTGCAGCGTTGGAGCAGCGGCGGCGAAGCTTCGTGCGGCGGAGATGGTGAGCGACGGCGAAGAGTGTGAGGGTTTCTTGGGAGGCCTGCGCGCGGGAGAGAAGGGAAAGAGGAAGAGAGAGAAAAGGAAAAAAAATAATAAATGAATAGAAAAGGGAAAATAAAAAATATTAAAATAATAATAATAAATATATATACCCATATATATTTAATTCCTTAATCAAATTCTCATCAATACAAAAATTATCTCAAATCCAAATTAAATACTTATAATCTCTTGCTCGTAAGATCCAACTATTGGGATTAAATCAATGACGTATTTGGAATGACTCAGAAAAAAAAAGTTTTTAAAAAATTAGTTTTATTAATTTTTTCAAGATTGGCAACGGTTGGGTTGGTGGTCGAAAATTCGCCGACGAAGTTTTCGGAAATGACACCCAATGGTCAGCCAACAATGATTGTTTGATCATTGACGACCATTTGTTAATAGGCACGACAATCAATCATTAACAATAACGATTGGTTGCCGATGATCAAGATGTTCACCAACATTTGTTACCGATTATCAATGGTTGATCGTGAAGTCGACCAAAGTTTGTTGCCAACGATCATTGATAAAAAGTTGAAGTAAATTTTTTTTCTAAAACTTATGGCATTTAAAAAAAAAACATATTCCAAACCCATGGGTTTGGAATTTTAATTCTAGGAATTTTATTCCCATTGTCCAAACATGGGTTTGGCTTCAAATGCCAAACCCCCCCTAATTCCAAACCCATAGGCCAAACATCCCCCAAACTCCTATCTTTTTTGCCAATGTTTTAGTATAATATTTTTTTCGATGACTAATTGAATTAAACATGGTTGTCGATATTGGTACAAAAAACAACACAATGCATAAAAATGTAACAATAATGATAAAATAATATGCTAAGTAAAATTTAAGGTTATCTCAATCTTTATATTAAGAGAATTAAGGTTTAACCTTAGATTTCAACAAAAATCATTATATATAAATTATTATTGAGTTATTCACATTCTCTAAATGAAAATTGTTCTTATTTAAGGAAAGTGATATTAGGTTTAGACTCCATCAAGAATTTAAAAGTTCAATGCATAAATTTAATAATTTGGATGAAATATGATTTTGTGCCCGTGGATAAGCTCAATCTAAACTTACTTTAAATTATTTAGGTCAATTACTCCTTTTCACAAACAAAAAATTTTTCAATTTTCAATGCCCAATTATATTTTTAAAAAAATAAAAAGAAAAATAAATTAAGTGGCTTGATGTGATTCCAAAAGAAGCATGTATATACTATATATTATTCATTTTCCCTTTTTCCCTCTATTTTTATGTTTTGGGTTTTGTTTTATTTTGTCAGTGGCTTTGTGAATAACTTTTATTATAATATAATTTAAACATTTCTCTTTTACAAATAAATAATAACCTTAGTTGCTTTTGTTCTTTCTCTTCTATCAAATAACTGTAGTTCTGTCACCCCATTTGACAGTTATTCAGCTGCTGGAGATAATCCTTGTCGTCGTGTTCTGTGTTCTGCCATCATTGTCGTAGTTTGATTTTAGTAATATATTTGTTGTTTATATGAATTTTAATTTAATTGAAGATTGTTATTGTTTGACCAATAAATTCTTGTTTTATCAATTTCTAAGCAATGGTAAAAATGAGATTGACAATTTAAGAGAATTTAGAGATGAAAAAGGTGTTTTAGGCTTTTTTAAAACCAAAGTGAGTTTAATTATTATTATTATTATTTCATTAGATAGATGTTAAAATTTAGTTAAAATGTAGTACCTATGTTATATTGGTATAGAAAGACAATACAATGCATAAAAATGTAACAATAGTGATAACATAATATGCTAAGTAAAGTAGAGGTGTACATAAGCCGGGTTGGACCGGGTTAGAGTCAAATTGTGGACCAACCCAAAGTCGTCGGGTTGGCAAAAGTTGAACCCTATCGGTTCAATATGTAAGGGCCAACCCAACCCTTAAAATCCGGGTTGGGCCGGGTTGGGTTGCCGGGTTATTTTTTTCAATACATAATTTATATAGTTTTTCATTCTTTGCTTTTGCATAAAAAAATTATCTAAATTAAGGGGTTTTGTGGGTATTTAGTTTAAGAGTTGTTAATATACATTGATTTTCTTTATTATTATCTGTTCCATCTTGATCTTCACAAGTTAACTAATTTCCAAAACAAAATTCTTCAATAGCCACTGAAACAGTATTATAGGATTGCTTTAAGTCTTGTCTTTTTGTTTATTTGGTTTGTGAATTTGGACAACTAAAGTCATCCTCAATATGTATATATTATTGGAAACTTTAGTTCGAATCAATCAAATAATGAATCATATAAAAATATGTAACAAAAATGTGAAGAACTCTTTCTTAAAGAAGATGGAGTGTACTAAACTTCATTGAGAACAAAGTTTATTATCATATTATGAAGCTGTGAAGTCAGATTTATGTTACTGTTTAGTGGCAAGCTGCCAATATTAAACTAAGACAATTACCAATGAGAAACTATGAAGTAAGCTATAGAGAAAAATAAAAGTTGAAATCAAGCAAGAAGTTCTGAACATTCTAATCACATATCAATAGAGAAACCTTGCACTAATAGTGCAGAAATTCTCTCCTCCGCATATCAGTTTAACAAATCAAACTCTAAACCTATATAAACTGCCCTAAATAATTTTAAAAATAAAAAAAACAAAAAAAACAAAAAGTCACCTTAATTAGACGGGGCGTCGTTTGCGTGCAGATTAGACGGGGCGTCAAAGAGACGGGGCACAGTGAGAGGCGAGTGACGGAGACAGGGCGTCAAAGAGATGAGAAGACAGTGAGAGGCGAGTGCAGCAAGACGGAGACGGGGCGTTGAAAAGATGAGAAGCCAGTGAGAGACAAGGGCGAAGATGCAAGCTTTCACGTTTGCTTGCAGACCAGGTGGGAAAGGGAAGAAATTCTAGCGATAGTGGGGCTTAAACTTTTACTTTAGGGTTTCTTTATATATATAATATAATATAATTTGACAATCTGAGAACCTCAACATTAATTTTACTAATTTCACATTTTCGATGATATGTTATCTTATAAATATTAATACTGTGATCTCCTCCCATCTTTCCAAGGTGACATCATGAACACTAATTCCATTAATATAATTATTTTTTTTTTTTTTGTCAATTTATTCAAAAACTTGATTTTTATTAATTTTGACTAAGAATTCAAGTCTTTATCTAAGGAATGTGAAACCTATAAGACTAAAATTGGAAGGAAAAAAAGGCAAATTTTAAAACTAAAAACTAAAAACAAAATTGTTATCAAACGAGATGAAATAATTAAAATAATCTAGACTACAAAGTTGCTAATTTGTATAACTACTGATTTCTTTATAGCTTATAACACTAAAATTTATGGAGGTTTTTCTTTTTGTTTTGGCATTTTAGGTGAATCCAACAATAAATGGTGATAGTATCCCTAGAACGTTCGTGTATTGGACGGTAAGTGAATGAATATATATTTGTTTTTATCATAGTTGCATTATTATTTGTGTAATCGATTTGTGACCTAATTAGCTTGAAAGTTTTCTTACACCACAATTAATTTAAGTACATACTATACAACTTTTTTCTCAAGGTTTTGTTAGTCCAGTATTTTTGCTTCATATCTAAATTCAAAATATTATATTTTATATCTTTGAATTTTGAATTTCGTTTTTATTTGGTCTCTAACTTTCAATAATATATTACATTATTACTCTTGTAATAGGCCGACGGAGGTGATACAACGGGATGTTACAACATACTATGTCAAGGGTTTGTGTTGGTAAGTCCAGATATTTACGTAGGCGCTAGTATTCTTCCAGCCTCCATCTATCAAGGACAACAATATGACTATCAATTCAGTATCGTCCAGGTAATGAAATTATTTTCAAACAATGATTGACCACCAAGGATACAAGGGTTTACTATATTTGCAAAACATTTAACGTGTTGCTATAGATGCTAATATTTTGATTATGATTTCTATATTTGTAATGGATTTTGATACGTAGGCTCTTGGACATTGGTGGGTTCGAGAACGTGATAATCAAGTGGGATTAGGGTATTGGCCAAGCGAGTTGTTTCCAAATCTACTTGGTGGGGCAGATCAAATTGCATGGGGAGGCATTGCGCAGCCTACAATATACGATGAAAGCCCTCCATTGGGAGGTGGGCACTTCCCCAATGGCAAACCCGATGAAGCTTGTTTCATCAGAAACATACAATACATAGCAGGTAACTATATACTTTCGACACCCAATTTGAATAACACAATAAATTATGTGAGTAACTCTTTGTGTTATGATTTGATCTCTAATGAGAATTGTAATTTTGATCCCTACAAATATTGCTTCACTTTTGGAGGCCCAGGTGGATTTGGTTGTGAAGCCACCACTACTTAAGTTGTGGATGATTATTAAAATAAAAACATGTGTCATCCTATTGACTCTATGTAATAAATTTTAAGGTATATTGACTGTTTTTGGTATGTTTTTCATAATTTGGTTGTCTTGTATGCTGCTAATGGTGTATTCTCAATTAGGGTTGAATCGACTTGTTTTGGTTATTTGAATCTTTAGTATTTGTTTTTTTTTAATACTTATGTCGTTTAATATAATAGTTGGTTTTTGAAAATTAAGTTTATATACTCTACTTATCTAGTCATAAATTCAATTTGTATGTTTTGTTATTCGTCGCTTCATTTTAATGTGTTAAAAAAATTAAGTTAGTTTTGAAATCCATAACGAGTATGTTCCATATTTGGCGTTTGAAAATTAAGCTCAAGAACATTCTTTTACCAACAAGTTAACTATGTTTTGTTGTCTAACTTTCTGTTTATTTTTTAAAAATTAAACCTTAAATTTTGAAAGAAAAAAAAAGTTTTTGTTTCTAAAAATTTTAGATTGAGATATTAGTGGTGGTAGATTACTATCATACATAAATGATGCTGGTCAAGTTGAATGGATAATACACTAAGTTATGTGATTAACTCTACTTGTTATGAATTGAACCCTAATGTAAATTGTGGTTATGATCCCATCAAATATTGCTCCACCATTTTTTAGCTTTCTTTCATCACTACGAAGGATTAAAAAAAAAAAAAAGTTCCTCTCTTTCACTCGGAATAAATTTTGTAAGGTAACAATGACTTAGTAATCAAACTAAACCTAATAACACAAGTAAAATATTTAGTTCGTGTAAACTAAATAACTTAATGTGAAATAAACCTATTTCTAGTTAAATTTGGATCAGATGGCATAATCAACTTTATCGAATTCACAAACCAAAAAACTACACTTTAGGCCCAATTAAGACTGAGAAGAGAGGAGTTGGGCTAGGCCCAAACTAACCTACTCATCCAAAGATGAGGTTGAGGGCAACCCTCATTCTATGATAAATGGAGCATTCTACGACTTATTTGGATTTCAAACCAATCCTTCGACCTCAATAATTAACCTCTATATGACTCAAATACCCTCAAATTTTTGAACAGTAAAAATTGGATCTTCGGACTTTTAGAAGTGATAAAATTGAACTCTCTAAATTATACAAAGTTAAGAACTCAATTTAAATTATTTGAAGTCTAATTTATATAAGGTAAGTTTGAGAGTATAACTTCAACACTTGTATGAGTTCGAAAGCTCAACATTAATTAATTTGATTGATATAAATGCAACTGATTGATTGGAATAGATTTTTTTATTTTCATTTTATCGCGTGGGTAATCAGTTTAACCCAGCATTAAATTGGATAGGTGAACAAAATCTTTTTAAAGCACAATATAGGTGAACAACAAAATCAAAAAAAAAAAGAAAAAAGAGAGAGGAGAAGAATAAACTAAAACCCTAAAAAAACAAAACCCATTTCGCGGTTCTCTTTCTCCTTCCCCTTTCCCGTGTCTGTTCAGTCGTCACTCATCACTGATCGAACAAAGCAAATACGCAAATTCACAACACGAATCATTGAACCCATCAATTTCCCATTTCCATTCTTCCTTCAACAATCAACCCAGAACAAGAAGACCAACAACAACAACAACAACAACAAGAAAGGGATCTCCTTTCTTCCCACATTCCCTTCATCTTATTTTGCCCCCCAAATGGATTCACGGGAGAGGTCCATGCCTTCTGTTCATCAACATCATCAACAATCAACTCCACCCAACAGGATGATCCCCAACAACGCTTCTTATTCCACTAATTTGCCCAATTCCAACAATACTTCCCCTTTGATCAACCCCAATTCCGCTGCTGCTCAAATGATGTCTTCCGCTTCCCGATTTCCCTTCAACTCCATGATGGGTTCCTCTTCTAAGCCTTCCGAATCTCCCAATGCAGCCTCTTATGATGGATCGCAGTCTGAATTGCGTACTGGTGGCTTTAACATTGATTCTGGGAAGAAGAAGAGAGGCCGTCCCAGGAAGTATTCTCCTGATGGGAATATCGCCTTGGGGTTATCACCAACCCCCATCACTTCTTCCGCCGTTCCTGCCGATTCCGCCGGCATGCACTCCCCGGATCCTCGCCCTAAGAAGAACAGGGGACGGCCGCCCGGTACAGGGAAGAGGCAGATGGATGCTTTGGGTACTTATCTTTATGCCTTTCTTCTTTCTTTTTGTTCTGCTTTCTTTATGCCTTGAGTAATAGTGTTGTCCCGGTGGACAGGGACCGGGGGTGTTGGTTTTACTCCTCATGTCATTCTTGTGAAACCAGGAGAGGTAAAGAAATTTGCTTTCTTTTGTATATTATGTTGCTGTTGAATTTGGTTTGATGTTATTCTGTTTTGTTTTTTAATCGATTGTTTGGGCTTCTATGAGTAATTCATTAAATGAAGTGAGGTGGGAGCTTGTTGATTTAAGATTAGATATTGAAATTTTACATCATTGGCTGATGTACCTTAACTCCTTTCCTTGAGAATGTGGTTGTGTAAATCTGTTTGTTATATATGTATGTTTCATTCGTTGATGTTCCCTGGGGGTGGTATTTGTTGTCTCTCCTTTGTGCATAGCACTTGTACTGCCATAATGATACTCGTCTTGATAGAAAAAGAAGAAATGAGAGAGAAAGGAACCCAAATTAGAAAGATGAGAAAGAATTTGAGTTGAGTAGAGTTGGTGTATAATAAAGGGAAAGAATGCATCACAACATAAAGAGTTATGAACCTGTTTTTGTGGAAAATAGATAAGGTAATTTTTTTGGTATGCTCTTCTCGCGTCTTTATTCTTTTGATTGTGAATGCCTCAATGTCATGAGACTGATTTTTTGAACTTTCTGCTGGTTTACATTTTCTCTTACTTTTAAGAGTACAAAACCCCTAACCCTAAGAATCCTTCAATTTTAAGTTTAGATGTCAATGAAGTGAAGGTAAGAGATAAGGAGAATAATATATTATACAGAAAGTTTTCACGGTCCTGAATTAGATACTTAAAATTGGGATTTTTTTTTTTTTTTTTTTTTTTTTTTTTGCAAATTCCTTAAACACCTTTTTGGGCCTTTTCTTTTGTAGTACATATTTCAGTGGATAGTTTTTGTTTCCTACAAAAAGGTTCTCCAACATTTGAATGTTTTCTTCATCCTTATTCCTACAAAAAGTTTGTGTTAAAAAGTTTCAGTGATAATTGATGCAAATAAGCAGTAAACTGTGCTATGATTTCTAGAACTGGTCATACTTGCATTATTGAGCTTGGTTTTATCTGAAATCAAGGCAAGAACTTTAGCTATTTCACTCTATTCTGTGGTCTTAGGAAACTATTCAAATAACTTTGTGAGAACAGACTTTCCGCAGAAACAGAAACAAAACCCAATTGTTCTCACGTCTAAATCTGATACATCAAATTCCTATCTACATCTACTTTTTCTACAATAACATCAGATTTTTTGTTTGTAAAGGAAACCCATTGGAATTCGTTTGATAGATGGGAAAAAGTTTAAATATATATATATATATATATTGTCAAACTGTTATATTGCTTATTTCAAAGTGTAGTTCACGTTCCTTTTTTGCTTCTGCATTGAATTGGATCCAATATTCATCGATTTGTAAAGTTCAGTATTGTGATTTTTTGTCATTTTTAAGATCTAATGTTAATATTTGATTGTCCAAAGTCAAAACCGTTTGCGAAACCTGGATTCAGAGTGGACTTTGTTATGAACTGTAAATGTCGATGGGTGATCTGTTTTGATTGAAATTAGGCTCAATCGTTAGAAGCTGCTTCTGTGGAGACTCTTCATCACTCAACTGCCTCTTAAATTGGTGTCTGCAAGATTTCTCTACGTTGTAGAGTCTAGAATTGTGTGGTGTGAGGGAGGAGGCTGGCCAATTAGTTGAAGGGGAATTCTGATTGATTAGGAAATAGAAAAATGACTATCCTTCAATGAGATTTTCAGGAACTTTCTATTTCAGTTTGGTTTGGTTCTATTTCTTGGTCTTTTGCTAAATCTGGCTTTTCCATTACCAAAAAAGATCATTCTTCCTTGACACATCTACAAAGCTATTTGGCATCAAAATATTACACAAGAAAGTGAAAGTGAAAATTTTTCCCTGGTATCTGACTCTTCATGAGTTAAGCACTACCGATAAGATATCTTTCGCTTGTGTCCTTGTCACCAATTGGTATGCTTTTGTGGTAGGATGTATTTGAGACTGCTCCGTTTGTTCGTTTTGGATGACAAATCTAAATGTAGGGAAAATCTGTGTAAACTATTTAGTTTGTTTTGGTCTCAGACTTCCCCTTGGTAATGTCCACCATTTGTTTTCTAAGGAACCCCTTTGAAAGAGAACTAAAAGCATTGTGATTTTGCGTGATTTAAGTTCTTTAAGCAAAAAAGGGGGGAAAAACCCTTTATGAGGTTTTGGATGAAAAGAAACTGAGAATTTTTCGAAAACAGTGTAAACTGGGAGGGATGTCTGAGAAGAATCTAAAATTGGGAGTTTCTTCTGGTGTTCTCTGCTTTAGATTGTAATCCCCTCCTTTGCTCTTTTAATGTTTGAAAAAATGAATCTTTCTTTAAACGTTTATCAAAATTATCTGTTGAAGGAAGGCAAGAAAGGTAAGGCCTTCAAGCCTTTTTTGTCGATCAGCTTCATAATTTTTATGATTTTATCTGTATTACTTGTCAAGCATGAAGATCCATTGTAAGTTGTAACATATTGTCTGTTAATCTAGTAATTTTATTTGAAAAAAAAATGCTCTTTTTTATCTTTTGGATGGTCGTGAGTGCTTGGGCAGGTTTGCACACATCCCCATGTTGTTTCGATGCCAAACTTGGAGATCTTACCGGATGCCTTATTTCCCTCCCCTTTGTTCTTTATAGAATGAATTTTGAGGTTTCCTCTTACAAAAGCCGACGATACTATCTAGCGGGCTTCAGTTAATTGAAATGGTGGTGTTTCACTTTTAAGACTGCTAGGATCGAGCATGGTCAGAGAGACATTCGAGCTATGATAGAGGAGTTCCTCCTCCATCCACCTTTCAGAGAGAGGCTGTTTTTTGTGGCTTGTTGGGGTGTGTGCAATTATTTGAGATATTTGGGGAGAGAGGAATGATAGAGGTTTTAGAGGGAAGGATAGGGATCCTTGTGAGGTGTGGTCTTTGGTGAGATTTCATGTCTCCTTTGGGCTTCGATTTCTAGTTGGATCCCTTTCCTTTAGTGTGTGTGGGTGTGGGTGGGTGAGGGGGAGGGAGGGGGGGCGGTGTTGTGGGAGCTTGTTTTTTGTATGTCCTTGTATTCTTTCATATTTTCTCAATGAAAGTTGTTTCTATAAAAAAAAACAATATTTCAGGCATTTTCCTCCCTTCACCTTTCCTGGTACAAATAGGATTTTAGAGTAGTTTTCCATGGTACAGACATGTGTGCTATTGAATGTATTTTCATAGTTTACTCCCTTCCTTAATACGCATATGGATTTACAAGTCTGAACCTTAATAAAAAAAAATGCCTTTTCATTGTTTTGCAGGACATTGCCTCAAAAGTTATGGCATTTTCACAGCAGGGGCCACGGACTGTTTGTATTCTCTCTGCCCATGGGGCTGTCTGCAATGTTACCCTTCAACCTGCATTGTCATCTGGTAGTGTGTCATACGAGGCAAGTTCTTAATTTTCCTGCGTTGACTTTGGAGAATTGTAGACAGCAAGTGATATCAGACTTGCTATTGTTTACTGTACATTCTAACGCATCAACTTCCAAAACATAGAAAGATCCACGTGAGAGTTTTGCACAAGATTATGAGCACACACGTTATTTTCTTGTTTATTATTGCTGGTCAAACCTCCTCTACTCTTGATGTTGGTTTTCCTTTGGAGCGTGAGGGTCACTTTACGTCAAATGCTTGTAGATTGTAGCTCAGGCTAGCTATTCCATCCCTGCATGTACTATCTGCCTCTCTTAACCGTCTTGGCGTTTTACCATCTTTTTTCTTCATTATTTTCATTTGTTAAAAGTCTGTTTGTTTTGCCTTTCTATTTAATTGGTTACCCTTTTCCCTGTACTATGGTGATGAAAAGTACAGCTCTGGGCTTTTGCAAACTTCGGTATTTCTATGAACTATACAGAGAAGACGGATATTTATGTTCTCGTTGTGAATTTTTAAATAAGTTGATTATTTCCAAGTGAAAGAATGTAACGTCATGATAACTTAATTTTATCAGTGCCAACCTTGAAGTAGCTTACTCTAAAACATAGTGAGTCCATGGTTTTGGTGACCCCTGTCCGGCAGTTCATGCTTATCTACATGGAGGTTATGGTAGTCTCTATTTTTAAGATGTGCTGGTGCTAGTACTTGTAATGTATTTCATTCGTTTCTTCCCAGCCTCTAAAAGAAGAAAAAGGCAGCATTGATCATTAAGGATTTTAGTCTTGTGCCTAAAGGTGTGACCCAAAGGTAGTTGGTGTAACGCCTAGAGTTAAGAGGATGAATGAACTGAGATCACATTCTCTAGAGTTGAGGATGTAAAAGTATGGTTAAGAAAAACTTAAAAGAATTTAAAGTTACTACCTATATCAACCTATATCAACAAAGAGCACATTTCTTTTCTGTGACTCAATCATAAAAACTCCAAACTTAACTTATAACAATCTTATGTTAGGTGACCTGAAAATTTTCCTTGGAAGGATATGAGAGGGATGGGGACAAAGCATGCTTAAAGTATCAGTGTTGGTTTTTGAAGATAGTCGTCACTCTTAGAAGCTCTTCAAGACAAACAAAATGACGTAGTCAGATCGTAGGGGATGCAGGGAAATGCTGAGGCTATTAGATGTCGAATCCGAATCTCGAATTCTGGGCTTGGGGTGTTATTGTTGGAGTAAGAATCCCCTAGGTTTTTGAGAGCACATCAAGAGAGATTGAAGGTAGAAGTGAAGTTCTATTGCAGTGGCAAGGGGGCAGGGTACAAACGTTGGTTATTTCCACTCTTGTTCTTGCGTAGCCCACTCGAGTGGTCAGGAGCTGACAATAAAGTTAAGCTTCCTTTATTTTTGGCCTTTGGTATGAAGTTTACTTTAGTACAATAACCGAGCAAAGCCTTTGATCTTCTAAGGATATTAGTATCTAACTGACATTTTTAACTTTATTGGGAGAAGGATGGTCTCTTGGTGATAAAACAGAGCGGCAGGAGAACATCTTGCTTGACTTTCTTAGTATAGAAGTCATTCCAAATTCACTTGCAACAGTGAAGGAATTGAGATTCTATGACAGTATCTCAAGTAGAGAGACTAACAAGTGACCATATACCAATAGAACTTTAGAGCCAAACTATTTATCTTGAGACAATTTAAGGCAAGATTCAGTAATGGGATCCACGAGGGACATCCACTGCCATTTCTCGGTTGCTCAACTACTCAAGTTTCTTCTTTGGAGAGTATTTATTTCTTTATAGAAATCAAATCTTAGATTGAAATAGAAAGTAGGCACTACAAAAGTTCTTTCTTATCTTAATTTAAAAAGTACAAGGATTAAAATTTGAACTCCATTTTGACTGAGCTCCGAAGAGAGGCCAAAACTTTTTTTGGGTTTAAAAATCCGATATTGTTTTTTTATTAGAAAAAATTACTTCATCCTTTTGTAGTCTCCCATCAGGTAATCACCATGGGATTCGTCCAAATAGTCTGAATGCAGAAAATTGGTAACGCAACAATTGAGCTGCAGAGATGATCTGTGTTAGATGATGAACAGTTACCATCCCTTGAATATTTTGAACTTGTGTCTGAAAAGAAGTTCCGGTTGGATCATTTGAAGGAATTATGAATACTGCTCTGTTTTACTATTCTTTTTGACTTAAGAAAAGTGCTGCTTGCTCATCATTTTGACAAGAGGTTCATATTCCATAAGCTGCATCTGAAAATGCATTGTACAACTAGTTCTCCGTCATTATTTGAAAAGGAAAATTATGGTGCTTTTGTTGAATGGTCATAGTGCTATGCTTTAGAATACTAAAATGCAAGAAACAGAAGAATGTTTCAATTGATTGATATGCTTAGGGATGAGCTTTGAGACTGATATTCATGTAGGTTGGTGTATTTCTTTAAACTGTTTTGCAATTATTCTATTTGTTATTGCCAATTGGTAAGCTTTTCATATTCTATTGGCTTGATTGTGAGGGTTTTAACTCTTTGCACATCCCGAGAGAAAGAAAATAAAAAAGCAAATTTCTCTGCCAAGTTCTTTTTTAATGAACATAAGCATTTATTCTGCATCACTAGAACCTCAGAAAGTTTCTATTGGTTGGGCTGACTCATTATTCCTGAAAAAGCTGGAGAAAAATAACCTATTCTAGCTGTAGTCTACCCCAACCTTTAAAAAAATCTGTTGGTGGTCTTGATTTATTAGCCTGAAAAACTAAGGAAAAGATCTTTTCTAGATGTATTATTTCCTATGTTCACAAGGTATCACCAATTCTATTGCTTTTAAATCTTATGCAGGGCCGCTATGAAATCATATCTCTATCAGGTTCCTTCTTGATTTCTGAAAATAATGGTAATCGGAGTCGAAGTGGTGGTTTAAGTGTGTCTCTAGCAAGTGCAGATGGACAAGTTCTAGGTGGAGTTACCAACATGCTAACAGCAGCATCGACAGTTCAGGTACTACTAACCTTCCCTACTGTCTACAAGAAAGTAAGTTGTGTCTTAGCTTGACATAGTGTTGTTGATATTTCCCATTTTGGATGGATTGAATGTTCTTTGCTTGGTTGCAAGCTTATCTGCTAATGTAAAATTTGACAATACCAGAGGAGAAACGAAAGTTGGTTTTTATGCCTTAAACCATGTCTTTGGTGCAAAATCAGGTTATAGTCGGCAGCTTTCTCGTAGATGGGAAAAAGCTAGGAGCCAGTATACAGAAATCTGGGCCGTCGTCTACATCTCCCAATATGTTAAACTTTGGTACACCCGTGGCAGCAGGCTGCCCCTCTGAAGGCGCATCAAATAATTCATCCGACGACAATGGTGGTAGCCCTTTAAGCCGGGGGCCTGGAATGTACGCCAATGCCAACCAACCAATTCATAATATGCAGATGTATCAACAATTATGGGCTAGCCGAAATCAATAATGAAGCTGCTTTGCTCAACTTAACAGTGTAGTGCATTGGGTGTCGAAGTGGTTAGTGTTTTGCATCCCGATGTATAGAGGTTAGTTCTGGATTCTGTCCCTAACATCCATTGCGCGATTCCCGTATCATAACTTTTCTAGATTAGATTCTCTATTGATCTTTTAGCTGCTGGTTAGCTTTATTTCTAGTCTGTCCAAATTGTCTACTTGAACATTTATCCATGTACGCGGAATTTCTGAAGATTGTGGTAAATTGTATCGATTGGGATGTCATTACTAAAAACTAAGAAGGGTAAATCTTCTACTCTCCTATCTAAATTAGGGACAATCAAACGTATTTATAGACGCATTGACAAAGCCATAGTCAGTAACATTAGTTTTAACCTCTTGGAAAAGCTATGAAGTTGAGTCGACATGATTATTCATGGAACGATATGTTCAAATCAAGATTAGTACAACTTAGTATAGTATTCCGCTACCAAAATCAGATGGAAACAAATTGTCCCTATTGATTGGAAGAGAACTAGTTGTTATTGTTAAGACCTTTTTCAAGAGAGCAATGAAAGTAGGACAGCGTATGTGAGTTGGTTCACTTTTTCAATTGCTTTTGGTTTCATTGTGCTGAAATAGGTGATTCTATGAACAGTGAGAGAATTATGAAGTGTTTTCTGAAATTTTCTCTTGCAATATATATTTACTAAATCCTACAAGTAGTTTGAAGAGGGAGGGGAAAGGTTTGCAACTATCAAACACTTCGACACAAGAGACAATTTGCACGATCCTACTTGAACAGGATCTGTTCTATAGGTTATACAACTATCTATTTGAGTTCGAAGGAGTGATGAGAGACAATTTACATACCTGCAATCGACTTTTTCTTCTTATGTCGTTGAACATTTGATTTCATTATTTGTCTGAATGTCTCATCTTAATATGATAACCTTAGGGCCAATCAAGGCCTATTAGATCAGAATTTAATATAATGACATAACTTTGTAGGATGGTACTCAAGTTGTGAAAGATTAACTATTCTAAAAGTAAACGAAATATTTAGTTTGACATGTAATATACACACTGCAGGTAGCTCTTGAAGAAACGACGAATTACTATGGTCGTCCATCATGTCATATTCCGTGTCTAATCATTTGCATATTATTTGCTACTGACCCTATTAGACTTGTAAAATTTGTATTTGAAATCAGTACTAAACACAATTTCTGTAGATTGTTCCCTAATTATATGCCAAACGTAGACCTTCACTATTATTATGTATGTCGTTTTGTACCGAGCTAACGAACAACGGTTACATGATAATAACCTTTTTTTATACTTGCCCTACAATGTACTTAGAATTGTTGTGTGATCTTTGAAAATGAAAATATTTTTTTAATAGAAAAAACTAAAAATTTAGCAGTTCCATCGAAAGAGGTGCTATGATTTGTTCACTCATTTCCTTTCCAAACCCACATCTGTCATCTCTCTGTTTTACCAATTCTATCCTCTTTGAACCATTGAAAGGATTCAAACCCTAAAATCTTCTTTTAAAAAAACTAGGAAATACAATTGAAAACATGAAAGAAACTCTGGAAGAAATTGGGAAATATGGTGATTTCTTTTATTCGAATTGCTTACATGGAAGCTAAAATGACAAATAACGCTCTTAAATCTATTAGTTTTTTTTTTTTTAAATTTAATAACGATCAAAATGAACTAAAATATTAAACACTAGATCAAAATAGTATTGAATTCATTTTTTTCTTTTTCCATCTAATTGCTCAAAATTTGAAATTTATCTTTAAACATTGTTTGCTTTTAGGGATGATTATCAAAATTTCTATCGACTCAGAATCATTGTAATGAAATTAAAGTTACAATCATAATCATTGTTTAACCTTCTTGTTTAAACACGGTTTTTTAAGATATGAAAACCTATTTAATAATAATTTCATTTATAGTTTTCTCTTTTTCAGTCAAATGCTACTAAAATAAAGTTCTTATATCTACAATTTGCAAAACTTGATTTGATATTTGAAAATGTTGATAGACACAATGGATAAAAAACAAGCAACTTAAATAGTATTTATAAATTTAATCTTAAAAAACCAAAAACCAAATCAAATGGTTATTAAATAATACCGAAATCTAAATGTTTTCATGTCTTAAAAAAATCTCTAAATGATAATTATTTATTATAGTATTATACTCCAAAGACATTCTATTAATTAAAAATATATATTTGTTCATCATACTATATATTTTGAAGGCTTTCTGTTAATACATTAAAATCCTTTTTAAATAATGTACTCTCACCAGCATCACTATGATTAAGATTTTTTATAAAGAGTGTTGGTCATCTATTAATTCAAGAAGTTATACTAAACTGTATTTCTAAAATTTTCAGAAGTGCTTATGGAAACACTGATTTCTGTTTTAAAGCATTGTCTTCAAAAAGTCATTTAAAAATATTATAAATCGTTAAAAAAATAAAAATAAAAATTGAGAATGACTAAAATGTTATCAACTTAGCTTTGTACTCATTGGAGTAGTATTGTATGGGTGTGCTATGAGACCATAAGGGTGCGCTGATTGCCGGGAGCCGGGAGGAAGGTTATATGAGGTTCACTTGATGGGTTATTTGTTGAGATTCGAGTGGTTGCGGTGGGTTCACAGGCTATGGCCTCGACTGTGCAGTTGCTTTTTGGTGGTGGAATCAGATAATGTGAAAACCGTGAGATTATTAGAAGAAGAAGAAGAAGAAGAAGAAGTGTTAACATCAGAAAGATGTATGGTGAAAGAGATATTGTGATTTACGAGTGTGGAACGCATCGAGAGATTCAGTTTCATCATGTTGGACGTTTACAAACTGATGGTTTAGCTCATTAGGGTGCAGATGGGGTATCTCACTTGTTGGTGGGATCATTTTCTTGATTGGCTTTCTATTATAGTGGAGGCGGATGTAAC
This sequence comes from Cucumis cinereus, assembly GCA_037974625.1. Lineage (NCBI taxonomy): Eukaryota > Viridiplantae > Streptophyta > Magnoliopsida > Cucurbitales > Cucurbitaceae > Cucumis > Cucumis cinereus. The sequence continues at coordinate 19,263,247 of JBBPDJ010000020.1, forward strand.
CTCCAAATCTTTATAATTTTTCTTTTATCGTATATTTTTAGAAAAAAGGTATTATCAAAGCTTCACCTAGTTTAAATCACATACAAATATGCTAACGACTAAGACATACGTGTTTTAAAACCTCTTGATTTCTATTACGTTAAAAAATGTTAAATATTATTATTATAATAACTCTGACTTTGTCTAATAACAATTTCATTTTTTCATTCCGTTTCATAATAATTTCATTTGAAACTATGTTGGCTTTTTATTGTATATGGTGAAAGGCATTATTCCTTTTTTAAATATATATATATATATATATAATTGGAATCAAAGTAGATTTCATATTCCCAAAAGCAGATATTATATAACAACTTGGTTTCCCCTCTCTATACCACTTTCCAATGACAACATTAACCACTATGAAAATTAATTAGTTTCCACAATATTTTAAGTGGATTTGGGTACTCCATCATGTTAATATTTAATTACTTTTAATAGATTTTTAGTGGATAAAGTTGAATTAGGTTGATAATAATTATTTTTAGAGTTAATTTTCTTTTTTTTAAAAAAAAAAATGTAGGGTTGAGTTGAATTGAATTAGAAACTCGATACATTTTGAGAGATTGAAATTGAACAATTGAATTAAAGTATAGAAGATAGTTTTTCGTAATCTAAATAAGTTTGATATATTGGCTATTTTTGGTTAGTTAATTAAAAAAATATTTAAGCTACTTTATCATTTTAGGTCTCATATGATAATCATACAATCTTTTATTTTTAATTAGAAAATTTTAAGTTGATTACCTAAGCACTACTAATAAACCAATTATTTTTTTAAAATCAAAGATATCACTTTTGGATCGGGACATGATAAGGATGCTATGAATTTGACAACCTAGTTGAAATACTTGGGTGCACCTATTGATCTCTTGTATTTTATTAGTAGTTTTTCCAATTTTGTTTTAATTTTGAAAACTATGAATTAAAATATTTCTTTTTTCTTTTCTTTTTCTTAAAGAAAAATGAAACCATGGTATATACTTAAAAAAAAACTAACCTCCAATCTTTTTTTAAATGCCATGCAAAACTATTTTAGTCCCTACAGCTAATTCATTGACTAGATAATAGTTTATTAAAATTGTGATATCTTATTTTATTTATTCCTTAAAATTATATATATATATATATATATCTTCTACTTTATATGGGTCAAATTTTCAATTAATTGATTCCTGAAAATTAATGACAAATGACTAAAATGATAATTAAGTAAGGTTTTAAGGAATAAAATAAAATAAGTGGGAGTCTAAGAATTAAAGTGAAATAAGGCAAGTAGTTTAGGGAGGAAAACTTTAAACCTATTTAAATTTTAAAGATGGACTCAAATATTCGTCGGTATAGCATGATACGAAAAACTTTGTAATATAATAAAATTTAGATCCAACTCTTAAGACTATCGTATTGACTAATGAGAGTTTATTACAGATTGATATCGTTATATTTACAATTTTTTTAAAAGATTGTTTATACACCTAATTATTAACCTTTAAAAGTGCTACTTAGTACAATTACCCTAAATGCCTTTGTTTTTTTATATATATAATAAATATTAAAAAAAAATTGTATTATATCTATATAGTATATCTATATATATGTATCTAATAATTTTATGTTACATCAATTAATAAATACTCTATTCTCTTTCACCATGTTTTATTTTTAAGAACGATTACAATCATAGAAGATCGAATCTCCGACCACCTTTAAAATAAACGATCATGTCAATTATCTCTAACTCAAACTCACTTTGTTGGATTAAATAGTATGTTTTGACATCTAGAATTTATTTTAAAATATGCTTTATTAAAATATTGTTCTAAATTTCTATATAAGAATTTGACATAGACTTCAATCATGGTGCATATAAATATTTTTTTTAATGATAATTAGTATTTTATCTAATAAATTATATACTATTCAAGTTCTCCATAAATATATGTTTAACATAGTGTTATGTAAGGTGGCTTTAAAATTTGCACAAAAGTTTTTTAATTAGTTATTGTCATTAATATCTTTTACGGCTCTTATATGTAACTTTTAAATTTAAAGAAAATGTTTGGACTAGCATAAAATAGATCTTTTAAATGGATTAACCTAAATAATAACATATATACCAATATTTACTTAATTAACTAAGATTTAAATCGGAAAAATTCTTTAGGTCAATTTTCATATAAATTTAACCAGTTGAGATATGTGTCATCAATTAATTCCGAGTTAGAGATTTTCGAGGTAAAAAATACCATGTAAATGTCCTTTTTAAAAATAAATAAAATTATTATCATTACTATTTTGGCTTTTAAGGCCACAAGAGATCTCACATAATCCAACAATGTGGAAAATAATTCAATATCAATAGCTTTAGGTATTATAATGTTTAGATCAATGTAGTAATAATATATTAATTCTATACTATTTTTTCTATTTTTTATTGTTTCATGTTTTACACAACAAAGCATAGATGTAAAGAAAATATTTTCAAAACATTAGTTAAATTTCATAAACAAAATAAATATATTTTTATAACTGAAATTGTATAGTGACTTTTTAAAATGGTGGTGTAAAATAGTTTTTATTATGTTTAATAAAAAGAATTGTAGTAAAATGTTACGGTCTATTAATGATAGACAAAAATAAAATAAACATCTATTAGTCTCTATTAATATCTCGCTAATAGTAGTTTACCGTGTCTATCAATGATAGACAGCGACATTTAGTTATATTTGAAAATAACCTTAAAAAAGCAATATGTACTTTTTTTAAGAAAAAATTAAGATGATGTGAAGTGAAGTTGAAAAATCTAACCCTAGATTATAATATGATAATTAATATATTATCTAACAAATTGGGCTTGACTTAACTATATATAAATAATCGATCGAACACTTTATTTATATGACTTTTAGGAACACTAATTTAGTTCTCTCAAATTAAGATATTTTTTGAATTCAAACATCTCTAACTTAAAATGATTTTGAGATTTTCAATATCAAAAGGAATTTTAAATATTATTTAAAAATCCTTTAGTTTGAAAGTTGGAGTATAATTTTCTGCCATCACTCTTAAATATATATTTTTAGATTTTAGATTAAATTACAAGTTTAATCAAACTTCTAAATGGACTTTACAAAATGTTGGAGCAAAAAAGTATAATAAGATCTGATTGTTTGGGATCGGGGCGTGATGAAGGCACTAAAAATGTATAAATCTAGTTGAGAAATTCGGATGCACTTACTAATCTCTCAGACTTCTAATCTTTTCTTAAAAGAAAAAAAATGTATAATAGAACCTAAGCATTTACATTAGTATATATTTAATAGGTCAATGACCTTTCGAAAATTTTAAAATTTAATCTAGGTCAAATGAGACGTTAAACTTTTAGTTTTGTATCTAATAAGTTTGATAAACTTCTTTTAAAAAAAAAAAATCGAATAAATGCAATGACCTATCACAGACAAAATTAAAAATTTAAGTAAGTAATTGAAATCAAAATAATCTATTAGACTTTCTTTTTACGTAAGTTAAACCAAATAAACTCAAACTCGTAATTTAACTTAACTTTTGAAAATAATATTAAAACATGAATTATAAAACAAAGAATTTGCTCATAACAACCTTATTTTATCAAGAGTATAAAAAACAAAACATAACTCTTATCCAAAAGAATCCCTAGATTGAGCTATATAAACAAAATGCCCTTTTTTTTTATACCTCAATCTAATCTAACCAAACCAAGCTGTCTACTTTATAAATTATTTATTTAATGAATTTGACAAATTAAAAAAATACATATATAAAGATAAAGTAGAATAGTAGTACTGCAAATTTAACTACTCTCATCCATGATAAAATTAAGCCACATGGAACATTTTTTAAGGTTGTATAATTAATTTGTTCTTCATCATTTACTGCTTGGTCTCTCTTTCTAATTTAATTCACATATTATTAAAATCTTTTTAATGTGTTTAAACTAATATTTGTGTATAGATATAGCCTTTGTTTTTCTCATGTAAAATATATAAATTTAATCTAAAAAACAACAATATACTCCAAATATGATAAACAAATGTCATTAAATTAATTGAAGCTAAAGGAATCCAAAATAAAGTCTAAGGCTCAAACACTAATTTACATTTTACTTTTGTAGGTTTCATCATCAAAATCAAAACACACCACACCCAATTTTATTTTATTTTTCAAAACCCAAACATATATTTATATATATATACAACTCAATTTTATGTTAATTTTTTCATGCAGACAAAACCTAGGAGTTAGAGAAAGGGAACACAGTCCCATATAACAATATTCCATTAGTTTTTACTTCAAAAAAGCACTTCCAAAAAAAAAAAAAACCCATAAAGAAAAATTTGATCTTGAATTGAAAAATCCACAGAATTAAAACACCCCATGAGATATAATTTCTTCTACAAATTAAATCATCTATAGATCCCAAACCCCAAAAGCAAGAGATCAACAACAAGAAGAAATTATATATATTAGAAAAAGATATTCCTAAATTAAAGATGAAAAATCTAAAGTATTCAATAAACATCCACAAAAAGAAGAAGATGAAGATGAAGATGAAGAAGAAGAGAAAAGATTTAATTAACAATATATATATATAAATAAGGGTTCATAAGAAGATTCAATGGCTGACCTGTGAAACCAGTTAGTCAATCCGATCTGCAATTTTTCTTCAATTTTTTTTTTTTGGACTTTCCAATCTAAACACTGCAAGAGATTTGCTGGGGTGTTCTTGATTTTTCATTTTTTTTATAAATAATTTCGAACCCTCAATTGGATCCAATTTTTGAGGGTTTGAATTGTCTGTCAAAAGGGTGGAAGTTGAACATTTTGCATATGAAGTGGCAAATTCAAGAATGGAAGTCCTGAATTTGACGGGTCTTGAAATGGATTATTGTTGTTGTTGTTGTTGTTACCAACTCCGCCGCCGCTCCCTCCGCCGCCTGCTGGAGCTTGCTGCTGATCCTCTTCATCCAATGGCAATCTCTCATACGCCACATTCGTAAACGAAGCTGCAATCAAAATCACCGGCCCGGCCGCCGTCAATTCCCCAGCCACCGTCCCTCCAACCACTTGCCCCTGCCCTCCGGCTAAAAATATAGTCAAACTCGTCGCACCGGGTGGAGCAGGCGGCGGCAGAAACGATCCCGAGAGCGACAAAATTTCAAACCTTCCTTGAAGAGTCAACACCCCAGCTGCCGCTGGCTGGCGCAGACCGACGTTGGTGACGTTACCGCTACCGCTCAAAATACAGATCCCACGCTGTCTTCGGCGGGCGTAGGAAGCGACGCAATCGAAAACATCGCAGCCACTGCCAACTTCTAAGATGTGGACACGAAGCGTGTTGGCGCTCTCGCGGGTGATGATAACCGGCGGCTTTGGCTTGTTTTTTGAACCGGGTGGCCGACCGCGTGGACGACGGCCAACGACATCCCCCGGACCACCTAGGGTTTGGTGGGGATCGTCATCGTCTTGGTGATCACCGGAGGAGAAATGACCGCCATCTAGTTGCGGTTGGAGGTGAGTTAGATATCGACTCCCTAAATCCAACCCAGCCATAAAACATTAACGAAAAAGAAAATTTTCGAAAAAAAAAAGAAAATCCTTTTGACAAGATAAGATTTTTAAAGAAACCCACAAAGGGAAATGGAGAATAGATGAAATTGAGGAAGAAAAATGGTGGAATATAGAGAGAAAGAGATGAAGAGATCAGGAAATGGAAGAAAGGCCAAAGAGGAAAGAAATAGAGAGACTCAAAACGCAGTCATTCATTTCTCTCACTGCTAAAAAGTTTATGAATATTTATATGAAAAATTCATTAATTGGTCTATTTTTTTTTTTAATTTTTAATAAAACTTGTTTCTTATTGGTCTTCACGTTCTAAGAAAACTACTCTCACTTGTTGAGCGTGGAACAAACGCGATGATGTATGCTTCAAAGTAAAGTTGTGTTTTTGGAAAGTGCTTTGTGGTAACTTTTTCCCCTAAAATTAGGGTTAGGTTACAAAGTGAGTCAACCCAACCATAATTATTTACGATACTTACCAATATCTAAGTCAGCATAACTCGTCTTAACTTACAATATTTTCGTGTTAAAAAACTCGTAAGATATGTGTTAAATTTTAGATAAATGATTGTCATGGATTGAACTCATTTCTCACTGAATCCTTTATTGAACGTAACTATGACTCTTTTCGACAGTTAGACAACACACGATAAATTTAACTCAACGATAATTGATTAGTATTATTTTACATAAGGTTACAAGTTTAAATCTCCCAATCTTATTTGAGTGCTACATTTATAGATTTGGACCTTTTTCATTTGTTAAATGACAACTATAACGATGAACTAAATAATAATGTTATTGTAGTCTTTCTATGTTTTAAAACTTTAAATTTATAGAAGTGAACTCAACTAGCTGTTAAAAGTAATGTTTAAATATGAAATTTTCTTTTTTTGTTTTTTTACAAAATTGATAAACTTTCTATTTCAATAATATATATTTTCTTAAGTAAGATTTTATTTATATTTCAATAAAGACATGTGGTGTGTGTTGAGATTATATATATATATATATATATATATATATATATATATAAAGATTAAATATACTCAGAGTCCATAAAAAAATTATGCAACAAAATCTATACTATATATACACAATTTATGTTATTTCATTGTTTAATGGAATAAAGGTCTCATTTCTTTTTCTTTCTAAAATGCTTCAATCATCATCTTTAATATAATAAACACATAATGATTTTATTTAAAAAATGTATGAAAACATAAGGCTAAAGTAAGAAGTTTACTCAATTGTCATCTTTTTTTTTTTAAATTTTATTTATTTGATTAAATGTGTTTGTAGGGAACAAAGATGCCATATGAAATGATAATGAAGATGTTATTCTTTGGTTGTTGGTTTTGGAACTTTTGATAGATCAAAAGCCTAAACCCATGGTTTAGGGGAACAAGTTTGACCAACAAACTTGGGTTTTTATTGAAATAATATGACAAGTGGGGGGGGGGGGGGAGATAGGGGGTATTTTCTTAAAAATCAAATACATAAACTAAATTAATTAAAGAAGAAGGGATAAAATAATAATGAATTAGCAAGTGGGAGGTGGATCAATGGACCCTCTTTTTTGTCTTGTTTCATCCTAGTGGCCATGCCTTTAGCCAACTGCCCTTATTTTGTTGTTTGTCTCTTCCCAAATTCAACCATGGGAAACTCCCTAATTCCAAGTTCAAGTTGCAAACCCTTTTTAAATTAATTGATTTTATGGCATATATTAACTAATCTTATCTCTAATGATATGATGTTTTTTTTATGGTGTATTCAAAGTTTCACCTAAATTAAGAAGTGAGAGAGAATTAACTCTTTATCTTAATAAGTGATATAAAAATTAATAATTTAGACCTAGAATGAAAGTAGAGGACATATTAAAGTTTTCACTTCTACCTTATTATTCATCTTATATGGTTGAGTTTTAAATTATATATCCTTTTTAGACGTAGTATTTTTGGTGAGTATACAACAACAAACCTCTTCAAAAATTTGAAAAGTTGCCCTTTCATACGTGGGTGGGATGGGAAGGGAAGATCGACATCATCAATTTGGCTACTTTTTTCTTCAAAATCACTTCAGTTTTGTAGTTACGACACATCTTCTATTTTGCTTGATTGGAGGCTTTCCTCTAGCATTTTCTTTGTCTATATCTGCTTTTGACTTTGAGTTATTTTCTAGGTTCCCTTGTACTCAATCTTGTGTGTTGCAATCTATCTTTTGAATATGAGGTATGATGAGGATGTTATGCGCCGTAGATTTGTCAACCACTTAATTTAGATAGTATACACTTACTGTTCTCTCTATCCTTTAGATCATTTCTTTTTTGTTAAAATATATTTTTTTTAGAAGTTAATTGATAATAAAATATATTAACTAGATAATGGTGGACAATAGAGACCAATCCCGAAATAGAAAAAAAAAAAAAACAATTCATACCAAGTGTTTTGTTAAATATTTAAAATAAGTTTTCCACACATATATTAGGGTTAGAAACAAGAGATTTGAAAGTTTTCAAACAAATTGTCAATGGGGGGTTTCCACCACATCCCTAAATAGAAAAAAAAAAACATTTAATATAAGCAAACTTTCAATAAAATGTCATTATGGTAACATTATTGAACAGATTAAATATGATTAATTAAATAAGTTTAAGTAAGTAAACTTATAAATCAAATTCCCAATGAATGTCATGTTGTTGAGGTTGTGTTGTCTTACTTGGTTTTGAATTTCAACACCACATTGGATTTTGTGTATTTGCTTTCCTTATATGTTCATAAGAAGCCAAATTATAAGTATGAAAATTAATCATGATCACCTTGGATAATTAGAAAAGTTAAAAGTAGTTGTGCAAATTTTGAAAAATAAATCTTGGGTTATGTCATTTTGTTTGAAAGTAGTCAAGTTTTTTTTTTTTTAATTTTTAAATTCACTCTAGCTTTATTGTTTTTTTTTCATTTAAATTATAAGTTTATTATTTGAATCTTGTAATTTTACCGATGTAACAAAATTAAAATTAATTGCATCTCTAATGGAACTATAATTTTAATTTTGTGTTTAGAAGATCAACAATTTTTTAAAAAACTATTGAATGTGTCAAAGATATATTAGACACACAATTGAAAATTCAAAGATCGATCTACTAAGTACATAATTGAAAGTTGAATGATCTATACGACAATCATGAATAAAGTTGCCCATAATAATCTAGCAGCCTTGACATCTTATATCTTCTCAATTCTTTGAGTCTTGGAAAGTGGTTTCCTCCTTTTACTTAGTCCTTCTCGAGAGGGACTGATGTTTTAGTGTTTGGTAGTTGGTAGTTTCTTGTTTTGTTTATCTATGTTTTAAAAAAAAAACATATTACAACGCACATACTTTAACTATCATTAATTATGTTCACTTTAAAACAAACTATCATCGTCTCTAAATGATTAAAATCGTAAAATCAAAGTTTTCTTTTTTAATTATAATTTTTGTATCATTCTCTTAAATCAGAATACTTTTCTCTAGCATTTTCTTTACAGATTAGATCTTCAATGAAAACCTTATATTATCACTTTATTAGGAAAAAAAAAAAAGCAAATAGATATTTATAGTATAATGATACTAGCAAATGTTTATATACCAGACATATATTTGGAGGTAGAAATTAATTAATTAATTAAAATACTACTACTAAATAAATAAATATCTTTAGTGAAATCACATAAAATTATTTTAGAATTTTGGTGATGACTAGTTCAAGAAAAAAAAAAAGGCTATAAAATCAAAAATCATTGCACGTTTATGCACAAACATATGCACAGACATATATATATATATATATATAACACATGCATCTATAATATACACTATATATTATTTTTTCAAAAAAAAAAAAAAAACACACTATATAATATATGAAACAAAAGATGTATCTATATATATATATATATATATATAATACAAACTTTACATCACCAAATGTTCAGGTGATTATTCAATGAATATATATGAAAGAAAAGGGCTATAGAAAGCTCATCTTCTAAATTATATAGTTTCTTTTCAAATATTAATTTATTAAAACAAATTATAGAATTTTTATTCTTTTTTTAAAAAAGAAAATAGATTAAAAAATACACACATTCCAATTGAAATTAATTTCTTGAGTTGGTGAGTAGCCCTTTTTAATTTTCTACCATTATATAATTGATAAGCTAAGGGTCCCATAATTAAATAAAAATAAGAATCAAGCCATTAGCAAATCTTGGTGGGAAGAAAATAAAAACCACACTTAAATCTCTACTTAAAATAAACGCAGTGTTAAATAACTTAAATTTAGTACCATTAAAGTATATGTCCGTACTCATATTAATTTATTACATCTATTTGTGTTGTGGAACAATATTTAATATAAGATTTACTCTTTTTTTTTTCTTTAATTAAGAATATATATTTACATTTCTTTAATGTATATAATAATGTTTGAAATGGTTCGTCTCTTGAGAGGTTTGGATCATTGGTATATTAAAAATTAGGGTTAAATTCTATTTTGATTCTTAATTTTAGTTTGTTATATTCTTAAATTTGAGAGTTTTTGTATTAGTTTAAATCTCGAACTAATAATTGTATTTTGTTAGTGTATCAATTTCGTCCGTTGTTATATTTCATTTTGAAATTTTTTTTATCTAAAGACTTATATTTGTATAACCCTTAAGCTTTCATAGAAGGAATCAAATTAGACTTTTTAGCTAGACAAAATTTGTAACATTCCGAGTTTAGAAGAGAGACATTAATGAACCGAAAGACGATTCTGAAGAAATTAAAGTATGGTTAAGAAAGATTTTAAATAAAGTAAAGGTACTCTTTATACCAACATGCACATCCCTTCTCGATGGCTTAATTATAAGAACTTCAAAATTAAGCAAGAGTTTTGAGCAATCTTGTATTGAGTCACCTTCTGAAAATTTTCCTAAAAACATGTGAGTGATGTCAAAACATCTTGAAAGGATCCATGCTGGTTTATAAGAACAACTTTCACTTTTGAAAATTCTTTTTGAAAACAAGCAACAATGATGTTCTTCAGTCGAAAAGAAGTGTCAATGTCGGAGTTATTTGGTAAAAACGATATTTGAAAAATTTATGCAGATACGTGACTTGACATGTCTTTATTATTATTATTATTAATTTATTACATAAGAATTCCATAAATTTCAGATGTTCCTTCATATAAAATTTTGAGCCATTAGTTATTAAATAAATATATAGTAAATGTTCATCAAAATCAAGATAACAAAAATTATGTAGGTGATTTGATGGGCATAAAAATATATTCACCACAAAAGAAATAATGTATAAAAAATAATACTTTGTGGTACTAAAAAATATTCAAAAATAATAATACTTTGAAGTATTGATTATTATAAAGTGTTTAATATCTATTTAACTTTCTTAAAGTAAATTATATTGTTTTAAAAATAATGGTGTTCTTCTCTTTCAATCATTGCAACCAAATTTAATTAAATTTATTAAAATAGGTTTAGTTTCGTCATTTCAAAGTTTATCGATAATGTTTCATGTAATGATTAATAATTAGAAAATTAACCATGGATAATCTAGTTTTTTCTCATTAACAATAATCAAAAGGTAGGATCTTGTGGGTAAACATATTATAAACTCAAAATAATAATAATAAATCACTTTTTTCACTATAATGTTTAAGTTCATACATTATCTTATATTTTAATTAAACTAGTATATTATCTTATACTAATTTGTTTTTGTTTTAATGTTTTTAAAACTTGTGTTGTCTCCTTTTTATAAGCATTTCACCTACTTTAAACAACACAAATAAATCTTAAGTCAATTTTGAAAACAAATTAACAAAAATTCAAAGTTTTGTCATTTAGTTTTCAAATTTTGACTTGAATTTTAAAATTATAAGTTCACCTTGGTTTGATAACCATTAAGTTTGTTTATTATTATTATCAAAAATCAAATTTTGACTTGAATTTTAAAATTATAAGTTCACTACTGTTATTGTTTTGTATTAAATTATTTTGTTTGTCAGTTAAACCATGTCATAACGCCGTGTTTGACTTTTGTATTATTTTGTGTTAGAACCACTTTTTTTTTTTTTTGAGAGATTTAGGATCAAAATTGATACAAGTTAACAACATCAATGCGTTTCAAAACTCAAGTCAAAATTTTTCTCTATTTTCTAATTTAGTTGAGAAGAGAAGAAGAAAACCATTATAAAGAAATTGAGAAAGAATAAGCACGATTTAAAAAAAATACCAAATAATTATCCAACAACATATTTTCTAAGTTTTAATCAGACGTAGGCTACACAAAGAAAAATTGCTTAAATAACAAATCTATTAAAAATATTAGTAAATATAGCAAAATTTTATTTTTTATCAGTGATAGATCTAGATAAACATCTATCGATTTAATGATAGACATAGATAAATGTGTATCATTTGAATGTATCACTGATAAAAAGTAAGAATTTGCTAGATAACTTAGCTTATTTTTTTATATTTAAAAACAAAAATAAACAAACAAAAAAAACATTTAGCAATTCATTTATTGAAATAAAGGCATATTAAGTTTTGGAAAAAAAAAATTGAAGCAACAAGTCCAATTATTTTTTTAAACAACCCATTCATTAGAATTAATTAAACAAAAAACAACTTTTAGAAAAGAGTTAACCTTTTGCTATCTTTTTAAAAGCAATTAACTCATATACTTCAAAAACTTTCAAATAACTCATGATTGTTCTTTATATTAAATAACATCGAGTTTTTGTCTTAAAATCAAATAACAATTAGTTTAGATATAGAACCTCATCTTGTCTATAATATTATATCCGAGCCAATAAACTTAAATTTGGTCCAATTAAAGAAAAGACGTCCTTAACGACACTATTCTTCAAATAGCATTTTGTTCAAAAAAGTTGCTAAAACCTTACATCTAATAGCCTTTTCTAATTCTAGTTGGGATGGAAATGCTTTGGATAGACGTTCTAGTAGGGTTAATCATTTTGTTAGGTAACAATCCCATTCTTGAGCTACAAAGAAGCATACAACGGTTTCTCATAGTTTTACTAAGGGCACCAGAGTTCATGGCTTTTGCGAAAACTACCATGGATCTCTTTTGGGTCATCAGCTTCTTCATGATCCTTTTATTTTTTGTGAGGCTCCTTCTGTAATAATCAGACTGCAATTCAATTCGCTCATGATCCTATTTTTCATAGAAGAACAAAGCATATTGAAGCCAATTTCCATTTCCTATGAGAGGATACACTTCAATAATTAATGAGGAAAATGCACTTTCATGCAGATTGTGCCAAAGATTTCACCCAACATGCCTTGTAACAATAGTTCAATCTCAATTTAATACTTGGTTTTATATGTTTAAACATAATTTTTAGACCGTCAAAAGTTTTTTTGTGATGATTAAAGACGTATTTAAGAAGTGTTTTTAAACGTGAAAGAAATGATTTTAATTAAGTTCACAATTACTTTTCTAAACATGTCTTAATTAAAGTTAGATAACAGTAGAGACAAAATTAAAATACATTTTAATTTCTAGATTTTAGAGTCTAGTTTTTATTGTCCCTAACTTTAAAAAAATACACTTTCACCACCCTTCTATTTTGAGCTTTAATTTCCATCTAGTTTTTGGGTTTTTTATTTTTATTAAAAGTTACTTCAGGAAACTTCATTGATATCTTGAACCCTCGTTGATATCTTAGTGTTCAAGATTTACACTATTATCTTTGATTTTATATAAATACTATTTTTAAGTTCTAAGTATAAATATGTATTGATTAATATAAAATAACCATCTACTTAAAATAAAATAGTTTTTGCTAGCTTTTCAACACTGTAAAAATTAATTAATAAATTCATATCATAATTATTTCAAATTAACTAAACTAAAAGATAACGTCAAATATAAAAAAAATGCTTATAAATAACAAAACAGTAACAATTTGTTTCATCGTTTGTAGTACCACATTCTAAAGTTGAGGAATTCTCTTCGTTCTTTCTTTCTTTTGTTCTTGACTTGATCGTCGAGAACAATTATTCAAGAGTTCTGTCACATCCACCTAATTCGAGGTTACAATTTTTCCAACATTAGTCATTACAGTTTACTTGCAATTCATACATAGCGAATAATTATCTTCAAGACAATGTTTATCACAAGCATGTCTCGACTACGTCTTAAATCCTCAAAGATTTTGAAGTTTTTTTTCTTTCAAATATTTAAACATTTCCATATCTAAGCATTGCTATATCATCTAACTTACGTTTGAATTTTGTTGAATGCCTTGAATTTGGTATGTGGTGCTACGAACAACCTAGTACGGGGTCTCGCTTAGTTATTTTGTTGGAAAGCTCTTCAGTTTTCGTAATTGAGCACATGTACCTATTTATGAGTTATTTACGATTTTGACTCTAAGATTTAGAGAAGTGCAGTACATAAACTTTATGACCTAGTAGAGCTGAAAAATTCTTTCTAATAAAATTGTTCTCCCTTTGCCTTGTGGACATGACTAACACACTGTTAACGAACCACACATATCTCTGTGTCGATCTCTATACGTTTTTGTATTGCTTAATGGTTGATTTTGTAACAAATTTGAACATCAAACATCAAATATACTATTATATATGAGGTGTAATCAGTTTGTCAGTGTATTTGGTATTTATATACATGATCTTTCCGACCAACAATATATTATATATAGGAAGATGAGAGAGAGAAAGCAATGAAGAATGTGCATGCATCTATGGATGTGATATAGAGAGAGAGAGAGAGGAGGTCACGTGCAAGGAGAAATGAGAAGAGATATGGAGCATTGGAGAGCGAGAAGAAGAAGAGGGCAGCCTATAGCTGTCGGCCACAACCCAAAGGCCACCTTCATTGGAAACTGTTCTAATCTCTTTCTCTTTGCCTGTGGAACATAAATTTTACACCAAAACATAGCAAAGGTTCAGTCCCCTTGAATCCCGGGGGGTCCTTTAATGACACCTTCTTTACTTACCCCCACTTTCTTTTCTCCAACCTATTCCCACTCTCCACCGATTATAACTTATCGAACACATTTCAAAACGTGGTCTTGGTTACCATGGTTAGAAAACTATGATAGTATGTGTTTTTTTTTAAAAGAGAACTAGAGGCTAAAGGCTAAAGAATGTGTAGTTACATTTCAACTAGGTTAACATGTCTGACACCTTCATCACGCTCTGGTGTATAATTACAAATGTGCAAGAGATTCAAGTTCGAAACAAAAAGAAGAGGCTAGAGGAAAGCTTCCGGTTAAGAGCCATACAAAAAACATCATAATTACAAAAAAGATTAGATCTAGTACTCCACTGATCAGTAAGGTACAATGCATCTTCCCATAAATGGTTGGATGGTTTTTGAATATAATAGTCTCGTATTTGAGATCATATTGTTTTAGTCAGAGTTATAACAAATTAACACGGTAAAAATGAGTATTGAGAAGATAAATGATAATTAATTAATATTGTAGCAAGAAGGATTTTAAAATAGTGTTTATATATATATGTATGTTATAAATAGTTGTAAATATTATTGTTGTTATATTTTTTAGCTTAGTAAGTTATAATAACTTATTGTATAACAACTTTACTTTAAGTTGGTGACCTAAACACCTTCTTTTCTTTTCTTTTACTTTTAGTATATGTTTGTAATTTCAAAATGTATCATTTGGAGGACAAACTCTCACTCCACCTTTTTCCTAAATTTGTTGAATTAAGAAGGCTAAGGGGAATGTAGCCACATAGACAAGTCTCCAAGTCTCACATTTGCTATGTAAAATGGAGACATTATGGATATATAAATGATAGACAATATTATCTTATATTAGTACGACAATTAGGTGTAAAAGAAATGAATGAATCATGGTGACTTAAAGCGAATAAATGGCATACCATTATATAGATATGTGTGGGAGTTCTTTGTTCTTGAGGAAAAGTTCATTCTGTGACTAGAATTTTAAAAATTTGTAAATTGAGGCAACATTGTTTTTTTTAAAAAAACAAAGTTTAGATTTTTATTTGAGAATCAGTTTGATAATCATTTTGTTTTTAGTTTTATGTATTTGAAATTTATGTTTTGTTGTTTCTAAATTTTTTAAAAATGTAAAAAACATAACAAATAAATTTAGAGATAAAAATCACGATTAATTATAAATTTAACTAAAAAACAAAACAAAAAATCAAATGATTACAAAAAGAAACTTTAAAACAAACAAAAACTGTAAACAAAATTTAAAATGTTAATACAGTAAAAAAAATTAAAAGTTTAATAAAATGTCAATATCAATAACTAACTTATAAAAATACAAAAACATTGATAGAAAATGTTAACATAATTTGTTTTCTTCAATAAAATAGATAAGGGGATTAGGATGGAACCAAAGTATGAGTTAACCTAAATAGTGATGTTAGGGTTAGTCCGTACACTCGCGAGAAGCCGCGTGGGGTTTGGAAATGGATGGTTTTGATTGGACAGTCAACGGTCAGCAAAATCATAGAAACGTGCCCTTCTCTCTCTCTCTCTCTTGATTAGGTAAAAACTTGATGAGAGAGAGAGAGAGAAAAAAGAGATGGTTTGGGGTTGTGTCTGAAAATTTGTAAAATCCGAAATATAATCTTTAGTGTCGGAAGTGTGTCCTTGAAAAAAGTTCCCCCTTCTGAAATTTAGGGTACCCATACCCTTAACTTTCTTTTTTTCTTTAAAGAGTCTTATAATAAAAAAGAGTGGAAATTGGATTGGATTGGATTGATAGCTCAGTTATTACTTCCATGTCATAAAAGACAACCCCACGAGGGAGCCCTAAACTTCTTATCAAATTATAACAAATAAAAAAAAAAAGAAAAGAAAAAAAAGAGGAAAAGCTTTTTCTTTTTTCCTTTTTTTGTGTGTGTTGTGTGAGTTTGGTTGGTGATCTCAATTGGAGTGCGTGGCCCAATCTGTCATTGTAACTTCACCAACTCTCTCACCCCACAACCATATCCTTCATGTCTACATCACTTGTCAACTCTTTCATCTTCTTTCTCTCTCTCTTTCTAGCTAAAAACATGTTGAGATGATCGTCAACAATCATTGTATTAGTGTATTTTGTGGTTCCCGATCCAGAAATGTTCATCGGTTGTGTCGGTAAATCGATAGGTTTATGATTTTATGTAGTGCACTTGTTTGGTTTTGTGTTTTGTATATGTGGATTTGTTTTGGTTTTTTAGTTTATATTCGTTTATATTATAGGTAGGTTATATAATATTATTTTGTTTCGTATACTTTAAAAGTTTTTGTTCAATTTTAGTTTATCTAACGTTGATGTTTGTTGTTTTTGATTTTATTTATACTATGTGTCATTGAATGTCTCTTCTAAGGTGTAAACTACACATGCATGTATATATTTCTTTTGTTTGAGAACTAAAAGTTTTATAAATAACAAAAAATTGTTTAGTGCAAATGCAAGCAAGAAATATGTACAAAAAAGGTTGATACATATTATTCAATTAGGGCAAGTAATTAACAAAATTGGAAAATTTTAATTCCCATATATATTTGGGATTAAAATTCTAATTCTACCCATCTTGCAACCTCGATCGCTAGCAACACTATTTTGTGATCTACTAATGTGGTGGTATAGTAGAGGCTCGACATAAACTCTCATTCGTTAAGAATTCGATGGACATAAGATTTTCATACTCATTAGTCAACATCTTGATAAACTCTACGTTGTACGACTTGATGATTAATTGGATAATAATACGACCATGTACTTTTATTATTTTTCTCTCATTCATTTAAATCAGTGGGAAAGAGAGAGAGAAATGGGATTGATAAATCTCTTTGCTACCCATTAATAAACAAGTGCAATACATTTAGTTGTGGAGATTGAAATATTTTAATCTCAACATCACATAATTGTATAAACACAAAAAAAATTTATAACAATTCTATTACATAAATTAGTTAATACTAAAGATAAATAAAATAATATGCAATCTAATTTGTAAAATAAAAACTACTACATATCACACACTTGACGGTCGTCAATGTAATTGGATAGTCGTCAATGTAATTAACAATAATAAATTATCAAAAATCAAATATATAAATAATTAGTACCTTGGATAGGTTGCAAATTTTATTTTCTAACTATAATTAAACGCAAAAAGTTGAGGATCTGGAAGAAGTAGAGAGATGTCTTAACCACTAATTAATTGTACACATGTAAATAGGTTGCAATATTTAAGACTTTATATATTAGATAAATTATGAGAATGCCCAATGAAAATTAAAAAGTCTCAAATTTTCTATTGGAAGTTAAGGCTACTCTACTTCTTTTCATGCTTGACTAATTCTAGTCCTACCATAGAATGATGGAAATTATAAACCAAAGTCCATATGTTAAGTATTATAATTTGGAAATTAAATTGTTTTATCTTTTAGATTATATGATTGGTTGGTTGAATTCTCATAATCTAAACAAAAATCAAAATTCAATAAAAAAATTGAATAAGGATCTACTTTGAATTTTAAGTTTTTATTTTCAAAATAATTTAAAATGTCAAAGTATATGTATACTATATGATGTTTTAAAATATCGCAGCGCGTCACTAACATATTCTATTCAAGTATTAACCAACATCTACAAGTCAAATTTTATTTCATCCAATGATCTATCAAATGAAAGAATGAAATTTCAAATTATATGCAAATTTAATTACACACATCTACTTAATTTTTTAGGCTATGCTATTAAATATCAAAGACATGTTTGTTGGCAATTATTAGTTATTAAAATAATAGCATCTATAAAAATTTCATCGATTAGAGAAATTTGAAAATATTTAATCAATATGCAAGTTGTCAAAAAAAAAAAAAGAATAATATGTAGTTTTATTTGTCTAATTAATTTGACTTAGCTCAAATAATTGAGAGAGTGTTGTTTGTGTGTTTGATTCTTTCAAATAATCTCTGGGAAGACCAATTATACAAGCGGCTAATTTGTCATCATCAATGTAATTAAAAATAGTTAATTAAGCTAACAACAATTTGGCATTAACCATGACGACATCAATGTGGATCCTTTCGATTTATAATCTTTTTTTAGTTAATAATTGTGAGCGAGACAATCCAACTATTGACCTTTTAAATATCTTATTTACTATATTATATACTTGAATTAATTACTTAAGTAATCCGTGATTATTTATTGATTATGTTAAATATATTCGATTAAATTTGTATTTATTGTGATGAGTTGTATGTTTGATAGTTCAACATTTACCCAATGCTAGCTAATTCTCCAAAAAAAAAAGAAAAAGAAAAAAGAAAAAAGAAATCAAAATATACGTAATTCAATTTTTCTACTATGTAACCGATATTTAAATATAGTTGTTAAGTGTCATATGACTTATTATGTATGTATATATATATATATATATATATATATATCACACATTTATCGTATCTAATTTTAGTAAAGTGATTTGAGTGGAGAGAGTAACGTAACGTTGGTTCCTTAATTTTTATTGAACCTAATCAAATTATAAAAATAAAATAGAGAGAGAAAGAGAGAAAATTAAGAAAAGAAAAGCAAGAAAAAACAACAACAATAATATTTTCTATAATATTTGAAGGGTGAAATTTGAACAAAAAATAAATAAAATAAGAAACACATCAAATCACTTTTGGGGACTCTTTTTCTAATATTAAATTATTATATACAATTAAATATATCCATTTATTCTCTATGTTTTAAATAAATGGATAATAAATAAAGAAAAAGGCAGAAAAACTATTTCATAGATGTTTAATTATCGAAGTAACACAATGTAATCTCCTTTTCTTCTTCATTAACATTAAATTAGAAAACAGTATATATCTGAAAAAAAATTAAATATATGATTGACATGAGAGGATTAAGTAGATTATTATACTTATTTAACTAACATAAGGTCAAAATATGTATTTAATTTATGTAAATCATTAGATGAGGAAGTGATTATATTATTTATTTATTTATTTTCTTTTCCAATAAAAGTTGTAGGGATCCCAGTAAATGCTCATAGATATTGTAAAATACTAATTAGGTTGGTGTTAGATATTCTTTTATATTAATCTTCACTTAAATTAACATATGATAGGACTATAATTTAAATGCCAAAAGGTACACATTAGCAAATAAATAAACACTTGAGAGAATTACATCACTCCATTGCCAATTCATATTTATAACTAAAGTTACCTTTTTTGTCCTTGTAAATAATTGAGAGTAAGTTACTTTATGGGTTAATATATATATATATATAAATATTGTGCTTTTATAATAAAATAATAATATCAAGAAAATATTATATATTTTAAACATCGTTGAATAAAATAAATTAATATCATTAACTCATGGCTTTATGATTTTTTTCAAATTTGTTAACGTTACAGAGTGAGGAGGATACTGAGGACATGAAAATAAGGTTAAGAAAGATTTAAAAGAAATGAAAGTTACTATCTATACAAACAATGTGCACTTTTCTTTTTGGTGGCTCAATCATGTGAACTTCAAAGTTAAGTGTGTTTATTTTGGAACAATTCTATGTTAGGTGACTTCCTGGGAGTTTTCGTATGATGTATGCTAGTGAGGATAAAACATGTTGAAAGGACCTATGTTGGTTTGTGGGGACAACTTATACTCTAATAAGCCTTTAACACAAGCAATGATGATGTTGATAGGTCGTAAGGGACGCAGGAAAAGTCGGGGCTGTCAGTTGCCAAATTCGAATTCTGAATCCTGGTTCGAATCTTGGGCCTAGGGTGTTGCAGATGTTCTACACTTTTTAAAGATATTATATGATTTAAATTGACTTTTAGTGACTTAAGAATGTGTTAGGAACTCACTTCTTTTCTTCGTTAAAGACACTAACATACATACTAACATGTATGTGGCTAAGTACTATCTTGACGATACCCTTTGTTGTATTGATATTTTACGACTACCATATACTTTTGAAAAAGAGGACTAAAAGATCTCTCAAAAGTCTTTAATTGTGTTTTTCTTTGATTCTTTTGTTCCTTTGAAGTAGTTGATGAATCATATGCATAATTCTAGATATGTATAAGATAAAAGCTCTAACAATACTCACATAGTCCATGTGAGAATAGTGATCCATAGACATGTCTATCCAATTTTGTAATCAATTTGTCCTATCTTAGAAAAATTATCGGATATTTAATTACAAAAAATACAGGAAATGAAGGTAACTATTTATGCTCCATTTTGGACACTTATTTCACTTTTTTTTTTTTTTTTGAAAATTAAGCCTATAAATGTTTGTTCCATCCCTAAATACAATGCTTAACTTTTTTTTGTTTTTAAAATTTGACTAAAGAATCTGACTCTACTCTATTTAAAAATTACAAATTACTGTAAGAAAGAAAAAGAAAACAGACTAACAAACTGATATAGTTATCAAATGGATCTAAACTTATGAAATTGTAATTTGTTTTTGTTTTTTAACAATGTCCAAACTTGTGTTGATTTGCTATTGAAGAGGTGACAATGTTGAAAAATGCTGGTTGACTTGAATTAAATTAATTGGAAGAAAAATGCAAATTTATACTAATTGAAGCAGCCAAATTGGCCTATTTTTTCAAAGTTCAAACCCCTATTAAATTCCAACAACAATAATAATTGTAATTCACACTATTTTCTCATTGTTGGCTTCCATTTTCAACAAATTAGAAAATGTGTAATTTTTTAGAAACTTCTATTATCATCTTGCCATCTTTGGAAATTCATATCTTAATTTTGCATGTGCACAATTCTAGAATTTTGCATATTAATAGTTTAAAATGATTTTGCATTTTTTTCATTATTTTTTTGTTGTATTTGAAAATAGTATTTAAAAATCATTCACATGCAAAATTGATAAATAATGAAAAATAAAAATTATTCTTGTGAATCTTTGATTTTATTATTGTTTTTATAGAACAAACCTTAATTTACTACCAAAACAAACTAGGTAGGGGATTAAAATCTAAACTCAACACATCCAAATAAGAAAATAGGGACAACTATAAGTATATCAATCGGATCCAAAATATTTGCAAAAACTATAAATATAGTAAAATTTAGATCATCTAATTCTCTAAATTTATCACACCAACCTTACAAAAATCTTGAAAAAGTAATAAAATTAGTAAAAGAAAAAATATTTGATTATTATACAATTAAGTATAAAAGTCAATTGATTAAGTACAAACTTTTGAAATAAGGGTAATTATGCATTCAAATGACCAAAAGTTCAAGAAATAGGCAACAAGTTAAAGCCAAGTTGGGTGGCTTATCAACTTTTCTATTTACTTTCTCCACCAACTTGCAATCTCAACATCCCATTTTGAAAAAATCCAACCAAAAACCTCTTCTAAATCGAGATCTACAAAGATTTTTACGTACGTAGTGACACGAATTAGAAAGAATTTTGAAAACGTAATCAAATATATTTTTCGAATTCTATTCATTATTATCTTGTATTTTCAAAAAAATTTACTTAGTTCTTACATAAATATTGTATTTTTTTCTTTTTAAAGAAAAATCTAGGGATGTTACATTTTAAAAAAACACACTTAATAACTTATGATAATTAATTATCACTAACTCATATTTCATGCATTTGTTTATATTAATATCATAGTATATCTTGTTAATATATATATATATATAAATATCATAGGATTCAACCAAGTAGGAGACAAATTTAATATTTTTCTCTTAAGCAATATTATATGATTATTACAAAGTACAAACATTTAATTTTATGCTTCACTAAAAAAATAAATTTTTTATTTTATACTTAGTTTATTTGTCAATTTTTTTTTTCGAATTTCATTAAAGTTTTGATATTATATATATGTATATATATTTCCATCAACTTTGATTAATTATGAACAAGAAAGATTATATAGTTTTTCTTTTTTTAAATATATATATATATATATATATATATATATATATATATATTGTTATTGTGGTGGTTTAGGGTTTGTCAACTTAATAATTTATTCAAAATGAGTCTATTTTCTCTAAACACAATCTATTTTGTGTTAGGTAAGTTATGGGTCAAGTCATAAGAATAAGTTGATATAAATTATTCAATTTTATGGATTCACATGTCTTGATCATTAATTGTATCAAACATGAAGTATTTATAATTTGGATAATTAATTAATAAAGTGTATTTTATTTTTTGAATCCATTTAGGCCCAATATAGAAAAGCTTACCCAAACTAAAAAAAATACATGAAACTATATATTAAAAATTAGGATTAAAGATGAAAAATAATAAAAACATTGACAAAAAAAACTATATCTTATTTTATAAATTCAAGCTCGATATATATACTAAGTTTGTTTTATTGTTTGTTTCATTTTAGTGATCCCTTATCAAGTTTAGAGTTTATAAGTTTGAGTTGTTTTTATTATGGCAGATTTAGTGTAAAGGTGTATATGTTTTTGTTAATGGAATATAGTGTTGGAGTACCTTAAATTTATTATTTGATGCTTTGACAAAATACTAAAATATGTCATACAAGGATGACATGCTCCAATGAGAGCTTGGGGACAATACTTCAAAAACTTAAATTGTATTTGTTTATGCATTAATAAACGATTACGGGCCTAGAATTTAGATATGTGTCATATGTATAAACCCTCTAACTTAATTGATACCTCAATTTGTATTATATATATATATATGATATATTTCTTCCTAATAATAAATTGATCACTAATAGTAATTTAAAAGTGAAAAACTTAGAAGTCGTCAACAAATGTTTAGACTTTATTGTTGACAATGTCGTTATCAAAATTATGAATCTATTGAAACATGAAAATGTCAACAAGACGATGGAATTCAATACCCTATGTACAAGTGAAAAAAAAAATTAAAATTGAAAAACTGGTTAGATGATTGAAATAAAAGATTGAATATCACCTTTAAAACTTCCCAAAATCGAGAAATTGTCATTTATCATTAGTTTTGAATGGATATTACATAAACTCTTAGTATACAACTTAAAAAATATACGTATTATAACTCTTAAATCACCAATCAACCAAAAAACTTAAAATAGTTGAAGATAAATTTAATGATATCATTTAATATATCAACTTTACAATCCCAACTTAAAATCATCAATTGAACAAAAAAATTAAGCTTACGAATAAAAGTTATTTTAATTATATCACTTTCAAAAGTTATATTATTACAGCTCGTAGTCTAACATTGTTATTATTATTGTTAGTATATGGATGAAAACCGTTGAGAGTGGATGAAATATTTTCATAATAAAAAAGAAGAAAAAAAAAAAAAAAAAGAGAGTTCCTCGATAGGACCAATAGTAGATAGAGAGATGAATGAGAAATATATAAAAAATTGTACGAAGGAGCACATCGTCTTCTCTGCAAGTTGGAACACCATTAATGGAGGAAATTACAGGCTGTTCCCACATGAAATCCATAAAAACGACAACTCCATCGTTATCATCCACGTGGGTTGCTTTTAAATTCCACTTTCTTTCTTTAATTTTTATTTTTTAAAAAAACCCAACTATCAATTTATTTAATTTTTAATAATAAACAATAATTTTTTATTAATTAAGATTTTAAACACCATAGGAATCTAATGCCCCACCATGATGGGTTTTTATTGTTTTGTCTTTTTTTGGAACCCACCAGCTTTGAATGAAACGAGGAACATTTTTTTTTTCTTTTTATGTTTTTGTTTTTCAATGTTTCCTCTCTCACATTCTTTTTCTTTCAATTTAATTATTTCCAAAGTCAAACTTGTTGAATATATAATTAATTCCCCATTAGGTAATATCATCCACCCAATTGCAAATGTTAAGTTTAATTTGTATAACATTTGATTTGATTTTGGATGATATAAAACAGTGAGTTGTAGATGAATTCTGAATTTTGTTTGTAGGTTTGTAAGTTATTGATGGGAGAATTACAAATAATCGAGAGAAACAAACTCGTAATTATCAACTCTTTTTGCATTTCATATCTCTTTAATTAGTTCATTATTATACTTTGTACATTAAAAAAACGTCACTAATAGTAAATAGGAACAAAATTCAAACATCAGATATCGATATTTTATTGATATCTTTGTTGATATTTATGTAAAATTGAAACTTTGACATTTATATCGACATAATTGTCATTTGAACCCTTCTTTATACATTGAAACATTGGTTGATGGGATGTGAAAAAATATTGTGGCAAAACAAGCAAATAAGATTTGGTAACATTATTTGTGGAGTTTATTTTTTGGTACTTTTTACCATGTGGCCAATTATTTTTACCCATGGAGAAAAAATATTTAAAAAAAAAAAAAGGAATTCCCTTTTGGGTAGTGTGTAAGGAAGGATGATGTATCTTGTAACAATTGTACTTTAATTTGGTTGCACCTGTTAACTCTTTCACTTTCTTAGAATAATGAATCAAAACAAAATTAGAATTAAAATAATTAAGGAGGAATTAAAATAAGTTTTTTTTTAACAAGATAATAGAGGAAAAGATAGATGCAGACTCGGGTGCACCTAATTGATATTTTGTTTCTTTTGAAAATATAATCAACTATAGTTGGGTGTGACATTCATACCAAAACCTAAGTTCAATCTCCCGAGAAAAAAATCTTGAAAATTAAGAATCTCTCAACTAACTACTATCGAGGTTTATGCATTTCGTAGGATGGTTAAGTAACCTGTTAAAGAATCCACAATAAAAAATGAACGAAAGTGTAAAGCTAAAGAGAATTGACACAGAAATTTATGTGGTTCACTAGTAATGTGTTTATTACGTCCACAAGAAAAGAGATAATACTTTAGAATATATAATGGATGTGTTTGATCTAGTAGAGTTAGAGAGTTCGTTTTTATAGTCAACTTTTCTAAACCCTATGATAAAAAATGTAAATAGTGTAAATAGGACAAATATGAATATATATAACTTAGGTTTCGTCAGAGACGTTGTTGCTCCAAATGATCCTACCAACAAAACTCTCGTACTTGATCATTCGAAACGTCACAATCATTTCAACGTGTCCACGTAAAGAACTCATGCATTCAAAACTAAATATTACATTATAAAGAACAAGAATAAAATATCATATTTTTATTGGCCATATTTTAATCCCGAATTGGATAGAACATATTGAGACACAATTTAACATGTCATATCAAATTTCTTGTCCAGATCATGAGGACTCAAAATGTGTTGGACCAAATGACATCAACAAAAAATTATAGAATTTTGCACCAAAAATTGAAGTTTAAGAATTTAGGAGGGAGAAAAAGCAATGAAGTATGGGGTAGAAGTTAATTGATTGTCATATTGCTAAGCAGACAATGCATAGTTGTAAAAGTGCTTCCAACAAAGAGACACACAACAAAGCAAAGTGAAAACCTAAATGTATATAACAAAACTTTCTTTTTGGGCATCACATGGCTGCTCCCTTCATATCACCCTCCTCTCATGCATGCACATTATTATTTCTTTGGTTTAAATATTATTTTGTTCTTATATTCTCGATTTTGATTCATTTGGTCTTTCTATTATGATCCTAATACTTTTAACTTTGGTCCATTTTATTCATTGAGATTTTAAAAATATTTGTCTAAGAAAACGAATTTGAAAACGTCTATATTTCTTTTTCATATTTTACCTTTCATTCACTAAATTCCGTAAACTGTAACCCTAAATGTGTATTATAGTGTTTCCATTGTGTAAAAAAATTGTGTAAATAAAGATTCAAATGGTCACTTTTTAAAGGTACAAGGATTCAAATGGACCTTTTGTGAAGATAACCCTAAAAATATCTCTCCATAATGGTACGATATTGTCCAATTTAGGCATATAAGCTCTTGTAACTTTGCTTTTGGTTTCACTTATATAGCCATGATCGTCATCTTTTAATTTATAAATGTTGTGAGACTTTAGTTACATTTCTAACACATTAGAGTGATCTGATACAAATATTTTCAAAGTCCATAAACCAAAATAAATAATGACCGTTAAAATATATAGACCCACAAATTAATATTTAAACATATATAT
>JBBPDJ010000020.1:19291195-19303502 GCA_037974625.1 Cucumis cinereus
GATTCCAAAATAAATCCAACTCATTATTTTAAGATAATTAACCTAAAATTATCTCAAATTTTTGGGATGTTACATATTTAATGTGACATTTTTTTTAATTTGACTCTACTTCTTGCATGTAAAACCACACATTGATCAAGAATCTACTCACAAGTTGAAAAGAAAGACTCCCGCCATTTAGATTAGTTAAGAAAAAAGATGATGATGATGATTGTTACGAAATCAACTATTAAACACACTGTTAAAGTAAAGATTGGTATACAGATATACGTAGTTCATTAACAGTGTGTTAGCTACGTCCATGGACAGAGGGAGAACAAATATTATTAGTGAAAATGTTTAGGGTTAGAGAGTTTATATACTGCACTTCTCTAAACCCTAGAGAAAAAAACGTAAATAATTATATATACTCAATTATGAAAAAGACTCTGTATTAAGTCGTTCGTAGCACCACATAATGAATTCAAGGCATTTCAACAATGTGTATATATATATATATATATATATAAGTGACAATTGTGAAACCAAAAAATAAAGGAGCGAGAATTTTTACCCAAAATGAATAATATATCATACTTTTGTGGTAATACGTGAATGGTTTTTTGTTTCAAATAAATGAGAGTGATATTAGAGCTATGAATGCTTTTGACTTGGTCTGAGTCTTCGAGTATTGAACAAAGGACTTCTAAGCCCAAAAAGAAGAGAAAAATTTTAATCAGTTTGATTTTGTTAAGTTCATGTTACGAAATCAACAATTAAGATAGAGATATATGTTAAGTTCATGAGGTAGAGATATAACAATTTTATTAGAATGAATTTTTTTAATACAATACGACGCCACTAGGTTAAAGAGTTTAAATATTACACTTCTCTAAACTCTGGAGTTAAATTCATAAATAACTCATAAATAAGTACATGTAGTCAATAACGAAAACTGAAAATCCCTATACTAGATTATTCGTAGCACCATGCACCGAACTCTTATTTTAGAGATATGAGCCAAGCATATTGAAACTATTTTTTATAAGACTTGGGAAGGGTTTATGTAAACTTTGGAGAGAAATTTTTGTAGTCAATGTGTACCACTTTTAAATCTTAAGAGAAATGTTGTTATGAATAAATAGTTTATCTTTTTTTTTTTTTTTTGCTTTTTTAGATCTAAGCAACATAATATGATAAAATTTAACTGGGTCACTGTTTTTTCAAGTTTATTCGATATTGTATCAATATTTTATCATATTTGAATTTCATATGCTCTGATACCATATTTGATAACATGATGTCCAATCTCAAAATCAAGGTATAATGAGTCGAGTAACTCGTGTATCTTATAAATATTGTGAAGTCTCTTTTATATCTTCTCAATATACATATGATATTCAACATATTTTTAGTCTTTAAACTTTCAATTTTCTTCTATTTTAATCTCAAAACTTTAAAATGTTTATTTTAGTCTTGAATTTTAAAAAATTATTAGTTTGAACCTTACTTTTATTTTAATTTAAACAAAAAAATGGTGTGTAGCTTCCCGATCTATGTAATGTATATATTAATATGAACATATAATTTCAAGTCAAGTAAGTTAGAGACAAA
Source organism: Cucumis cinereus (assembly GCA_037974625.1). Taxonomy (NCBI): domain Eukaryota; kingdom Viridiplantae; phylum Streptophyta; class Magnoliopsida; order Cucurbitales; family Cucurbitaceae; genus Cucumis; species Cucumis cinereus. Next base: position 19,292,789 of record JBBPDJ010000020.1, read on the forward strand.
TTATTAAATTTGATTAGGGTGGAAAAGTAACATAGCAATAAATAACCCAAGTGGTGGTTGTTTTCAAGTTCATGAATAACATAGACATACTTGAAAAGATTCCGACCAAAATATGTACGATAAACTTAAATGTTTAAAGGACTTAAAAACAAACCATTTAAAAGTACACCAACTAAATAGAACAAACTTACAAATTTAGGAACGATTAAAAAGAAAATCTTTTTTTGATAATGCATGTAACTATAAAAAAAATTATTACTATATTTTCCAGTCGAGTCTTTTGGGTTTATATATCTTTCCAACCTCTAAATTTCATTCCTCTCGCTCAAATTTCATTAAAGCTAAAAAATGATAATGGATATATAATGAAGTCTATTTTTGCAATCCTAGAAAGAATCTTACACCAAAAGGCATCAAGTTAATCAATCTAAAGAGAAGTTACCTAGCTATCTCATGTCAAAACCTCATTCTCTTTTTTCTTTTAAAACCCTCCTTTGTTCAATATCAATTGTAAATAATAGAGAGCAGATGTTTTTGGGGTTGGCACTTTGTCTCCACTCCTCCAATTATGCCAAAAGCCCATTCCCTTCCCTTTTAACCTATTATTCCTCCATTTCCCATCCCTTTCAAACTCTCACCTCCTATCTTAAATGCTATCTCCCTACTAAACTCAACTCATCTCAACTACCTTCTAGTTATTCTCGCCCGACATCTATCGGTGCTATCGAATGTGGAATCCTAACCTTGCTCATCAAGACGAGGACGATGATTCATGGGAGATTAGGGCTTTTGCAGAAGACACCGGAAACATAATGGGCACAACTTGGCCCCCTAGGTTTTACAACTGCACATTTTGCGGACGAGAATTTAGATCTGCCCAAGCCTTAGGTGGCCACATGAATGTCCACCGTCGCGACCGCGTACGTTTCCACCACCAAACCCAACCCATCTCACCGTCTTTCACCATCCCTACCCCTAAACTCATCTACAATGGAAGTGACGGGGTTTGCTTCTTATACCAACTACCAAACGACAACATCGATTTTCTCAACTCCGTCACTTCAGCAAGTGCATGTCTCCAGTCGCCCTCCTCTACACATTATCCTTCGAGCAGCCGAGCTGCGTCATCCTTGCAGTCCCTAAAGTCCCCGAGAGAGCTCCGAGGATCAAGAACGTCGAGCTACTCCTCGTCTCATAGCAGCCACATGTCTAGCAAAGGAGATGACTCATTAATATCAATTAATGATGGAAATGAGATGGTTGATCTTGAGTTAAGACTTGGTCATAGGGCATCTCCAACTTGAAAATCAAAGGAAGAGAGAGATTGATCATGGAGTGGAAATAGTAAAAACTAGCCCCATTAAAGTTTTATCATGAAGAAGTAATGGTAAGAACTAAGAAGAGAGATGAGAGGAGGGAAAGTGTAAAATTAGGGTTTTAAAGAAAGACAAAGGCAAAAAGCTAGCAAATCAGTGAAATGTCATTTTCATTTTGCATAGATTTCTGAGTAATGAAAGGCTTTAATTTCTCTGGGCATTTATCTCCATGGTGATTGTTCTATATGACAAACAAACCATTTTCCTGTCCCTCTTCTTTGTACAAACTACAAAACTACCATCAAAACATTACTTATTAAATGATCTACTGTTTTGTTTTGCCCTATAATAACTATTGTTACTTTTTCCTCCTAGAAAAATAAAGTTAGAATTTTCGACGGATTATCGTAAGTATGATGTGCTTGAAAAATCCAATCAACTCAATTTAAATAACTTTAATGCTTTAGAATCCGTTTAGTAACCATTTTATTTTCTATTTTTTGTTTTTGATAAACAAGGTTAATGCTCATTTCTTAATTAATTTATTGATTTTTTATCTACTTGCTATTAATGTTTACAAAAATCAAGCTAAATTTTGAAAACTAAAAGATAATAGATTTTTATTTAACAAATGTACATGAGGTAGATGAGATTAGTAGATGCACTTAGGTATCTCAAAATAGATTGACACACATTTAGCACTCTTATGATCAAACCCCAAAACCCAAGAGTTGTATTGATAGTAATGTAATAGTACAAAGTGAAAGTTTGAGAGAAGTTAAAAAGTTTGGAATCATAACTTACAAAGATAGTTTCCAGCCAGAGGCATCATATAGACAATGCACAAATCAAATTGCATGGGATAATATTTGTTATAATACCTTGAATTTGTTGTATCGTGCTTTGAAGGACTAAGTACGAGGGTTTTTCTAATCAGTAATTTATGTTTATAATCCTAAGATTTAGAGAAGTACAACACACTTATTGTACAAACTCTCTAAGTCCTAGAGGCTCATCATTCTGTATTTTGTAACATTCTTTTCAATAAATTGTTCAACCTTTGTCTCGTAAACGTAGATACATACTCTAAATGAACCACATAAATCGTCAATCCTCTATATATTATTTTACGTTTTTGTATTCTTTATTTGTCAATTTCGTAACTATTTCTAGTGGAGTTCAATTTTATTTTATTTTTTGTAAATAGAAAATTAGTAATTTAAAAAAATGTTTTGGTATTTGGAATTCGACTAAGAATCCAACTCTTGTACTTAAAAATTTGTAAATCTTTGTAAGAAATTAAGGGGATAGGGGCCTAATTTTAAAAAAATTAAAAAAAAAAAAAAGCCCTCTAAATCTAGTCATTTTTGTGATTACATCTTTCTTCTAGTTCTCCCTTTGTATTACTTTGACTTCTTTTCGTTTATGGAATCATTTGTTGAGCTTTAGGTATATGATGAGAATGCAAAAGTATGGATGTGTCAACTTAGTTAAGATATTTGGATACATCTATTATGATCTCTTATTTTTTTTCTACTTTCTATTGCTAAAAGAAATTTAAAATTCAAAAACAAAAATTGAAATAGCAACCAAACGAGACTTCAACACCTTTGTTTTTGGTAAATTTGTAATAGAGAGAGTTAGAAGGACGAGACATAAAACATTGATTACAATTAGACATAAAACATCCTTAAATGTGACAGGTTAAGCAATGAGTTGAAAATGAAAAGAAAAAACAAAACAAAATTAAAATGTTTGATTAATTCCATTAGCTATTGTACACACAATCACATGAGATTATATATGTAAAGTGTGTGTGTGTGTATGAATTGACAAAAGAGAGGAGTTGTTTTGTTGGTCCCCTATTGATCTGCATAATCTCTGCATCCTTTCTTCAATCTCTTCTGATGATATGATTGTGACTTTAAGGATCCTAACAACCATGAATTTACAAAAACCCTAAAATTCTCATCCCAAACAAAACCATTATTCAACAACTTATCTTCGTTTCAAGATACTTTCTATGTTTCTTTGGACGTATATTGTTTTACAAATTCAAATTATTTTGTTTGGTATCATCATTATGAAGAGTAGCTTTCTCCAAAACAAAAACACTTGATACGTATTTTGTGGTTCTGTTTTTACGTTCGTTCTACTTTTTTTTAGTAAAGAGATAATATATTCTAAATAACTCGTATGTGAGAAATATTTGTCTTGCGATAAATTTTCTTTAAAAAAACAACCATTACTTATTTACATTGTGTATCAAATAGTTTATCAACATACCTTCTACGTGAATCAGATCTAATAATCTTTTTGTTTAGGGTTTTGAAAATGATTTGTATAAAAAGAATGACAATATTAAAGATGAAATTTAAAATGAAAGAAATTGAATTATGGTTTGAATAAATGAAAGGCAATGGAAAGAGAAAGGAAGAAGAAAGAGGGGATAGGGTGAATGAGATAGTTGGGAAAAGGCAAATCACTAGTGGGAAGGATTAGGTCAAGATCAATGTATGGGGCCTCACACTTCAACTTCCAAGTGTCCAAATCATTAATCATTTTTTTTTTCTTTTTCTATTTCTTTTTTATTTTTCATCATTATCCTTCCTCTCCTTTCTATATCTTTTCATCTTTTCCCTTTATACCTAATATTTTTTAAGATTCATCATCTCCAATTTTGGTTTTCCTTTACCCAATCAACTTTTCTATTTCATATCATCTTCAAATTGATATGTTACGCAGTATACTTTTCAAGATGAAATTCATTGATATTAATGTAAAGTCTACTAACATGAATGAAACAATTTTTATAGTGTGAAACAAAAGGACTATGGTACTCGAGTAGTACTATACATTTTTTCGGTGGAGGACCTCTCATAGTAGTTACGATTTATAAAACAGTTTAAAAAAGACTGAATAAAAGGAAAATCATTTGCAAGGAGATGAGTCAATTTGTTGTAATCTTTGACATTTAAAAAAAAAAATCATCTCAAAGCTTTTGTAGTTTAGTACATTTAAAATACCCCAGCTCATTTGGTTCGTGCACAAGAGGTCAACACTCACCCACCTTTTGATGTATAAACGTCAAATTTGTTTTGGTCATACCTCCGTTGTTAATACTTTGTTTTAGTTAAATAACCCTTCTTTGACTTTAATACTCCAAAATTAAAAAATTTCTAAGTTAAAAGGTTGACTTTAATACATTAAGAAATAACTTTGACTTTAATACTCCAAAATTGAATTTTTTCTAAGTTAAAAAGTTGTAAGGCCATTTAATTATATTCAATATTGAAAAAAAAAATTCTTTTTGTAAGCATGGTTGGAAAGAACACGAAAAAATGTAATTAGTGGTAGTTTAGACAAAAAGAAAATTGTATTAACATAGATATGACAAAAAAACAAAAAAAGAAAATTGTAAAGCGAGAGTTGTGTGATCATACTCATGAGGTAAACAATCGCACAAATGATATCAGTGATCGCGCACCTTCTATTGCGTGCATGATATCTTCGTTTTGGCAATATCTTCGTGAATACAACTTAATTTTAACTAAATGATCACTTATTTTCATACACTTTTTCGTGTTCTTTCCGACCATACTTCTAAATTTAGAAAAACATTAAATTGCATCTTTACTTCTAAATGGCTTCACAAAGCTAAAACTTAGATACTTTTGGTATATGATGCTTTAGTATTAAGAAGAAACAAGGATAGAAAAACACTAAAAAACAAAGAAAAAGTGAGAAAATTAATTTAAAACTAAGGGCAAAATGGATATTTCACATCTTAAAATGGTTAGGAAAAAGAAACATGTTTTCAAGAAATAGGTAAGTTACATAGGATTAGTAGTTTTGGCAACTTTCCTATATTTGGGTGTAAATCTACATTAATATCTATATAACTCATTTCATAGATAAGACATAACTAGTAATTTAGTACAATTATTATTCTTCTTCTTCATATGCTCAAAAATAATCATAAAATAACTACTATTTTATTGGACATATTTATTCTTATTTTTCTAACATTTCCATACAATTTAGACCTACATATATTCACATTTTATGGTTTTTATTATAGTTCTCTTATTTTTTCATCACCTTCTTAGAAAGGAAAAAAAATAAAAATAAATAACCTTCAACTTTAATTTGTAGAAAAATTAGTTCAAGTCAACATATAAACAAAGATCCAAAAAACCAAATATACAAAAATGTTCTGAGTATCTAAAAATATCACTATAATTTATCTTCATATGCACACGTATATGATTCTTGATCTATATAATATATACTTCCATTCTTGTATGGACATTTTATGATCAAGATGGAAAATTTTGGCTCTGCCAAAAAAATATAATTTACAACTTCTTCTTGCTCTCTACGTAAATTTGCTGTTCCTTCCCTTTCACAAACTATCTGAGCTTTTTCCTTCCATCTTAACCTGCTGAATTCTCTGCCGTAGCCTTCTCCGGTGGTCGTGGATCTTCCAAAGTCCGTGGCCTAGTATCACAGCGGAGTATATACCGTGCGTGATGATCGGAGCAAGAATGTTATCGGTCTGAAGATGTCATGACAAAAGACAGTGTAATATGTGAGTTTCCTGTCCTTTGAAATTTGTACGTTGTGTAATTTACTTAGAAAGGTTAGGTCTTGCTTGGCTAGGGAAGGTCTTACCTGGATCCATTCGAAACCGAGGTAGAGAGCAAGGAGTCCTTCGAGGAGGGGAGAGTAGATCTTCTTCATTTGTCGTCTCTCGTACCATGCTGCAAATGTTTACACAGAAGATGTCAAGGGTGAGCGAGATCGTCGTTATCTTATCGATGAAGTGAAAATAGAAAGTAATCAATCAGCACGCAATAGATTTTCCATTTTCACTTTGGCAGCCCTCTCATTTTTCAAGCTTCACTTATCTATCTCATTCGGGAAAAGTGAACGATGGAGTTGTATTTACAAAGTACAAAAAGTTCTTTCTTCAACTTCCTCATGTGTGTATAACACTGAATCAGTTTGATACAACAGTTCTAAAAGCTTGAGAATTTTATGTCATACAAAGAGTTCATCAAGCAGGTATTAGACTGAGGACTGCAGCCATGGAGAATCAGATACATTTCGACATTGCTTTACAAGCGTAACTAATACAGGAAAAATTAGGATTAGAATCGAACCTGCGAAAAGCTTTTTAAGATCTTTGCGACCAGATCGAGATTGCAAAACGGGAGCAACTACATAAGTAGGATCTGGAGAGAAAAAAAACAAGGTATTCATTAAACTGGAGACTGTCAACCAAACTGAAAACTAAACATTGTGTAAAAGATTCAGATGGGATATCGACCTTTCGGTGATGCAGCAACGTAATAGAGTGAACCGGTAAGCGCAGCTGTGATAAAAGCTGCAAATCCTTGTGCAAATGGCACGAATGGAGGCAGCACCCCGGTCTATAATCAAGAGAGCACGGTACAAAGTTATAAGATGAAGAGAAAAACCACGATCACGACGACAAGTGAACAGATAGAATTCTTTATAACCGACAAAAGGGATAATTTTGCATACCAAAGATGCCATTCCTTGAACATCGGCTCCAATATCAGGACTCCTTAAGAATATATCAGCCAATGCTCCCTAGAAGTTAAGGGAATAGAAATATTATTTAGTACTCCTTAAGACTGAAATTCCATCAACACCCAACAATCGTACTTATAGAAACTGGTGAATCAAAGCAAAAATTTTGAGCAAGAGTAACTGTGGTCGGCGTTCAAGTCAAGGGGACAAAATGTCTAAATATCAAAAGAACAAACCTGAACGGCTGCCCGGTAAAAGAGCTCCTCCCCGACCGAGCTTGCAGCGACAATAAGAATGAACTGCAAGAGTTGGAACACAAAATAAACAAAAGCTTTCTCTCTTCTTGTGCAAACACCAAACTAACAACTCTTTTATCAGATATTCATCAACATAACTAGGAGCTCATTCAAAAGGCTACCAAGTGAAAGAGAGTAAATTATTTACCTGCCATGGAGACATTCCATAAAAGAAGCTTCGAAGCTCCTCGTCTTCGACATCTCTAATCGCTCGAGCATGGGGCGATAACTTCACAACTTCATCCTACAAACAAACACAAGCCTCATGTGATTAATCATTCGGAAACTAAAGTCTTAAACTTAGGTGGCAGGTGCATCAAAACACAAAATCCAATCCACAGCTTCTTTCCAGTCTTGAAAATTACTTTTCAAAATCTAAAAGAATAAACATGCCCAACCTTGTTCATAGTTTTCAGCTCAAAGTCAAAACCAACCAAACAACTATTGCAAAAACGAAAATTCATTTCATCAAAGAACTCAAATCCTACATCTTATCCAAATCCAGTCAAGCAAAAGCATTTGTTTACTTGAAAATCAACTCACATCAAGAATGAAGAGAAGAGCCATAATTGGAGGAACAGCATAGCCAAGCCCTCCCAAAATAGCATCCAAAGATGGATGGAATCCTCCCATCCAATCAGTCCCAGATATTGAACATATAAACCTTCCAGCCAGTGCCATTGCACCATAAATCCCTACAAGAACAGAACAAGAAAACAACAAACAAACTCAAAAAACAGGCTTCAATTCTATTTACATTTCCCCCATCAAAAAAAATAAATAAAAGAAAATGAAGGAAAAACAAAAACCCAGAAAGCTAAAGCTCAAAAGAAAAACATTTTGGCTCACCAACTCCATAGCTGAGTCTCACAACCGCACCAATCTTGTCCCAAACAGGGAACTCTGTTTCTCTGAAACTACTATCAAGTGTGGTCACCTCCATAGCCGGAGCAGTGAACCGGCTACGTGTCTGCCCCTCCTCCAATCTCTCACTCCTCGGCTCCGCCGACGCCCTAACGCTAGCCGGCACCGGAAATCTCCCGCCGGCACGTTTCCTCATCGGAAAATGCGAAAACCTCGAGCTTGAAGTAGAACAGATCCCGATTCTAACACCAAACGACATCGTTGAAGTGTTTGAAGATACAGAGAGAATCGAAAGCTCCATTCTTTCTTTCTTTCTTTCTTTCCTTTTGTGTTATCTTCTAAACGGGTCGAAAATCGGGTTTTTTACACAGAAATTTCGGGTCTTTCGGGAGTCCGAAACGGAGAAAACTTCGTCTTCTTCATTGAACTCAAGATGGGAATCTTGTTTCGAACCTCAGAATTTTGTTGACTGATTTGGAATTTCTAATGGGGATTAACGAGAGAGATGATTTGCCGGGATTTCTTTTTGAACCGTCCGATTGACCTGGTGGCAGATCAGACGGTGACAAGATTGAGATGTGTGGGACCAGCCATGAAAGTGATTTTTTTGAGAAAGCTCAGGATTTTTTTGCAACAGGGTGAGGATGTCGGAGGTGATATCTCATTGCCCATTCCAATCTTGCCACGTGGAGATGATGTTCTACTTAAAATATGACGTGGAAATTTTATTGTGTACTTTTATTAAAAAAAAAAAAAAAAAAATTTACTAGTATATATTATCAAAAGGTAATTTGCATATACTAGTTTCCTAAGGTTGAAGATTCGAATTACCCTACTTCATTTATTATACTTAAAAGACAGTTAAATTAGGTTTAAATTAAACATGTTTCATGTCAAATTAATGAAACATACATGTTTTAAGAAGTGATAAGTTGACATATTTTGATGGAATTATGATTAGCATAATTGTTTAATTACTAAAAAAAATTGACATCCTAACTTTATTTGAAAATTTTAAAGGAGGCTTAAGACACTAAGTTGGGTTATAAAGTTGGAGCTAATGTACTACAGTTATGAAGTATATGTTTAGGTGTAGAGTTGTAAAATGGAGTTCGTCGATAAATGTACATACTTTAATAGTGTTTACTAATTGAGTTGTTTAACACTCATTTATAAAGTTTGTGGGCTAAATACTCTCATAAAATTATATCAAAATTGAGTTATAATTTGTTTTCTTAAGCAATTTTAAGTTAAAAAATCTATTTAAATTGACTTTTTATAAATTTAAAACGTGTTTTTTAAGTACAAGAGAAATACTCGTAGAATTTAGGAAGTCAATCTAAATATAAACAATTTTTGTTGAATTAGAGGAATTCCTATGATTTTGTCTTTTAATGAGTTTAGACAATTTGTTGTTTAATTTGAACTATTCCAATAACATTTATGTTTTTTTATTTTTATTTTTTCTTTTTTATTTAAGAGAACGAACTTGTTTCGTAACCTATTTATTATTTCTAAAACTTGAAAATTATTTTAAAATATGAAAACTAAACTTTAGAAATTACTAGAAGGAATATTTTTTTGTTCTATTTCTTTGAATCGTGATTGATTTGTCCACAAATCTTTCATTTATATTTTCAACGTCTATATGTTTCACATCAACAGAAAGAGTTTAATCGATATTGCATAACATCGTAAAACTCTATGAAACATAAGAAAAACAACAACAAAGTAAATGTAACATAAGCTTTATAAACATTTCTTAACTCATTAATAAAAGTGTGAAAATTATCTATTTTATTGATTTAAATAATTTCTATGATTTTAATTGCTTTTATTATTTTTAAAAAATATGCATCGATCTTGATATTTTATCGATATTTTTACTGACATTTTTGTGGACATTCACCTTAACCATAGGAGAAAAAATATATAATTTAATATTTTTTTTATGTTCTTACTCCACACACGTTTACTCTCTAACTTTAATTTAGATACAATTGAATTCGAGATTTACACAAATGATATAACTCTACAATTTTATTTTGTGTTCAAATTCCACTAATTCACCTACTAACTTTAATAAAAACAATTATGATAAAAATATTCAAGAAATTATTAATTTAAATTGGTTTAAATCTTATTTTGGTCCCCTAAACTTTTTATCTAGCAGCTACATCATCATTCTGTTAAAGAGTTAACGAAATTCTAATGACAATGACCAAAAAAAGCTCTTTTAAAAGTTCAGAGACTAAAACAAAATTTAAGAACTAAAATAGAACAAGATATTTAAACAAAAAATAATAATAATAAATTTGGATTTATTCCAATCACAAAAACCAGATACTTTATTTAGAAGAGACCATGGGTTTGAAAAGGACAATTCTTGCCCATTGTATTTTTGTCTTAAACAATTGGCCATACTATCATCGATGAACCTTCTAGAATATGTGATTTGTAAAAATACATATAGATGTACGATTGATACTATAGATGTGTTTATAAATTAGAGGAACTAATAGATCGTAATATTCAATCAGTTATAATAGTTAGTGTTCGAGGGATTATATTAGACTATTTTAATCTAAGTTAAAATAGTTTGTATAGATGTGTTTATAAATTAGAGGAACTAATAGATCGTAATATTCAATCAGTTATAATAGTTAGTGTTCGAGGGAT
>JBBPDJ010000020.1:19321975-19375841 GCA_037974625.1 Cucumis cinereus
AACAAAAAAATCAACGTCTTCCTAAAATCAATTTAAAAGAGAAAAAATAAATATTAAAAGGGCCCAACCGGGTTCGATTCTTTTTAAATGGTTTCTTATTTTTGTATATATGGAAGACAATCATTATTATTAACAAAAAAATCAACGTCTTCCTAAAATCAATTTAAAAGAGAAAAAATAAATATTAAAAGGGCCCAACCGGGTTCGAACCGGTGACCTCTGCAGTCAAATGCTCTACCACTGAGCTATAGACCCAGTTTTGATTTAAAGTTTATTTTTTAATTTTATAAATATAATATAAAGTTTCAGATTCTCAAAATATGCAAAACGATGAAGTGGGGTCGATGCAAAACGAAAGGCAAATTGATTGGATTGAATTGGCGCCGAGAGAAAAAAAATGGGTCAGAAAAATTTTAGGGATAAGGTAATGTTTTCTTCTTCAAAATCCCACTTTGGAATTGAAATGAATGTGAATCAATGGCTTCTTGCATCTTCAACAATGTATTTTACAGGTTGAAGACGACCCCCAGCTGTTCATTTGGCTGGAATTGGAACTTTGGCAATGGCAACAAGAAACAAGACAAACCCCAAATCAAATACCATGATATTGTTCTTCCATTCCCTCTTTCTCTCCTTGACAAAACATTCTTGAAACGTATTGTTCTTCCATTCCCTGTGTTTGATTGTTCTTGAATGTTAGTCTCTGGGCTTCCTGTTGTATAAAATCTGTAGTCTCTGCTGGGAAAATTTTCATCAAAGTTAGGTTCCATTTTTATCATATAATGCTTTAGGTTCTCTAGTTTTATGAAGATATGTAAGGCATGTTTGGGAGTGATTTTGAAAACGTTGGAATCACTTTTTCCAGATTCAAAATCAATTTTGATTATATGAATATCATACTTAAAAGTGTAACATCAAACACTAAACCAATTTTGAGTGAATAAAGATGTGTTTTAAGTGATTTGTACTATTTCAAAATCACTCCTTAACATGCCCTTAGTCACTTTGTTGGTTTACTGATGCACCTGTTTCTTGAAAGGTATTTTTGTTTGAATGTTCAGCTTTGTCTTTGTTTTTTATTTTTTGTTTGAAGTTGCATTTATTTACTTTGTTAATTAGTTTTCCTGCACAGGTTTAGTAGAAGAACAATAAAACATATAGGCAGCTATTATAATGCCATTATTGATCAAACCCATCAAGTTTTTTAGTTTCTGAGACTGAGAAAATCAAAGATATAGTCTTTTCTTGAGCCCTGATCTTGTTTTGTTCGAGGGGCTTTTTTTTCCCTTCTCAAAACTACTATTAGGAACTTTAATTAGGAAATGACTTTAGATTTTTGAAGACGGGGTAACTTGATGGAAACCGTAACAAAATCAAATTTTGTTGTTACGTACGAAATAAATGACGTGTTTCGAGATACCTTGATCCACCCTTCTTGAAATATCTCTCAAGTCCTAATTCATTCACCAAAATAATATCTACCCGCTCCTTTCCACTCCCTCTGTTTATAACCTAATACCATAATAATCTCCCTAACTAATAATTAACAATATACCCTTACAATACTATAATAACATTTTGTGGGAAAACACAATGAGCTGATGATTTTTTTCTTTTCCCCTTCATCTCTTCTCACATCTGAACATTGCACTAGTTTTAGAGTTCTCTTTAGGGTGCATTTTGTTGGAATTGTTTAGTTCATATGATGACAGTATTAATCTTGATTGTAGTGTTGTATCTTGAGAAACAATCATCAAAATATGGATCACATCAATATAGACTCATTTGTATTTGTACTATCAAAAATATTTTCCAGGTAAAGAACTCAAATGCTGCTATAAGGCCACATCAGATGGATTCAGCGCTACCGATTTCCACGCGTGTTGTGATTTCAAAGGACCATGTGTCATAATTGGCTACACAGACAAATCCTTCAAGTTTGGTGCATTCAATCCTGAGGGCTACAGAAGCACAGATGACTACTATGACACTTTTGATGCATTCCTCTTCTACTGGGAAGACAATGAGGATGCTGATCCCATCATCTTGCCCAAGGTTGGGGGTAGTGGTGCAGCTCTGTTCGATTATGCGAGAGGCGGGCCACAGTTTGGGGCAGACGGGCTGCTCATTGGCCCTCCTTTGGCACCTGTAATGGGTGGCTTTGCCGGGCCAGACACGAACTCAGGCGTTGGGGACCTAAGGCAAGCGAGGTCTCGGCTCGGACTATCGTATGCCAAGAGAAAAGATGGGAAGGACTCCATTTTTGGAGATGAAAATAGAGCTGTTGTTGCTGAAGTGCAGGTCTTTTGTAGCCCTCAAATAGCAAGCTTGTATTGAAAGTGGAATGAGCAAGCAGCTTCCAAATGTGTTTTCCATTGGATGGTTATGTATATTCCCATTGCCATGGAGCTAGCTTTGTTCTTATAGAAATAATAGTGAATTGTTATCCTTATGAGGATAATGTCCTGGTTTGTAAACAGAGTAAGATAATATAATATACTAGTTTCATTTTATCCTAAAAATTTGACAGGTGTCTAATTGCAGGAATGAAAGGTTGAACTTCCAACTTCAACGAAGGGAGCAAGTTAGGAATACGGACACAGTTTCAAATTTACTTTGTCAGGATTTTCGTCGACAAAGACTTGGTCTTATATTATTTCAAATTAAAAAAAAAAAAAAAAGTTGGTTCTTACCTTTTGTTATGTTATTAATTAATGAGTTTAAAATTTTTAAAAAAGGGCCCAACCGGGTTCGAACCGATGACCTCTTGATCTGCAGTCAAATGCTCTACCACTGAGCTATGGACCCTTATTGAAATTTTGATTGCTAAATAATAAATTTATTAATTTTAAAACTAAAAACTATTAAACATTTATCTCACGTCAAAATAGATTTTAGATTATTTATTGAAAATTTATTGTTTACGATAAATTTGTTGAAAATATTCACAAAATATAATAATTTTTTTTTAGAACTAATAGACGCTAGTAGCCTGACAAAAGTCTATCAGTGACAAATTTCACACGAAAATTTTCAAAATAAAATATGATAGATTGTGAAAATTGATATACCAATAGTTAAATCTAAATTTATACAATTATTAAATATTTATTTAAATTGGTACAAACTCTAAATTTTAAAGATTTAAATTAATATTTTTTTTTTAAAAAAAAAAATGAGAACTTGGAACAATTTCTCCAAGTTTTCGGTTGCCACTGCCAACGGTCCATCCTTTGGCTTTGATATTTTGTATTTGGGAATTGGGATAAGGCCACTGCGGTCAGCTTCTCCTTCAGATTTTTCTTCTCTAAGCTCTCTCCCATGGCGGCTCCTCTTTCTTCCTCTCTCGATCTCAAGCTCAAACCAACACCCATCTTCTTCACTTCCCCTCTCCGGCGGAAGAATTTCACCAAACGATTAACGCTCCTCTGTTCCTCCTCCAAATCCCCACGAAAACCTTCTTCAATTTCATCAGAATCCATCGACAACAAAAACCCATCTCTATCCGAGCAGCTCAAGGATCTCTCCACAACCACACTTTCCAATGCACCCAACGACGATACCCATCTCTTATCTAAACCTAAATCCACTTGGGTTAACCCCACCAAGCCTAAACGCTCAGTTCTCTCTCTCCAGAGACAAAAGCGTTCTTCTTACTCTTATAACCCCAAGATGCGAGACCTTAAATCCTTTGCCCATAAGCTCAATGCCTGTGCTTCCTCTGATGAAGCTTCTTTCATTGCTGCTCTTGAGGAAATCCCTCATCCACCCACTAAAGAAAATGCCCTTCTCATTCTCAATAGCTTGAGGCCATGGCAGAAAACCCATTTGTTCTTCAATTGGATTAAGACCCAGAATTTGTTTCCTATGGAAACTATCTTCTACAATGTGGCTATGAAGTCTTTGAGGTATGGTAGGCAGTTTCAACTTATTGAAGATCTTGCTAATGAGATGATTAGTACTGGAATTGAGCTTGATAACATTACTTATTCTACTATTATTACTTGTGCTAAAAAGTGTAGTAGGTTTGATAAGGCAATGGAGTGGTTTGAGAGAATGTATAAAACTGGTTTGATGCCTGATGAAGTTACTTACTCTGCTATTTTAGATGTTTATGCTAATTTAGGGAAAGTTGAGGAGGTACTTAGTTTGTATGAAAGAGGGAGAGCTAGTGGTTGGAAGCCCGATCCTTTTACATTTTCTGTGCTGGGAAAGATGTTTGGAGAGGCAGGGGATTATGATGGGATTATGTATGTTTTGCAAGAAATGAAGTCTATTGAGGTGCAGCCTAATCTTGTTGTGTATAACACTTTGTTGGATGCAATGGGGAAGGCTGGGAAGCCTGGTTTTGCAAGAAGTTTGTTTGACGAAATGGTTGAATCGGGGATAACGCCGAATGAGAAGACGTTGACTGCTCTGGTTAAGATTTATGGAAAGGCGAGGTGGGCAAGAGATGCTTTAGACTTGTGGGAGCGGATGAGATCGAATGGGTGGCCGATGGATTTTATTTTGTATAATACATTGTTGAATATGTGTGCTGATCTTGGTTTGGAGGAGGAAGCTGAGAAGCTCTTTGAAGAGATGAAGAGGTCGCAGCATTCTAGGCCAGATAGTTGGAGCTACACAGCAATGTTGAATATATATGGTAGTGGAGGTAATGTGAAAAGATCCATGGAGTTGTTCGAAGAAATGCTCGAGTTGGGTGTTGAGATTAATGTGATGTGCTGCACTTGTTTGATTCAGTGCTTGGGGAAATCCGGGAGAATTGATGATCTAGTTCGAGTTTTCAATGTTTCGGTACAAAAAGGAATTAAGCCAGACGATAGGCTTTGTGGTTGCTTGTTGTCTGTTATGTCCTTGTGTGACAATAGTGAAGATATTAACAAGGTATTCACTTGTCTACAACAAGCTAACCCTAAGTTAGTTTCCTTCGTAAATCTTCTGCAACAAAACGACATTACCTTCGAAGTTGTCAAAGAGGAATTCAGAAACATTCTTGGTGAGACAGCCCCTGAAGCTCGACGTCCTTTCTGCAATTGCTTGATTGATATATGTCGAAACCAAAATCTTCGCGAGAGAGCTCACGAATTGCTCTACTTGGGAAGTTTATATGGATTGTACCCAGGCCTACACAACAAAACTGAGACCGAATGGTGCCTCGATGTTCGATCTCTATCAGTAGGTGCAGCTCAAACTGCGCTAGAAGAATGGATGACAACTCTATCAAAAATCGTACAACGAGAAGAAGCATTACCTGAATTGTTATCAGCTCAAACCGGTGCAGGAACTCACAGGTTTTCCCAAGGACTAGCCAATTCATTTGCTTCTCATGTAGATAAACTTGCTGCTCCGTTTCAATTGCAAGAAGATCGAGCCGGTTGGTTTGTAGCCACAAGGGAGGATTTAGTTACATGGGTGCATTCACGAGTACCATCTGTGGCTGCCACAGCTTAACCAGCCATGGACTTCGCTTCTTTTAGTCACCTTTCATCACTATTCACTACAATGTACGAGTTCATGCAAAATATTGTTCTTCTCAAAAGTATAGAATAGAGTTATTTTGGTTCAGTGTTAGACTTTCTTCTGCTTGAATTTTGCTTGTTAAAGGATAAAATTTTAGAGAGAAACACAAAGCCTTCAATAGGCATAGGAACGGAGAAAACTTGTAGAAGGATAAATTTTCCAACTCTATAATCCGCAGTGGTGGAATCCACCGTACAAGGGACTGCTCAATTTCAGCAAGTAAAATTATACCCCCACCAATTTACAAGCACATTTCTTTCTTTCTTTTTGTTTTTTTTTTCTTTTTTGTTCTTTTTTTTGTTCTTTTTCCTTTTTTGGCCCTAAAATGAGAGAGAGAAAGAAAGGGAAAAAAAAAAAAGAGGCACAAAGGAATGGCAAGTGCCTGTACCCTATGCAAAAATGCTGTCCTCTTCCTAAGAGAATGTGTCTAAAACAGGAAGGAAACAACAGATAACAAATAGAAAATGAAAGAGAAGTTAAAATTTTCCTTTTTTTTCTTTTCTGAAATGATTCTTATACCAAAAGCCTCATTTGCCAATTGCTTGCTTTCATCCACCAAATTGTGCCATCTATTTGCACCTTCGGGAACCTGCATCCAACAGTAGCCCTGTGTCGATATCGTCTGAGTTCATTCAATTTCTTCAGGCTGGCTTGCTCCTTGAGATGTTAAAAAACCTAAGGCAATCCATGAAATATGGGTTGGTCGCAAGCTTATACCACTCGCAGAGCGCCATCTGGGTCGAATGCATGAATGTCGTTTCATTTTGACCATTGATTTACAGTAGTTTTTCAAAGATATTTTCCCGAGGATTTCCAGATTCTTCCTTCAAGGGAAATGACCATAACAGTAACATCATCATGATACTTTCTTCGATCCCCCTGTGGGATGTCCAACAATTCATGAAAATCCATTCCTGCAAAAAAGCATACACATTGAGACTTGACCCTGAATGAGAAGAGAACTGACCTTGGAAAAGAAATTAGTTAAAAGAACATAATCATTAAGAACGCAATAAATGAACCATAATCACAATTCACAACATAGCTTTAAAGTTAAATAAAAATATAATCCACCTGGGAAGAAATACTTTCAGAAAAGGCTGTGTTCGTTTAGAATGTCTCAGGAGCCTACATTATGAAGATCGTGTTTTTATACCCAGCAGTGGACAATTCATTTAGTTGAGGCATTGAACAAGAGAGTAGACGTGTTTCTAAAAAGAAAGTTATATACTCCATATACACTGTTTAGCAATGAAGCTTTTGATCCTGATTTGGTTTTCATTCCGCTAGGAAAAGTTTCTTTAAAAAAATCTCTCCAAGCATTCCCAAACATGCCAAGGGAACTATTCTAGATCCAGCACTAGAAGACTGACGAAGACTAGATGCTAAGGGTATTTATTTTAGAATTAAGCACAGCTTCGGAGACTTAGTTCAAGTCCTCAACAGTAGAATCGTAAAATCATCATACATTGGAAGCATTAAGAATTAGTCTGGTCATAATCATAGCGGGTAAAACTAGTATTGATCAATTTTCTAGAATGGGTATCCTGAAGCAGCGATTCTTGGAAGGTAAATTATAGAGTTTCAGCCTACAATTAGATTGAAGATGCTCCAAGGGAAGACCAATTAGCTTTGATTTGTATCCTTGTTGATACATCTATTATAGAACAGGGGATCCAGATCACATATAGAAGCAAGAAAATAACATGCTCCGAGTTATTAATGAAAACAAAAACCAAAATTTGGCATGGCATAAGATGTAGCAACTACCTGCTTTTCTAGCTGCTCGGCAAAGAAGCTCCTCTATCAAGTGCTGTGCAGGGTCTCCATCTGGAAACTTCTCCATAAAGTTCTCAACATAAGAAACCACTTCTTCATTGGTTAGATATTGATACAGTCCATCAGATGAGAGCACTATGAATTGATCCGTAGGGCAGAGTCTATGGTGACGAAGTGATGGCAAGCATGATAAATATGGTGCAGTACCAATATACTCATTCCGAAACATTTCCAGTAATGCATCATTCAGCTTTGGCTGCAGAAAAATGGAAAGCAGCACCATATTGTAGGTTAAAACAATTGGATATGACGCTTAACAATAATGGAGCAAAATCACAAAGGAAAAGAAAAACGGAACCAATCCCATCATGAAACACTAAATTATGCCTGGACTGCCACTCAAAGACATGTTTTTTACTTGCTTATAAGAAACTAAATTTTCATTGAGACATCTGACAGAATACAGAAGGCATACAAAAGGAGCTCGAACCTAAAAAAAAGATTTCAAATCCAAAAGAATAATAGAATAATGTTGGACTGACAATTACCAAAGGTCTTTGATACCATCACACAGGATAGAGACCAATATAAAAATATGCAGAGAAGTGCAAAAGCATAAGTTGACCATCCTAGTCATGAGGATTTTGTCCAAGCCAAAATCCGGACTGAAAAAAATTGAAGAGGAGAAACGCATCAAAGTAAACAATAATATTGGTGGTACATGAAATGAAAAAAAAAAACAATTAACTCATAAGAGTTTATACCTTAAAACTTTGGAGAGTTTTGAGTGAGACAATAATATACTATGAGGTATATACAGGTACAAGAAAAACAACGGAAGTATAACTATAAACTATAACTAATACACCACATAGGAAAGAGATGGCAAGGATCACTTCCTTTACTTAGTCTTTACTTTCTCTATTTCAATTGATAAAATAAAGTAAAAACATACATTTTTGGTGCCTGAAGTTTGGATTTAGTAGCATTTTGATCTTGAGTTCTCAAACTCAATATTTTAATACTTGAGGTTTAGGAAAATGGTTTATGTGATCTCAACCGTCAATTTTCTTCCCTATGGTTGAAGAAAGCCGGTGAGTCACTATTTTTACTAAAGAAAATACTTCTTTTTTCTCCCTCCCATCCATGCCCATCACCCCATTTTCTTCTTTCCTTTCCTTCCTTCCTTCCTTTCTCCTTCCCTTTCATCTTCCTCCTCCTTTCTCTCCTAAATCCGTTGGTTAATAATTTATTTATTTATTATTATTTGTGTAAACATGGGAAGAAGAGAAAAGAGGAGGAAGGCATGGTAAAAGAAGAAGAGAAAAAAAGAAAAGAAGAAAGAACATGAGGCAGAAACCACGGATGAGGGGAGGGAGATGGAAGAGAAAGGAAAAAAAGAGATTTTTTATTTTAAAAAAATTATAATTTTATTCTTAATAAAAAAGATATCGCATCATCTCCCAATAGCTATAGTAACAAAAAAGTAACTGCATGGACGAAGGAAATTATTATTTTCAAGTTTGAAGCTACCAAACCTAAAACTCAAGGACCAAAAGTATATATATATTTTCTAAAAATAAAAGTTCTATAATCAATATAGGTACTCCTAGTTGACAAAAGTGGCAAACGATGGTTGATCCATCATGTCCCTCCATCTCCCCAAGTCTTTATAGATCAATAACCTCAATAACGCAAATATACCCACCGTCCTTAATAGTTTGGGATCCGACGAGCAAAGTGAATTACTTCCAATCATCCACACTACCAAATACACTTTCTATTCACATAAAATAAATAGCTATATTAATACATGTTCCCAGAGCTTTGAACAAATTAACTTTCTAAATTAAGTAATTCTTATCTATGTCAGCAAATGACCAAAATAGTTCCTATTTTAGAAATTAGATTACATGACAGTATAAATAAAATATGTAAAGAGAAACAGAGGATTATTTCTTGAAGTTTATACAAAACATGCAGAAGAAAGAAATAACGCCGAAAGATTGATTGTTGATTCAATTTGAAGTAATTAAATCAAGCAGCAAAGGAAGTTCTAGAAAACGAAAATGAGCAAGAACTACAAACCTGTTTCAAAAATCCGGCACCAAATGCCCTTGTAACCTTTAGACGGCCCTTCACTCTATCGTTGACAATGCACTGTTTGTCATCAGGGTGCTCATTCTTTATTCTTCTTACTTCCTGACATAGCAAGATCAAAATTATTCCAGTGCAAAGAAAAAATAAATCAACTAAAAGTGTGACATATTTTATGATCGAAGATAGGTTTATTAGTAGAAATGACATCTACTTATGCCTGCAAGACACAATATTCTGTTCTTGTATGGCTATTTTACTACAAAATCCAAATTAAGACAAATCAGACAGCAAAAGATCATAAGAATAAATGCAAACAAACACAATAAACTACTATCAGTGCCTATGAAACACCAACTAAAAGGAAAATGAATTTGAAAGAAGCTTTCACACAAGATAAGAAACAGGTTTTTTCAAATCATCTAGGACCATCAGGCACTTCAGATGACCAAAAAACGTAATTTGAGAAAGAAGTTACATTTCCAGCCTTGTGCCATCAGCAAAAGTGGTTGAAAAGGAACATTAAAATGACTTTTCTAAAGACTACACCAGGCAATTAGAAAATGAAATAGAAGTTCATTTGTCTTGATTAATCGGAGCACAAGAAATCTAGGCATGGTTGCTAGAGGTTTCAAATGGCTACTAGACAATTGATTAGAAACTATTCGATCTCTCGTGCATCATCCACTGGCAAGAGAGGGAAGGAGGAAAATAGATTAATGTCTTGGCAATTTGAAAAATATTAATATTTTTTTTATAATAACAACACCAATGCTAATTTTCTGAGTTCCTCCTTTTCTGACATACGATATATCTAAATCCAAAAGAGTTCCCATCGTACTGTCCCAAAGCTAGTTTTTTGAGTTCCCACTTTCCAACATGCGATATATCTTCTTTTTAATGAAAAGACTACTTTCATTAATTAGAATGATTTATTGCAAAAAAAAAAAGAAAAAAAAAAAGAAAGAATCTAGCCACCAAAAACTACTTATTAGAATGATATATCTACATGCGAAAAGAGTTGCCAATTTTGCAGTTTGGGATTCAGAAAGTCCTTAACAAAAGACGAACTGAACAAATTTTTCATGCAGGAATTTGAAGAAAGATGGACAAAAAATGAAATCTCATAGAATGAATCTACATGAGTAGAAGGAAAGAATAGCAAAGCAAGTACATTAACAAGAATGTTGGCACTGAAAATATCATAAGCTGAAAAGAATCAATCTTACTTCTTCAATGCTCGTACTATGATCGGTGGATAGCTGCAATGCAGTCAATCTCGTCATCTGAGCCGAAGGTTGGTTCGTTAGAGTTATTTTCCCTTCACTCGTTGTAGACTCCTCAATTATACCCTCCATTCCCGTTCTTTTGCGGCCCTCCTCCTTCATGTCTTCACTAGGGCCAACTTCTTGTTGCTCATACTGTGCAACAATGGCACGGCTGTCACCCAAATTCATTACATACACATCTTCATCCCTCATTAACACAACCAGCAAGCAAGAACCCATCAAAGCAAGCTCTGGATTCGTATCAAGCAACTTATCTGTCATGTCCAAATATGCTAATTCAGTTATCTCAAGAGCCCGTGACAATGCCCCCAACACCAACTCATGATCAATTAAACCTTCCTTTCTCCTCTTACCACTTCGATATGATGTCTCCTCCACCCTATTCTCAGTCTCATCAGCCTTCTCTTTATCTCCTAAACCATACTTCCATGGGAACAAAGTCTTAACATGACCCTCCTTATGCTTTGACAACCCTTGTTTCAACTTGGACAATAACAACCACCTTCTACCAGCTACTGAACCTGCACTATTTACACTAAGCGCGTCATCAACAGAAAATGCGAATCTATCTGAACCTGAAAGATCAAGTCCGTCCTGTGTATCGTCCTCCGCTAAATACTCCCACAGGCGCCGCCTCCGCCTGTTCTCCGGTACATCCTCGGATTGAAATGTAACCCGCTTAGCTGATCCTCGATCAGCAGCCGGTTGTTCCACTTCCACTTCATTTCCAACTACTGAAACATTCCCATTAGTTTCAATGGTTTGACCAGAGGCTCTCGAGGACAGGTTCGCATTAGTTTCATTCACACGCACACCGACCGTGCTCTCTCCCGCCACATTTGAAGGGTTAGAATTAGCAGCAGCAGCAACCTCTTCATTATCGTCAATTTCCCAAAACAATCCCTGAAGCTCATTGAATACAGCTCTGTAAAGATTACCCATCAAGAATTCAGGCGCATCAGGGCCATTGAAGCCATCATAAATCCCAACGAACAACCACCCTTGCTCTTCCGATACAACCACATGTACCCGATCCTCTCCAGCCTTCCCAAGCGCCCATTGTACATCACTCTCATTCCTCACCTCCGGCTCATCTCCCGCCGTCGAACTCTCCTTCCGACCAACAAAATTCAACACCGGCACCACCCACGGACGCTTATCCGAAAAATTCCTCGTAAACGCCTTCCTAAACCCCGAAATGCCCTTCTTCCTCTTCTTCTTCACGTACATCCCACCAAGTGGAGCTGAGAAATGAACTCTCCCACCACCACCACCAGCACTACCACCACCGGCAGCAGCAGCAGCAGCATCAACATTAGCATCAAGTGGACCAGACAACGCCCCACGCTCAATTGGACCAGAGAGAAAAAACCCACCTCGTTCCAAAGGCTCAGTCCCACCTCTAGGAACAGGCTGAAGCGGGAGAGCAGTAAAAGAAGAAGTACTCTCAAAACCATTCAAAATACTCCCTCTAACACCACAACCACCAGCAGAAGCACCAAGAGCAGTGTCAGTGGCATCGTCATAACCAGCATCAAGCATAAGAACAGATCTGGGAATAGAACTATTAGCACTGACAGAAGCACCAGAGATGGCTTTGAAAGCAGTCTCGGGGGGGCCAGTTCTAGTCCTAGTAGTAGGAAGTGAAGGGTCGTGAGGAGGGGAAAAACGAAGGGACTGAGAAGGGGAAAGAAAGCGATCGGAATGAGAAGGAGAAAGGAAACGGTTAGAAGAACGGACGTAACAGAAGGAATGGCCTAGGGTTTCGTCAAGTGGGTCGGAGGCGGAGAAGAGGATGTCGGAATTGTCGGCGGGAAGGGTGGCGGGGCGAGTCTCCGGCTTGAGGCACGAGAAGAGGCTGGAGACTCCGCTTCCCATCACATTTGATTCGAACTTCTTTGAGCTCTGAAGAGCGGAGAAAATGGCAACCAAAATTTTCTTTTCCGGCAGACTTTCTTTCTCTCTCTCTCAGCAAAAACAACAAAACAAATAAACAAATGGAGTGAACAGAGACACAGCAAGAGAGTGAGAGAGAGAGAACAGAGAGAGAAATCTTCTTCCTTAATATTATATTTATACTTTTTTTTTTCAAGAAAAAAATATATTATGAATTTACTTATTATTATTATTATTATTAGGTCAAATATTTGAATTTTTTCGTTCAAATTAATAGTCATCCAAAATGCTATAATTATTTTCATAAATTTGAAAATATTTTTTAACGAAGTTTTGTGTTATTATGCTACTGAACAACATGTCGATTTGAGTATAGCTCCAATAATTAATTAAACATATGACGTTTTAGTAACACACTTCTTGGTCACTATGTCAAAATTGAGCTATATTAAAATAGAAAATTGAATCTTATATTTCGAGATTGATGTACGAGTTTGTGTTAATTAAGTAAAAGATACAAATTAGTACAAAACATAGTGAATTCAATATACAACTTTTAAATAAAATGAACATGTCAATTACTATTGAGCTAAATTGATAGTAAAAATTGAACCTTTAACTTTTAAAGAAAAATGTGTATGTCAGTTATGATTGAGCTAAACTCACATCGTTTTTAGAAAGATTAACGAATGGTTTAGTTATTTTTTAGAGAGAGAATGGAATGAGTCAAAATTTCTCCCTCCTCTCTTTCTCTCGATTTGTTGGATTCTCTCTGTGATTGTTATTAATATTATAATTATTGAAAAACTCTATGTGAATATTATTATTGTTATTTAATTTATTTGTTAAATGGCCAAAAAAAAATTTAAAAATGAAAAAATGGTATGAGCTTTGGTTTTGGGTTTGGTATCGGTTTTGCATTTGTTGGGACTTCACACCTGGCAATAAGTGAATTACAAAGTGTAATGTATGCCACGTAGGATGCCAGGTTGTCAATGGATGGGTCCAGGAGGAAGCAATACCTAAAATGACGAATATGGGGCTGAAGAAATTGTGAAATGTCGAGGGAGTCCTTAAAAGTAGGGGTAGGGTCGATGTGGAAAACCGAGGCGAAAGAAGGGGTTTTGTGGGATTGCATTTGTCTTTTTCGTTGTTTGTGTGTGTCGGATTTTTCTTTTTTTTTTTTTTTTTTTTGGTTTTTACCCGAGCTCAAGGCCCATTTTCTAAAATTTTAAAAAGCATTTGACAATTTTAACCTTATCAAATTCAAGTATTTTCCATCAACTTTATCATATTGCAACTTTCTAAAGAATTGTAAATACTGAACAAAATAGACAGAGATGTGTCTAATAGATCGTTAGCTTATTCAACAATATGTAGAGTTTCAAATCAAAAGCATTTGAGTAAATGACTATTAAACACATCATTGAAAGTTTAGAGACATATTAGATGCACAACCCTAAATGTAGGAGTGAGCATGGTAGATCGAAAAACTTAGTGGACTGAATCGATGGTGGTCGATCAAAGATAATGACGAGTTTGGTCGATAACAGTTTGGAAAAAATTCAAGCTGATGGCATCATAACAAAATTTTAAAGACTTAAATGATCCAAACCAACTAACCGATTGACCAACGGTTGGTTTGTACTCCTTCACAATCGGGATCGATTTGAACATTTACTAATCCAATCATAGTCAGTTTAGTGGTAGTTTGGTCGAAAAACTGACTCCGACCGATTAATGCACACCCATACCTAAAAATTTAGAAATTACTCCATAAGTTCATATACCTGGTAACTACTTTTTAAAAAGCCAAACATATTGAAAATTTAAGGACCTATACACACAAGCTCGAACTCATTAAGAGTTGTCCATAGTAAACAACAATGGTCATGAGTTTAGTAAATACTTTGAGGGAATAGGTTCAATATTATCACCTATTTAAGATTTAACAACCTACAAGTTTTTTCGATGTCTAATTCTTTGTTTGTGCCCAAAGCTCCATCATAATACAAAAAAAGAAAAAGAAAGGGCAAAATAGTAATTTACAGAAGATACCATTTTATTTTATTTTTTTAATATTAGATAGTCAAATGGGCCAAAAGATCCAAAGAGAAAAATAAGGGGGGGTTTGACTTAAGGAAAGCCCAAGCCCAAAAGTTAATCCTTCACATATCCCCATCACTGCCACGCACGAATCCTAGTCGGACATTTCCTACAACAACAACCACACGATGAATCTCTGACCATATAAATCAACGGCAGAGAATCCCTCCCTCTAGACCGTATCTGATTAGTCAAACCCCCTTGCTCGAATTTCAATTTATAATTTATATATTTTTTCGTTTCTCACAAATAAATAGAGAGAAGAACAAAAATGGTAATTATTGATATTAAATTAATAGAGAATTAAATAATATTTATTTTGGGGGGTCGTACATAAAGTCTTTTGTGCCCACACAGTCAACAAGTAGGGGGAAGAAAAAAGGATTCGCTTTAATTAATATTTTATTTATGAAGAAAGGGTATAGATGGAATTTCGTATGTGAAGGCGGGAAGGTTTTTTTGTTTTATTTATTTTTAAAAGAGGTAACAAAAAAATATATATATTGGGAAAAATTCTGTTAAGTCAAAGTGTTGGTTGGTTTAGGGGAATTTGACAGAAATGCAAAGGACAAAATAGTATTTTAACTCACCCCATTCTCCCACCAAAATCCATTTAATATAATTCTTATTTTTTTTATATATATTCAATCAATTTTAAAGTTGTTTTCTATGGGAAATACGAAATTAATTTGGATCAAATTTGATAAATTAAGAATAATAATTATCATGCAAGAAATATACAGTTCATTAATGTATGTTTCCGAAATTTAGAGAATATAAATAAATACTAAAGTTTTTTATTTATTTATGAAGATTGATAATAAACTATAGAGTAGTGATTAAGTTTGAATTTTTTAAAAATAATATTAACTAAATTAATACGTTAAATAATTGGTATGTGAAATGCCGTTGAATTAAGTTCATCTTGAGAAACTAAAATGGTTACTAATTTTATATTTTTTTATTGATCATTTGAATTTTTAACCAAATTTTATAATAGAAAAAAGCACAATTAGTAATTTAACTAATTAATAAAAATTTTATATCATGACTAATGAAGAAAATATATGTTAGATAATGAAAAAAATAAAAGGAAAGCAAATTTAATTAAAATGTTATTAAGTTGAATTAGTTAAAAGTACATTTTTTAATTTAATTAATTAGAAAAAAAATTAATTAAAAAAAAGAATAGAAAGATAAAGGAAAACATTCAAACGTTTCAAATGCTTTGGTGGGCTGTGGGGTCCATGACACCTCAGTTGGTCAACGACCGATGACAAAAGCTCCTCGAAGTGGGGCCCACTCTTTTCGAAAGTGGGCCACTCAACTGACGTCAGCTTGTCGGATTTCTAATTTTTCTATCCATTGATTTTTTTGGCAGTTATATAATTATACTATTATTATTATTATTATTATTATTATTATTATTATTATTATTATTATTATTATTATTATATGTTTTTTGTCCCATTTCCAAAATCCATCCTACATGCAAATAAAAATATTCACAAATACGGTTTGGCTTTTAATTTTGTTTAATAAGTTCCTTAGTTTTGTAAATATTTAATAGAGTTTTAAGACATCATTTTTATTTTAAAATTATTTTAAATGATAAAATGATTAAAAATATTTATAAATATAACAAAATTTCAAAATATATTTTTATCCATGTCATAGATATCGATAAAAGTTTATTAGTTTCTATCATTAGTGAATTTTAAAAATTTGTTATATTTGTAAATATTATGGTTAAGTTTACCGTATATAAAAAACAATCATATACTTTTAATTGCCAAGTTTAATATGTGTTCTTTAATAAATCTTAAAATTAGTTTAGTAAAAGAAATAAAAAAATTAATCTAAAAATATTTAAATTTGAAAACTCACTTTGATTAATTGATTTATTAATAAACAATAAGCTTATTATCTATACTTTTATAATATTTCTTATATAAAGAAATCCGTTGTTATATAAATTAAAATGCTAAATATTAGAAATTTAAAAGAAAGTAGGAAAAATTATTGTAAATGACAAAACTATTTAAAATATGTACAAAATATAACAAAATTTAATATTAGACACTGATATTCTTATATCAATGTAAATCAATGTTTGTTATTGATAGAATGTGAAATATTGTTGTATTTTGAAAATATTTTGATTTATTATGCAATATTTGAAAATATCAAAACTATTGAAAAATTTACAAAATACATCAAGTTTTCAAATTCTACCAATGATAAACACTAATAGAAATCATTGATATGTTTATTAGTGTCTATCAATGATAATTCTGAAATTTCGTTATATTTTAGTTCATTTTACTATATTTATAAATGCCCTAAAATAATTTTTTTTAGATCTAGATATTTTCATTGCTTTTAGATTTGAATTTTGAAAACATAGAATAATGTTAGAAAACAAAATTGTATAAAAATTATAAGGTCGTTTATTTTAGTAATTTATTAACAATGCTTGAAATTCATTTTACCATTATTTTTATTAGATTTAAAAATATATTATTAAAGGCATTTTGAACAATTTTAGGTAATCAATTTCTAAATTTGGTACCAAACTCATACGTTTTCTTTTTTATGCGCTAAATTTTATATTTTCAAATTTCAAATTTTGAATTACTAACGTAACGCGTAACGTATATCTCATGTATGGAAGGCTTCTTTAACCGTCTGTATCAAAAGACAAATGTCGAAAAAAGTTAAAAGATTTTTGTAATTATTTCACTTTCTGTTCGCTCAATTTACGGTTCACCGTTCTTTTTATTTTGTTGTACGTTACATTTTCTAAGGAAAGTTATTAATTACCTATTAGACTATTGAAATGATTATGTGTAATGAATAGACTTGGAATACATTCATTCGGTAAAATTTCAAATTTGAATACGTTAGTTGTATAATCGATAAGTTTGAGTTTCACGAGAAAAGTCATGTAACGTATATAATATTAGTTCATTTCATAAAATAAATGAAATAAAAAAATCATTTAGGTTCTGTATGATAGCACTTTGCCTTTTGTTTTTTATTTTTTATTTTTGGTTTTTTATTTCTTTTTTTTAAAAAAAGATACATGTGTTGGTTACTGTTTTTTGTTTTCTAATTATATTAGTCGATAAATTTGACTTTCACACAAAAAACAATATAACGGATAGAATATTGATTCATTGATAAAATGAAAGAAATAAAAAAACCATTTAGGCCCCGTTTAATAATATTTGGTTTTTTGTTTTTTGTTTTTTATCTTTGATTTTCAATTTTTTTTTAAAAAAAAACAATACATGTTTGATGACCTTTTTAAAAAAACAAAAACCTATTCGGTATTGATTTTTGGTTTTTAAACTTTTAAAACTAAAAAAAACATGTTCGATAATTGTGTTTTTGTTTTCTGTTTTTTTAATAATAAAGTTTTGTCGACGTTATTAATTTTATATTTCTTTATAAAATAAATCCAAACTATTTATCTTTATTTTTTTTCAAACCCATATGGATAAAACAATATAAAATATTACAAATTAGATGAGAAAATAGCAAAAATATACATATCGACAAAAGGAAATGATGAAAACAACTAATTTAAACCGAACTAATTAACTTAATTTTTTTAGACAATTTTATTCTACTTATGACGCACAAAGTACTATAAACAAAAAAAAAAAAAAGCTTACCTTAATGATATTGACATGACCTCAAGTGGTCGGAGATTCAATCCCCCACTTCGAAATAGACGTACTAAAAAAATTAACAATAACAGATGTATTAACTTAATTATATTCACATTTTTAATTAATATTCATTCCGTCATATCGATCGAGTAATTGTTGGGGAGTGTTACCTTAAATTTAATCTAAATCTTATATTGGATATTATGAGTATATATGTAATATATGCTTTTACAATCACATTATATAACAATGTAATTTTATTTTCCATTAATTAAATTTTACTATAAACTAGAAAATGGAGAAAGTAAAATCACTTTTTTATGACTTTAATTACTCAAAACCTACACCATCTACTTCATTCATATAGTATAAGCTATGCTAAAATTATTAAATTTCACAATATTTTTTAAAAAATTAAATTATATTAAATAATGATAATAAATAATTGATTTGACAATGACTTTTTCTTTAATACCTAAATTATATATATACTCTCTTTTTTTAAAAGCTGTAAATAATTTGCAATGTAATTATTAATTGAGATCAAGATCTGTCCTTAATGAAGGATTTTATATATAATTAATAGAAATTTTTTGTAAATCTTTGAAGTGAAAAGATACGACAATGATGAGTGAAATGGTTAAAAACGGATCATAATCACTGACGAATTTAGTATAGGTTGAGCCTCTTTCAACTTTATATTTTATATATATATATAAATTTAAATAATGCCAATATCAGAAGATAGCCTAGTGATAAAATTATTTTCTAGCTCTCTTAGAGATTTAAGTTTAAACTCAACTATTTATATTTTTTTAGATTATTTTTATTAAATTATAAAGCCTCCGTCAACAAAATTAATCATAACTAACACTTAATAACGATAAAAAACATGATGACAAATTAACATGAACAATGATCAATTGACATAAACTTATACTATTTACGATTTTTTCATCGGATATTGAAAAAATATTTATAAATATTAATTAAAGTTGTGAAGTGAAAATTGAATATTGGTGACAGAATTTGAATTTTAGAAAGCAACTGAACAAAGTATGACAAAAAAGACTTTTCACCAATCACTCATTGTCTTTAGATTTGTTTTCTTCACATTTCACATGGGAGTTGCCTAATTGTTAGTCAATTTTCTTTCTCTTTTACGTGCTTTTTGTTTGAAAACATCTTTTGCGTTCTTTCTTATGACGTGGTTACAGAAGGAATGTCGAGACTATTAAGTATCAAAATCTTAGGTTTCAAGGGTTACTGAAGGTATCAGAGTGAAACCTCTCTAAGTATGACGTGGTTCGAGGATGGAAGCTAGAAGGTATGTAACACCAAGTAGAAGAGGAGTAATGAACTAATTAATAAATGAATTGAGATCACATTTAAACGAGAGAGATCTTGAGAATATGAAGGAATAATGTTGAACAAATGCTTAAAAGAATCGATAGTAGCTATCTATACCAACAAGTCAACCTTCATTTCTTGCGGACTTCAAAGTTAAGTGTACTTAGCTTAAAGCAATACACTAAAAAAAAACCTTTGCAGACGCACAATGTACGTCGACAAAAATCGTCAAAATATTCTATATGTTAGATGATCTCTCATATTTATATTCAATATTCAATCGTCGAAATATTCGACATGTTGAAAGAAGCCGTGTTGATAATACAGAGACAATCTTCACAAGACTATATAAGCAATTTAGTTTATAACCTAATACCAATCTACATAATTAAGAAATCTCATATAATTAAATACTAATACAGTGCAATAATTTCTGTCTCTTTAACTCAAATCATTTTTAAAAATTAAAAAAAAAAATAATTATTTCTAAGACATAGTGTTTTTTTTTAATTAAAAAACTAAAAGTATTAATTAACCTAAATAATAAAGTATTTGACTTATTCTTTGACAATTCAAGTCTTCTTCAACAACTACACTTAGACTAACTTGAGATGCTAAATTTGAATATTCACATAATTTAAATAATTCTTTTGTTGAAATTTTTAAATCAATATTTTTTTAAAGTCAAAAGATATGTAGTTTTTTTCAAATTTATATCATTTAAAATTGATGCTCTTATTTAACAAGATTTTGTTTTTTAGTGAAATTAAGGAAATTTGTAGCATATATAATTTAACCTTTTTTTTTTAAAAAAAAATAAATTTAAATTCAAATTTGTAAAGAGGCTAAAAAAAGAGATTTTTGGTTCCTTGATTGAAACATTTTCTTTACTGAAATTTGCTATAGAAAAATCATAATTTTCTCTTTGACTATTTATTAAGATTTGAAGCTTATTAAGCTATATTTAACATAGAAATATCATATTATTTTATGGGTTATTTTTAAATATAGCAAAATGAACTAAAATATTTACAAAATATAACAAAATATTATAGTTTATCTATGATGGACTGCAATAAACTACATAAACACCGATAATAGATAGACTGTGATATTTTGAAAATGTTTTTTAAAGTTTTATAATTTGAAATAATTTCTCTATTTGTATTAGTATTTCTTTTAGTAATGCATTCTTTTAGGATACATTAAATGGAAAACATATTGAAACGTAGAAACCAACTAAAACCTAGACCTAAAATTATCTAACAATTTACATACGACGTACTACTAAACCATATGAGATCTATGATTTGAATCTCCCTGCCATGAATTGCACTAAAACCAAATTCGACCCAAGATTCAAAAGCCAAAAAGGTACAATTCCTAAACTTTAAATTAAAACAAAATGAATACTTGTGAAATTAAAAAAGAACCAAATTAAGATTAAGGTAAAATTATAGAATGAAAGTAGACAAAAAGTATAAATTAGAGACAAAATTAGTGGATTAATTAATAAGTTAGGATATAAATAAATAAATATATGGTGAGTGGAAGAGAAGTTAGAAAAAGAAAGGTAGAGAGTAGGTGAAGAGATTTGTGGTATAAACACAAATTTTATAATAAGAAAAAAAAAAGAGAAAAAGAAAAATATTATTAATTATTTTTTGTCAATTAATAAAATGGTATATATGGTTGACTTTTGAATAACACATTACGTGCTTTCATGGATTAGCAATGCAACCACCACTAAATCCACTACTAATAAATGCATTTCCCACTTTCCTTTAATTTAAAACAAAATAAAAAATCCATTTAATGAATGGATGTTGATGATTTTAAAAAAATGAACTTAAATGAAGGGTACAAATTGAATCCACTTACGAAAAAATAATTAAGAGTTTAATTGAAACAATTATAAATTCCACCCAACATTCTTCAAAAAATTTGAAAGAGTAGGCGAATTGCTATACTTATAAAAATTTAGAGTTCAAGATTTAGATGGACGTTAGTAGTTTACTTTTTTTTTTTTCTTTTTTTGATGTCCTAGAAGAGTAATTATCGAATCTTTGACTTCAAAGTTGATAATATACGCTTTATCTAATTAACCTTAATGAGATGGTTCAATTGTAACGGTTGAACTAAAAGAAATTAAAATAAAATACTTAAAAATATAAAGTATAGAATTGAAGAAAAACAAAAAGAGATTTAAAAAAATATATGAAATATGAAACTTGAAAGCATATAGGGAACCCCACTTGATCTCATATCTTTTCTTTATGTTCATATCTAATCTTAAAATCCATACTAAACCACAATCTCATTATACAAAAAGAGTGGTTGTCACCTTTCTTTTTCTTCTTAATCATTAGGGTTTAGAGTTTTATTAATTTGACTTTAGATTCAAAGTCCTAGATTAGTGATGATATCTAAATTTTATGATTTTGTGTTTGTGTGGCTATCAATTTGGAGATTTATTATTTTATATAATTATGATTAGGAAATTGAATCTTCAATTTGTTTTTCATGGATCATCATGAATTCACAACTCTCATATACTTCCTATTTATTATTAACTTAGGTTAACAAAAAGGAGTTTTCCCCCTCATTTTAATTTTTATTTTTGGAAAAAGGTTATGAGGAAACAATGTTGTGAAATTAAATAATAAGATTACTATTGAAAAATAAGCACTTTGGAATGAATCAAAAAGTTCACCATATCTTAAAAGAATGAACATTTAATTTCAGCATCATTTCAATTTGATTTTCCACTTTCCAAAGTTAAATGGATGATTAACAAATTCATAGTCATAACTTTTTACACAGAAATCTCACTAGATAGCATCATTAAATGTATAATCTAAACTTTTTTTTTTTTTTTTTTTTTCTAAAAGAATTGGTTAAAGAAGTAAAAATTTTAAAAATCCAAAAAAGTACTTAAAAGTATTGAATAAGTGCATAAGAGGAACATTTGTTTAGTGATTCTTCCCTCCCCAAATGAAGTAATTCTTTTCCAAACAAGCAGGGATTAATAATACCTGATGCAAAGAGGTGAAAGGTTACCTTCTGCCAAGGGAAGCACTTTGGTCTGCCATCTGCCATATTCTGCAACAGAGCTTTGTCATAAATAATCATAACTCATTAGATATCACAAAATGAATAGCCATATCCTGTTGGGATATTTCCAAAACAAAAGGAAACCCCATCATTTTGTTTTCTCCAGTTCTTAATCTACCATTCTCTTTGCTTCACAACACAAACAGATACAACTGAAAACGACAGCCAGAATAATAATTATAATCATAATAATAATAACAACAATAATAACAATGGTTTTTCAAGAAAAAATATAACACAACAAAAATGCCAACTTGCCTTCCACGATTTCTTGATATCTATCATTCTCACATTGCGTCCAATCAATCATGTTAGAGAGAGAACAAAGCGAGAGAGAGACATCTATTACTACTGAAGATATATGGAGGTTTTTTACACATGAATGAAGAAAACACAACAGTAACTTTCTCAGGAATCTTGTCAGTTTCAAGTACATTAAATATTTTAAGGTGATCAGAACTGACCCAACCGAACATCTCTATCCAGACGATCGGCATTCAGTGTCCCTGGAAGCTCTCTGAAACCTTCATTGAAGATGGAATATGCACTGGAAAAATTGGGAGTTCAGAGGTTAGAACAATGTTTCGA
Source organism: Cucumis cinereus (assembly GCA_037974625.1). Classification (NCBI taxonomy): domain Eukaryota; kingdom Viridiplantae; phylum Streptophyta; class Magnoliopsida; order Cucurbitales; family Cucurbitaceae; genus Cucumis; species Cucumis cinereus. The sequence goes on from JBBPDJ010000020.1 coordinate 19,345,395, forward strand.
AATATGGAATGGCCTCAATTGTAACTCAATAGGTAAGAAACTACTGATGCTGGACAACTACAAGACGGAACTCAATGTGGAAGCTACCACCATATTCAAAATATGGCATGACCCTCAATCATAGCTCAGTAAGTACGATACTACCATGATAAGTCATAACTCAATAAGTAAGAAATTATTGATGCTGGAAAAATTCAAGACGGAATGCGATATAAGCTACAATGTACATAAAGGCAACGATTAATGAGTCCATATAGGGACACATCCTAACAACATTTTTGATAGGCTCGAAGTGGAAAAGTCAATGCTAACTAGTTGGAAGTTAGGGAGAGTTCAATAGTCCTAGAATATGCGATCCCGTTAGTTAATAGTCCTAACCAACCTTCTAGATTTCTTTTAACTCCAGCCCCAAATCAGTCTACATCACTGCTCGATCTCATTTTTGCCCTTTATGCCATCAATTTCCCTATCCTTCAATTATGTATTGGTTAGATCAGGGGCCTACCAACGCCACAACAAAGAAACCTTGCCCTCAAGGTAAGAGAGAGGTTACAGCTGGATACTATGTGATGGCTGGATCCCGTATGGCATCTCATCAGCACACATCCCTTTCCATTGAATCAGTACTTAGGTGGTCCGCAAACCCATCACAAATGAAATGTGACGCACCCCTAATGGTGCAATCAGGTGACTGTGGTCAATTGCTTACTGTAAGCGAAATAAGTCCCAATCCAACAATCCTTACAGCAATACAAAAACTCGAAAAAGTCAAAGAAGTTGGGAAGCCAACCTCTAATGGCCATAGAGGCTCATAAATATGTAAATAAATATAATCAGAATATTGGAAACTAAAACACAAAAAATATTATCTTTTTCAGGCCAAGAAGATAATATGATAATTTAAAAATAAAGACATATGACCAATCCATGACCGATGGGAGACTCCTAGGGGAGGACATAAGTCGCTTTCACTCCAATTTTTATTCCAAAACATTTTGTGGTAAAAGATTGAATCTTAAAACCAGAATTTCTTATTTCAAAATCTAATTCAAAAGGGACACCAGTTTTTACTTCAACACCTTGTTGTGGAAAATTGAATTTCAAAACTTAGTTGTGAAACATGGGATTTTAAATCAGTGATTTTTTATTTTAGAAAAATGATTTAAAAAGGACAACAATTTTTATTTCGTCACTTTGCTATCAGAAATTGAATTTTAAAATCGGGATTTATTATTTTAACAAATTGTTGAAAAGGGTCAACAATTTTTACTTCAAAACATTGTTGTTAAATTTAGAATAGAACAGGTATTGTTTCTTTTTAGAAGAAACCCTTTATTTAGATAGTTATTATCAAAAGATCAATTAATGGCAAAATAATTATTTTATTTTAACAAATGTCATCCAGCGTTTTCAAAATGCAAGAAGCACCTTAAGACGACAGGTTTCATAATTGTCTCAGCATGAGAGGTGACAGAAAGACATCCCCTTGTTCAAACAAATACTATGATGTCCATGACTACTCGACCTTTATTTTTGGTCGTTATCAGTGTTAAATCTTCTACAATTTCTTCACCAAAAAAAGTTGTGTTGCACACATACAACTAATCGAATCTACTCTCCTCATTCTCATCCCATTCATCTTCATAGTCATAGTCCTAGAGAATATATCAACGCCCACCACTGAACTCAACAAAGATTCCATCAACAATTTCCATCACAACTTACTTCTCCGTTCTCCCCTTGTCAACACCTCCCTCAAAATGCATTTCTTCAATTAGATATTTTGTCTGTACCGGACCACCATATTCTGTTAGATATTCTTCTTTCTCAAGCATCACTAGCAGCTAAAACTTCTACGATGACCAGCTGTATAATTCTTCCTTCGTATAAAAATCCACCTTGAGGCCATTGATAAAATCTGCTTTCAACACCCAAAACGGAAGGCCAATCAACAATGCCTACCATTAATATGAATTTCCTTCATACTCCCTCATGGTAGTCTCTAATTAAAAAGCTAGAAGTCTATCAGAGATATCCCTCTTGCATTGGCCAAGTAGCCCTAGTCCTCTTTTTCGCTACACAATTGAATTTTAGAAAGGCAGACTTTCTTCCTCCTGCTAAGACCATCTCAATTCCTCTCCATAAAAGTGTTGCCACCTCAGCTTGTATGATTGGCACCTTCCTCTTATCTACCTCAGCTTGACATGAGATTAGCCCCATACTAAGGATTCACTATATTTTCCACGTTGTGCTCCATCAAATGCCTAGTCTCCTTTTGCATTTGGTGAATTCCATACCCCAATTGCACTCTATATGCTGACGTGTCTATTTAAACATTATCTCTCCTCATTCGGTTTCAAGTGATTCTGTATTTTCCTATTTGCTACCATCAACCCCTAGTACTCAACTGTTCTAGCACCACTATTTAAGGATATGTAATTGAAAACTAGTCGAAAGTTGGACAGAGAAATTGAAAGCTCCCAGCCCCTCCAACAAAATATTATACTCTATAGACCATTTTCTCTTTTGACTCCCCAGTTATGCTTCATTATGCTGATAGTTCACACCCACTTCCTAGGTTCTTATTTCTGACTTCTAATTAATTTACATCATCACCCATTCTTATTTTGACCCTTTAACCCCATCCCTTTTCTTTTTCCACACGTGTACTGATTCAGGGGTCTAACGCATTTAAGAACAATTCCAAAGAAAGTTAACTTGTTTTGTCTTCCCTTTCTCCTTGTATTCGATTTACTATGGAAGATTAAAATCCCGAAGAAGTTTGTGATTGTGTAGCAGATTGAATATGGCAGATTTAGGGTTTTCTTCTTCCTTCTTCCTTTCTTTTTTTAAAGATACCACACTTTTCATTAATTGTACATGGGAGAGTCACATCATGGATTACGTTCAAAGACACTATCCCCTTGTCTTATTCTCGGAATGGTGGACTCTCTGCAGGAAGCATGAGGAGGATATATATTATCTATTTAAGAACTGTCAGTTTGCTCACTAGACTACCTTAGGAGATGCAGGATGAGATGGTTTGGTATTTGTTGAGATTGGCATAGCCACCACAGGGCTCAAGTGGAGGAGGTGCTTCACACATCCTTTGTTTAGAGGACGAGCAAAGTTTTGTGGCTGGATAGTTCCTTTACAATTTTGTGGGGGTCTTTGGAATGGGAAGAATAATAGAACTTTTAGAGTGGTTGAGGGACCAGGTGAGGAAGTTTGGGAACCTTATGGCTATGGGTTTCAGTTATGAGGACTTTTGGTAATTATGAGCTTGGTCTCGTGCTTTTGGACTAGAGTTTATTTCCAGAGCGCCAAACTCCTTTTTCTTTTTCGGGCTTTGTATTTTTGTACGCCCTTGTATATTCAGCATGGTTTCTTATCAAAAAAGAAAAGCAAAATCCCTTAAATGAGACTGGAAAATATATAAACATGCAATCATGCATTCTCTTAGTTTATCGAGTGCAATCAAAGGTGCTGCTACAGATGAGGTCTAATGAATGGAATGAGAGTTACTATCAAGTACAACAAGTACCTCATTTCCCCAGATTGACGACGTCCAAGATTTAGTAGAATGATGCAAAAACCAGTTCCAAGTATCTGCAAATAGGACTCAAACATAGTAAATCTTGCTAAATAGTTAATCATAAAATTTTTCTTCATCTAAAAAAGCATATATTTAGATGTAGTGGCATGTGAATTAAAAAGAAAAACAAACTAGTTTTCCATCCGATGCATACATTTTTCACAATATACTAGACCAAGTTACATCAGCTTAATAAAGGATCTGGAGAACAGAGACTTTGACACTTGCGGAAAGAAGACCCTACTCAAAGTTGCAGTAGTATCTATTTCCCAAATTTTTTCAAGAAAAAAAAGGAGAAAAAGAGAAAGAGAGAGGCCTTTTAAGAATTGATATAAAAACAATGGTGTTTCACATCAAAACCCTAAGTTGAACTATCAAGCAACTATTTTCCAAATTTGATTCCTCTTGATTTATTCTCTGAGACATGAGTTTTTTTTAGAACAATTGAAACTAGTTTTTCCAACACAATTGGACAACAAAGAATGCATAGTAAACCATATTCTAGGAGGCACTTGTTAATTATGTTACAGAACTCTTTGAAAAACTAAGTTGCAGAACAGTTTATGAATAGCTCCTAAGGTTGCCATCAAAATATCAACAACTGAAAAATGAAAATAGCGACACCAACATTAAAAATCTAACCAACAGAACTTAATTACTTACATATAAAGGTCCAAGGTCCCAGCTATGGGCAACAGGTGCCATGATAAACCAGATGAGAATAGCAGCCCAACCCTTCAGACTGAGAGAGAAAACCACCATCAAAAGGATATCTATTCACAGAACAGAGAACCCAAAATGCAATTAGCCAATTCATACGTTGAACTTCTTTGCATAATTTGGTATGATTATTACCAGGAAACTTCAACTTCTCACGTAGAAAAGTGTAGACCTTCTTCTTCAAACGACTGGAAGACTCTGGAAGCCTAAACTTCTGAAAATTCAAGCATCCATGTGAAAAAAACAACTTAAAAAGGCTTCAAGCTGAGCTTCCTGTCCAAAATCAACAATTGAGTTTTAATGGTTCATACCAGGTCATCCTCATCTTCATCAAATTCATCATGAAGATGTTCTGGTGGAGGCTTTGGTTTCACAGCAACAGTCAATGAATCTACAGAATGAAAAGAGGTGTCCAATTACTGATTTCAAACTGACTTGTGAAATGAGAAGGCCACTGAAAGTTGAAACATTTAGAATACTGTAGAAAAACATGTATGAAACAACAAAGTAACTGATGCTGTGCAACAAGCAGCCAGAGTTACCACCACCATCACGAAACAGATCCATAAGACAACAAACATGACCCAGTAAGCTAGAACTATGATTAGCGGAATAATACTCAATAACAGAGCCAGATTTTCATTTGGTAATATAAATAAATAACAATGTTTAGCAGTGGAGAAATTTGCTATCTTTTATAGTTTTATTCATAACAAAAGCCTCAGTTGATACCAGACAGTTCAGAAACTAATACCACTGATTGTTATCCAAGAGCAGTGTTTCAACTGTAAAAAAGAAATTTGATTTGAAAAGTCAAGGACTAACCAACGATACTCAAGAATAACAAAAAAGCAACTACAAGCATATGAAAAATGTAAGTCCAAAAACCTGGACGATTGAGAGCAAATAATATATAATATCGAGAAACTTGTATCACAAAGGCATTGTCGAACCTTAAGCACGTATAATCATTAAAACAACTACCATCACCACAAGAAGTCCCAAAACCCGTAAAACTAGGATCCCATTTGACAACCATCTAGTATTTGAAAATTAAGCTTACTTTCACCTTTTTTTTTTTTTTATGTTGTTCACTTTAAAAATGTTTAAGAAACTAAGCTAAGTTTTGAAAGTTTTTGAAAACTAAGAAGAAGTATTTGCTTTTAGATTTTGACTTACACCTCAAATCTTTTATCCTTAAAAGAAGTGAAAATCATGGTAAGGAAATTGAAAAGAGACAAGTAAAAATTTCAAAAGCAGAAAACAAAAAACAAAATGGTTATCTAAGTCTAAGTTGTGTGAAATTGGTTTTAGGCATTCCGAACCCCAAAAAGACTTCATTTTTTTTCCATTCAAAGAATCACAATTCAAAACTTCAAGTACTTTTGTAATCCCAAAAGATAAAAAAGTAACTCATACGCAAACGATACAACGGAACGAAAAATCACGCAATCAGCAGAATACCGCAAATATACCGCCATGATTGAGCCGCACATATACATCATCTTCGTTTTTACAGTCATCCAAAATTTTTCCCCGTAAAATAAGCTTCAAATTCCCATTCGGTAATCGACAACTCTCCGCAACCAGCTTCCGCAAATCGCACACCTGATGAACAAAATCAATAGAGATATAAAGGCTACGAAATGGATAATCATCACATGCATTGACGATTCCGCATCAAGAATCTTCAGTCGATTAACTATAAAGACGAAGAAGAAGAAAGCTTTCTGAACCTTGATCGTGGAAGGGGCGAGAAGGCGAGAGGGGCGCGTTGGGCCGATGGTTCGAACAATGATTTCGACTGTGTCTTGTGGAGGATTTCGATTACTGATGCTCGACTCGGCTCCTCTGGAGATGCTCCGATTGAAATTGGAATCCTCAACGATCTCCGCCATGACACAGTCAAAGATTTCGCCACGTCTTCGTCTTCGTTTTCCGGCGATTTGCGTTCACTGGGAGAGAGCTTTCTTCTTCTCTCATCACAATCCCCTTCGAAGCTGATCTATGGAAATTCCGATTTTTGACCCGGAAGTTCTTTATTTTTTGAAAATTGACCGCAGATAAATACCTTTTTGCCCCTAGATTTTGAGTTTCTGTTTATTTATTTATTTTAATTCTAATTTATGTTAGTTTATTTTTTTTAAAAAATTATAATTTATGTTAGTTTAATTTCTTATTTAATCCACAACTTTAATTTCTTATTCATAATTATTTAAAATTAATTAAATAAAAGTCAATACCGAATACTAATGTAAGCATCACTAAAAATTTAACGTATAAGTATAAAATATCGAAGCCTAGAGATTAAGTAAAGAGTGTACTCAAAATTAATAATAAAAATATAATATTTTGAAATTTAGAGATCAAATAAAAATTAAACTTAAAATTGAGAGGTAAAACTATTGTCTTTTGAAACGTGAGAATCCAAATCGAAAACTAGGTAAAACTTACGGATAATAAGAGTATTTTTGTTTAACAAGTTTTTCTAATTTTTGACACTGTTTCTAAAATTAAATTTGTATAACCACTCGGTAGTGATAGCAATAGAATAGAATTATTATATTTCACTCGTTAGTTGACCTAAAGTTCGGAGGAAAAATGAGATTTGTGCAATTTTTCAAAACAAGTTTTTGATCGATAACAAAACAAGTTTTTGATTGATAACAAATGTTTTAGGTGAAATTATAAAAAACGGAAACTCGTGCACATGGATTATGCTCTCTAATTCCCGCTTCTCTCACTCTATTGTTCTTTTACTGCCTTTCTTATCTCACATCGTAAATTTGGTCTTTTGTTTTTCTTTTCAATTTAAAAAAAAAGATTTTGACTAAGAATTCAAACTTTTCCATAGTAAAATTGCACATTACAATAAGGAGAAAATGGAACTAGACAAACATTATTTTGAAAAACTAAATAACCATCAAACGAGACATAAATTATATAAATTACTATTAATTTTTTTTTGCAAAGGTATTAAATTTTATGTGAGGTGGGTAAATCGAACCTTTAACTTTGAAATTAATAGTATAACGAGTATGTTAGTTGAACTATGTTCATTTTGGCAAAATTATGAACTCCCGTAACTTCTCTCACAAATACGTTTTCTCTTTATACTATAAACAAAACTCGAACTTTATCAATAAACTAATCTTTAAACACATTAAAAATATTTTATAATAACAATAAAGTATTTGTATACTATTGAAGTTTAATGCATTTGCATGCACACACACAAATACCAAGAACCCTAAAAGCTTAAATCTTCTTCCCTTTCCAAAGTAAGAACTAAGAAAGCTTTATCTAAGGATTTATTTTTGTTGAGCCAAAGAAGATGAACAAAGCATTTATAATTTTATAGACAATCTCATTACTCAACAACTTTGAACACTCTTGCCAAACATTTGTCCTTAGGATGAGGGAATGGTAAGCAAGTCAATTTGACTTTTGGGTTAAGTCGTTCCACCCTGCATTCGAAAAACACTTATTATTAAAAGGTTCAGAAAATTGCTTAGTAGATAAGATAACAATTACATAATCTTAAAAAAAGTTATGAATATTTTTGTAAAAAATAATATAAAAAACAAGAAGCCCTCCTTGATGTTGTTTATGTAGGTAAGTTTCGATATACTTACAAAAAATAGCAAAATTTCAGAATTTACTAATAATAGACACAGATAGACTTATATTAGTGTGTATCAATGTCACCGATAGAAGTCTATTAATATCTATCAGTATCTATCATTATGTATCATTGATACATTCTAAAATATTGGTATATTTGAAAACAATTCTATTTTTTAACGTGTAGTTTAAGTTATGAGTTTATGAAATGAGTAATATTCATGAAACAAACTCACTTGTAATCGAGGAGAAAATAATGAAGAAAAATTGAGATCTCAAGCTTGGCAAGGTCACTGCCAGGGCACAACCTGTTTCCTAATCCAAATGGAACAAAAGCTCCTGATTTGACTCTAACATTCTGTTGAGAAAAATCAACCAAAATGCCATAAAATACCATTAGAAAGGAACATAAAAACACATGATCCACAAATCACATCAAAGCTATTTATAGAGATATATAGTAAGTATATGACAAAATTTGGTCCAATTCTCGTTGTCTATTAGTGATAGACCACATCACTAATACAAGTTTGTGATTAATAAGATCATATCACTATGACAAGTCTATCAACGATATATTTTATTATATTTGCAATTCTTTACAAAATGTTTGTTATACACACTTAATTATTATCCATAAAACTGATATACAATGCCAATATTTTTTTTTTAAATTTTTTTGATTGTAAAAAGAGGGGGACCTCGGCAGCTCGAGATGCACAAACAAAACAACACAAAGAACGAGAGAAAAAAAAAAAAAAAACAAAAACCAACCAACCAACCAACCAGGAAGAAAAAAACACACAACTAACTTAGGGGAAAAGGTTCCATTAGAGACAAAGTCACTTGGGTCCTCACAAAGGAAGCTCCAAACCACTTAGAACAACAAATAAGAACCCTAAACCAACAACAACTAGATTAATCACTTAGAGACGACTCAATGTAAAAATTTATAAATCAACCACGTGTCTTTATTGGTGTATGACATTTAGAAAGAATTAAAAAAGAAAACTTTGTGAGCTAGACTCGAATTCAAAATATGATGATATCTTATAATTCTCTTGTAATAGTTATTATTTAAAATTAATCTAACACATGAATAGTGACATTGTGAGATACACTTTATGTTTTGTTTGTATAGCATGCATGTTAAATCATCCATAAATATATATAGAAAAATACTTTAAGTTAAAATGTAGGCTAATATGATAGTGTCACAAAGGTTTGGAAATTAATTAATTAATTAATATTATTGGATAATTAATACTTACATCCCATCTTGAAGGATTAAAATTTTGTGGGGAAGAAAATGTTGTCTCATCCATATAGAGCTCAGATAGCCAAGGTAGTACTCTCCATCCTTTTGGTATAATTTTACCTAAAACAATAAAATTAAAATTGCAAATAATTAAAAGTCAAATTAAATGCTACATTATAAAATTTAATATTTTCCCTAAATTAATTAAAAATTATTATCTTTATATATTAAAAGCATTTGAAATTTAAATTACCAACCTTTTTGACCTTTTCACTATATTATATGAATAGAATCAATGCACGTGATAAATATAACTATAGTATATGAAGTTTGATAACTAACCGTTAATCTCAACATCGACCGTTGTTTCACGATAAAGCACAGATGTGATACTACCAACACGGAGTGTCTCATCTATCACCTGTATGTTAATAAAGAAACCTCCCTTATACAATCATCTTATAATTTTCTATTTTCTAAAGAGTTTATTATAGTTTCCTAACCATTTTTCTTTATAATTTATTTTTTATGTTTTTAAATATTAGCTAAATTATAAAATGAGACAATTTTTTTCAATCTTAATTAAAAGTTAATAGAAAATTTGAGAGTCTTAACACTCCTAAATGACCATTCTAATAATTTGAAATAATTTTATTTATTTTTTTTTAAAACTTTATAAAGTAAATGGAAAAATTAAATAAAATGTACATACCTGAGAAAGATATTTCATTTGTTTAAATTCAGAGAGATTCATACCCTTTTGGGTTGAGGGTCTTCGTCTAACAAGCTCTTCTTGTTCTTCCTGAAATATTGAAGCTCAAATCATTCTTAAAATAATTATTTATAAGACATTTTTATATATAATATAGATATTTTAAAAAAAATATATCAAAATTTCAGATTCTATTGATGATAGACACACATAAACATTGATATTATAAAGTTTCGTGTAGAAAATTGATCCTGGTCGATCAATTTTTCTAATGCATGTTACATATCACGTTTGAAATTTGGATTTAGGATTTAGAGTTTAGACTACAAAGATAAATGCAATCAATATGGATTAGGAAAAATTAGGAACACTAGATTACTTTACCTTGGCCTTCTGAAATGTATGTGGATGATCTGTAAGAAACAAAACAGCCCACATAGCAGTGTAAGCTGAAGTTTCATGGCCTGCAAATAACTTACCAAATATCAAATCTCTAATGGTCTCATCATCCAACTCTTCACCATCTTCATCTTTCACATCTATCATCAAATCCATCATATCTTTTGCTTCCCAATTTTTCCCTTTGCTCTTTTTCATTAGTCTCTTCTCATTGATGATCCATTGAAGTCTTTCCATCAACTTTTGTCGTGCCTATATATATATATATCATCGTCAACCTCTTCTAAGTAAAAATTAAGACTACACATCTAATTTAAACTATATAAAAGGAGAGCCTTTACCTTGAAGGCCTTATGGAAGACAAAACCAGGAAAGTTGATGGGCAAAGACAAAAATCCCATAGCAACTTCATAAAACAAAGAACTCTCATTTTCTCCCATGGAAGAGGTTGAACCCATAAAAATGTTCCAAATAACTTTGAAAGTCAACTTCTTTATCTCAGTCAACAGTTCGATTGGGGACTTCATGCTTGCCCATTCCTCTAACCCATTCATCACTGTTTGCTCAATATCATTGATATACATCTCCAGCGCGGTGTGGCCGCTGATCGGGGCTGTCGTGAGCCGCCGTAGGCGCCGGTGCTCGGCCTTGGTGACTTGCATAAGTGATTTTCTACCAGATAAAAGTACTATGTTTTTGGGTAAGCTAGGAATGAATATTTCTTCATTTGTTAAGACTTGACGACAGATTTCAGGTGTGCAGATAATTATACATGCCCTCCCAAGTAAGTGAGCTTTGTACATATCAGCTTTCCCATATCTATCCTTCCAAAAAAAAAAAAAAATTATAAATATATGAAATTATATAAAAATAATAATAATAATACAAGAAAAATGTTAATATAAACAGTAGCTTTAACCATTGTAATATATTTTCTAAAAAAAAAAAAACTATTGTAATATTCATAAATATAAATAAATAATATTAAAAAATAATAAAAATTAACAAGATAATAATAATAAATATTGAAAAAAAATAAAAAAAAAAATTTGGGGGCGGGGATACTCTCCCCGGACCCGTATTTTGTCCCTTCCCCTCCCTTAGGGGCGGGTACCCGTGGGGACCCGATCTCGTGGGAAAATTTTGTCATCCCTATTCAAAATTCATGCAGTTAATTAGTAGATCTATTATATTCAAAATTCATGCTTAATTAGTAATAATCCCGAAATTCAAATCGGCACAACCTTCAAAAGACTAGCAAAAATGTGTAATTTAACAAAGAAATCAAACTATAAACCCAGATTCAAATCTCATAAAATTACGATAAAAATAAACATACAATTATTTGAACGTAGATGCAAAGGTTTTAGATAAGAAAACTAAACAACCAACATAAACATAGCTAAAAAACATAATATCGATCTCGATCAAAAGATCGGATGTTTAAATATCTCACTAAAAAACAACAGAAAGAGTTGAAGAAATGTACCTGATATGAAGGGTTTGAATGAAATTTCGATGTTGACCAGAAGTGTAATCTTTGATGAAAGATAGAGTAGAACCAAGAAAAGGCCAACCCATATGACCAGGAGGAAGCTTAGGCCATAATTTCCCAACCTTAGCTTCATAATACCAATCATTCAATCTCTTCAAAACTCCAAAAACAAAAACTAAACCTCCAAATATCAACACTAACCAGTTCATCATCTTCAACTCCATTAATTGTATTCTGTTTAATTCCCATTTTCCCTTTGCCTTATCAATGCTTTTTATATATTAATCTTCTGCCCATCATCTATAGTTGACATTTTAATTATTTAATAATCATCTTTTGAAACAATTGCCTCTCTCAACAACCTTATTATATATATGTGCATTAAACTAAAATATATAGCTCCTAATTTTCTGGTTGAGGTGATGTGTGATCTCAAATACTACCAATATTTTATAATTCAATGCCAACAAAGCAAGTTTCTAAAATAATAATAATAAAAAAATCATAAGATTTAATTTCTTTCGATCTCACACCCTGCCAATTGTCGGTCGATGAGAAGAATAACTTATAAACTTGTATATTTTATAAAAATTGTGAGATCTTAACTTTCGAATTGAGATTCTCAATACTAAGCTTCGTTCACAAGGTGAATATAATAACTCAACAACTGATATAAAAATTATATAGATTTTGGTAGACAAAACTCTTTTGTTGCATGAAAGTTTTTTCGGATTAAGATACCATTTTTATATCAGTACTTTAAAATATGTTCAATTTTTTATAAAGTACTATCACAATGTTTGAATTTTTAAATTCAAACGTAAATTTTTCAAAATTAATTTTTAATGAACTTTGGTTAAATAATAATAATAATAGTTTTTATGCAAGAAAACATATCCCATTGTATATACATATGTTTTCAAAATTTGCTGTGAAAATGCTAATAGATAATAATTTTTTTTAATAAAAAATAAAAAATTGATAATAAAGACTAAATTTAAGATTCACTCAAAATATATGAACTATAATTGAAGATTTGAAATTATAGAGACCGAAGGTGAACTCACTCAAAGTATGAGAACTAAAAGAGTGTTTTAATTTTAAAATTTATTTATTATTTATTAGACTTTCATGTTTTTTTTTTATTTAATTAAAGTCTTTGGACCCATTAGTGTACACATTTTTTAATTCATTAGAGTTTCACGTTTCTTTGTTTAATTAAAGAGTTTGGAGCCATTAGTGTACAGTCCCACTTGCCTTAAGTTTTCTTTTTTAATTATCTTTTTTTCCCTTTTTATCGTAACACACTATGCATGTGTGATTATATATATATATATATATATATATATATATATATTCACTCGTGGCATTTCTTTGGAGTTGAAAGTTTAAATCTTTATATCTTAAACATTATTTGTTTTTGTTTGAGGTGTTTACGCTTTTGCTTCTTCCCTCACTAAAGGATATGGAATGAAACCTTCAATCGAATAGGCTTAAAGGTTGTTAGTTGATCGTGGGATCCATTTGATTCTTTGAAAAAATTATTGTGTCGATGGCTAAAAGATTTTCGAGTGAGTCAAATAAGTGGAAGTTACATCATAAATTTCGAAAAGGTTTATTTGCATGCGACAAATTAAAAGAACAATCACTCTGACTTAGGATTATAACTGTTCGAGGAGACAATGATTGCAACATAAATTATGGATAGGCAAGATGTAACTTTTTGGAGGTAAAATATTAGAAGAGCAATCCCACATCTAAAAGGTTCAAGAAATTAATGGGGTAGATTCTATTAACCTTATTCTAGTTTGTTAGTACATATGGTGTGCTATACTTAGGTTCCGTTTGGAATTGTTATAGTTTATAAAATAATTGTTGACAATCGTGTTTTTAGAGTAATAGATTTAATTAGGTAAAATGTAGATAAATATATAAAATGAATTTTATTCTTAAATGTATAAACTTGAAAACTAAATATTAATTGAAAATTCTACCTGATTTTAGGAGAATCTAAAAGCTCAACATGTTTTTAAAAGTGATTCTAAAAGATTTAATTTAAATCTATTTTACCAAAGGCAAAAAAACAGTTGACATTTTTTTTCAAATGACTTTTTAACGCGGCTAACCCAATGTCAAATGAAGCCTTAGTTGCTAACAAATCTCAATTACCCACTAACCCCGCCATTAGCCAAAAGGGTAAACAAGTAAATTAATTTAAAAAATATAGATTTATACTAGCCTAATACTTCAGTTGTGTGAATGATATAATGCTTTAAAATTGCAAAAGTGCTTTATAATTAGGGTTGCCGAGAGATATAGCGATAGATTTTTTTCCAACAAAAACCTGATCCACTGCTATATGGAATACCGTACTTGGTTCTTGATGCATGACCTCAATACTCTCCTACATCTCCTCTGACCTAGAAAAGTCACCCCTACTTGTCTTGAATTGCTTTTCAGAGCAAAGACTATCTCTACAAACCAACACGGGTGTGTTCAAATTAAACTCAAAACCTTCTACTTTGATACCATATCAAATCACCATTCAACCTAAAAGCTTAAGTTGACGGAGTGAGTTAAATTTAACACTAGATCGACACAAATATAATATATATTTAAAGATGTTATTATTGTTCATTCAACTTTATGCACTCTTGCCAAGCATTTGTCTTTGGGATGAGGAAATGGCAAGCAGGTGTTCTGACATTTTGGATCAAGTTGTTCCATCCTGCATTATTTGCAAAATGATTATATGTAGTTAATTAAGAAAATGCTTAAGCTTAAACTTTGTATTAAAGTCTAAATTAAACCAAACTTACTTGTAATTGAGGAGAAAATAATGAAGAAAAATAGAGATTTCAAGCTTGGCAAGATCACTTCCTGGGCAATACCTACTTCCTAATCCAAATGGAGTGAAAGCTCCTGGTGTTGCTACAAAATTCTTTACAATAGAGACAGCCAAAATTCCATTTAATATACCATTAAAAGTGGTTAATCAAATAACTTTGGTTATATATATATATATATATATATATAAAAGATAATTTACATACATCCCATCTTGAAGGGTTGAACTCTTGTGGAGAAGGAAATTGTTTTTCATCCATGTAAAGCTCCCCAAACCAGGGAATGACTTTCCATCCCTTTGGTATAATTTTACCTAATTAAATACAAATAAAACCATAATTAGGAATATATATATATATATATATATATATATATATATATATTATCATTTCCTATAGAGAAGGAGAGAAAAAGAAATTATTTAAAATGAAAAAATCGTTGAAAATATTTACAAATATATCATAATATCACTGTCTATTGCAGTTTATCGCAGTCTTTCTATCTATAATATAATGTGATATTTTCTATATTTGAAAACTTACGAAAATTATATAATCTAACCATTAATTTCGACATCAACTACTGCTTCACGAAAAACCATAAATGTGATACTGGCAACACGAAGTGTCTCATCTATCACCTATATATGAAAAATAATATCATCGTTAGTTAGTTACGTATATTCTCTTCATAATCGATAAAAACATTCTTTTTTAATAGACAACTATTGACTGAATTAAATTAAGGAAGTCTCACTGCTCACTAATCACTTGCTAATCATAAAAAAATATGTACCTGATAAAGAAATTTCATTTGTTTAACTTCTGCGAGAATTACACCCTTTTGAGTGGTGGGTCTTCTTTTAAGGATATCCTCTTGTTCTTCCTATAAACAATGAATTTTAAAATGTAATTATAGAATATATTATATTTTTATAAATGTCAACATGTGTAAGGTTAAATCAAATTTGTAACATCCCCCACTCAAAATAAATAAATAAACCCAACCATGTGCACCATGAACACCAATTTGAATCAACATATATGATTCAACTAATTAAAACTTATGCCTTTAGAACTTTTTTTTTTCTTTTTATTTTTAAAGTTTTTAAATTTCATGTTTTGTTTGCTCCAATTTTAATTTTTAGGATGGTTTTCGTATTTTTTAAAGAAACATTTGAATTCTTAATCAGTCAAAATTTAAAAACAAAAACCAAAAATTATGGTACTAACCTTGGCTTTTTGAAGTAAATGTGGATGATTTGTAAGAAACAAAACAGCCCACATAGCAGTGTAAGCAGAAGTTTCATGGCCTGCAAATAACTTACCAAAAATCAAATCTCTAATGGTCTCATCATCCAACTCTTCACCATCTTCATCTCTCAATTCTATTAGCAAATCCATCATATCTTTTGCTTCCCAATTTCCCCCTTCTCTTTTCTTCACCATTCTCTTTTGGTTTATGATAGATTGAAGTATGCTCAGCAACTTGTTTCTAGCCTATATTAAAATCAAATATGTAGTCTTGTTATAGGCTAAGGTATAAGTAAAATATATATATATAATTCAAAGTTTATAATAATTAATTACATCAACGTTTATCGATCGAACCAATAACTCTTTTAAGTTAACTAATAGACATGAAATATGACGAGTTTTAAATGGAAAACAAAGCTAAAAATGTATAGACAATCTTGAAGGTAAAAACCAAATGGAATAAAATCTAAATATATACATTTTAAAAAATTAATTTTAACAAAACAAACAGGAGATGCAAATTATATGAAAAATTAGAACATCGTGGTGGTGACATGAGAGATGTAGAAACAAATAAATGGTCAACTTTGAAATTTCCAAAGTTTGAATTTGGCTTAATTATCAACAAATCCAATGCAAACTATATTTAATTAATTATAATAAAGAAAAAAAGGTATTAATTTTGCATTGATTAAATTAGAGGGAGATAGATACAAGGATTTGAAAGATATGGAATCCAAATTAATAATAATATAAAGTTCAACCTAACGTTGTAAAGTTGAATTAGTTTAAAATATTATAATTTGAATCTCTCATTCTCTTTCATCAAATAAATTTAAGAAAGATTGAAAATAACAGTTAGATGGTGTATCCTATAGCATGATAGACTTCTATCATTGTTACTCATGTCTATCATGAACATAATTTGAAATTTTGCTATATTTTGTAAATGTTTTGGTTCATTTTGTGATAATTTAAAATGTCGATAAAAGAAAATGGTTACCTTGAGTGATTTATAGAAGCTGAAGCCAGGAAAGTTGATGGGCAAAGATATAAACCCGTATGCAATTTTAGCAAACAAAGCCTCAATTTCTCCAATGGAAGAATCTATAGAAGAAGACCCCATGAAGATATTCCATATAATTTTGAATGTAAGCTTCTTTGTCTCTGTCAATAGCTCAATTGGCTTCTTCATGCTTGCCCATTCCTCTAAACCACTTATCACTGTGTGTTCAATATGATTGATGTACATCTCTAGAGCTGCGTGGCCACTGATCGGCGCCGTCGTTAGTCGTCGTAGCCGCCTGTGCTCAGCCTTGAACACTTGCATCAATGACTTTCTACCAGATAAAAGGGCGATGCTTCTTGGTAAACTAGGTTTGAATTTTTCTTCATCACATAAAACTTGACGACAAACTTCAGATGTACAAACAATTATACTTGCTCTACCAAGTAGGTGAGTTTTGTACATATCACTTTTCCCATATCTGCTTAAAAAAAAATCAATCTTAGGAAATACAGTGAAATAGGTGTTATATATATATCTATATTATTCATTGCCATTAATTTGATTGAGAATATAATGTCTATACAATATAATTAGTTCGGGTTCATTGGGATTTGAGCACTTAATCTATCCATTTAAGAGTGCTATTTTTTTTAACAAAATATTAAAATGATGAGAAATCAGTAAGTGCACTCGAACATCTCAAATTAGGTTGACACCTCCTTCGTATCCTTCATCATACCCCATATCAAAAGGAGATAATTCCACTCATCATATCCATTTAAGGTTGTTATGAAATCGACAAATCAAGAAAATTTGTAAATTAAACAGTAGATAAATATACATAGAGATTTAAATGATTTACTTTAACAATATGTTAACTATATTTAGGGGTAAAGGGAGAGATCATGTTTTATTAAAGAAAATTATATAAAATAATATAGAGTGTGCAAATGTGCCCGTAGGGTTAGAGGGTTTATAAATTTTGTAGGTATAAAATAGTTATAAAACAAAAAGACATAACCTACAACATTTTGAACGGATGTAAATATTTTTTTTTAGTGAACAAATAACAAAGGAAGAGGATCAATAGACACATCCAGGTTTCTCAACTAGGTTGACACATCATTAGCGTTCTCATCATATAACTCCATCCCAAAACGTTATATCCCAACTACGACATGTCGAACGAATAGAAATGTAGAAACATAGTATATACTAATCATAAAGTTGAATGAATAAAATTTGATGAAGAAAATTAAAAGGGAAATTACCTAATGGAAAGGTTGTGAAGGAGAATTCTTGGTTGACCAGACCTGAAGTTCTTGAGGTAAGATAGAGAAGTACCAAGAATAGGCCAACCCATATCACCTGGAGGAAGTTTAGGCCATAATTTCCCCATTTTGGCTTCATAATACCAACCATTCAATCTCTTCATAACTCCAAAAATTAATACTAAGCCTCCAATAATTAACACCAACCATTCCTTCAACTCCATTTATTCTCTCTTCACACCTATAATAAATCATTTGGTCCAACAATCCAAGACAAATATAATTACGAAAAATAAATAGAATCGGTAGATGCACTCAAACATATATCAACTAGCTAGGTTGACACACGCACCTTCATCATACCCTAAGAACTATAAGAGAAAGAATAGTTGAGAAGAGCTCAGAAGTTCATGCATAAAAAAGAAAAGACTTAAAAGAAAACTAATAATGTCCATAAGTGATATTTTGAAGATGCCCCTAACAATTAAAACAAATATACTTATTTAATGATTTTTTAATTTTAAAAAGCAGGGTCTTATAAATAACATATTAATATTCCAGACAGGAAGACCCCAGATGCTAGAGTTCAAAATACAAATTATTTTATTATTAGACTTTAATTAAAATATAAAATAAAGTAATTAAACACTAGCCTCACTGATTCTCTCACATCCTTATAAAAGAAATAAAAAAAATAATAAATTGATATATGAACACAACACAAACAGAGACTAGAGGATGCCGATGAGAGCGTACCTGGGTTGAGTTGGGCTGTGAGTTAGAGAAATATTTTAGACTAACTCGAAACTTGGAAAGAACTAAAGTTGGCGTACACAACTGAATTTAAGTTGAGTTAAGTTAGGCTGCTAAACTTTTGAAAAATAGAAGAGCAATGACAAAAATATGGATTGAGATGAATAGGGAGGAGTCAACAAATATAAGATCAGACATTATCGAACATGAACACAAACATGAATACGAATAACTCTTTGAGATCGAGATCGAGATCGAGATCAGAAGTTTAGAAAAGAGAAGAAAAGGATGGAAAATATTACCTTTAACTTGATTAATTTGGTGTAGGACTTTTGGTTAATTTGATTCAGATCCAGATGGAGACATTGAAAAATGAAGAGAATTTGAATTTCTGTACTCTCACCTTATAGAGCCAAACTGTGAATGAAAGAGAAGGTGCTGAATGAAGTCTCTGTCCCACAAATTAAATATTTGCATTATGTTTGGTAGGTATACGTATATATAATTAATAAACTTTTTTTTTTTAACTTTTTCAATATTTTATAATTTATATCGAAGATGTTGCTAAATAATTGATCAATACTCTAGTTTTTCTTTCACTATGTCAATTGTAACACTCCAAGTCTAGGATTTGGAATTCGAATTCGATATCCGATGGTTTTGACATTTTTGATGTAGTAACATCATCTTTATTAGTCTTGATGAGGCCATCCAACATAGGGTTACTCCAAGTTACTTATGATTAAACTATCGAAAAAGAAGGTGTACTTTGTTGATATAGATAGTAACTTTCAATCCATTTAAATCTTTTTTTTAATCATACTTTATATTTTTAAGATCTCTCTCATTCAGATGTGATATCGGTTAATTCATATTTTCATCTTAAACTCGGAGTGTTATATTCGAGGGACGTTTGATAACTTATTGGTTTTTCGTTTTAATTTTTTTAAAGAAACATGTATGTACATACTCCAACCCCACCAATTATAGATCCACCCCTTGTTTTTAATTTTCATAATAGACAAATCACACTCTCACCAATTATCATTGAAAACAACATACTAAGGGAGGAGGATCGGTAGACCTATTTGAACATCTCAGCTAGATTGATATACTCTTAATAAGTGTCATCATTACATCCTAGATCTAAAAGCACTTCTTAGATCAAAGAGAGGTACAAAACGAGGTAAAGAGGAACTCGAGCTTGAGTACACACTATCCATAATTAACCCCAAATATTTGATACAAGTTTCATTTTTCTTTATTATTTCCTTAACCAAAAGTAAAGGTTTTTGCCATTAGAAGGAAGATTCTCAACTTTCTTTGTGAAATTTGAATTATTTTTGGAAATAATAAATTTATGGTATATAGTGAACTAATACAAGAAAACATTAATGAACTCTTTTTCCGTCTTCTTAAATAATTAAATAAAACAATTTTATTATTTTTATATAGTCTTAACGTACCAAACAAACTCAATTTACTCAATATTTTGAAAACATGTCATTTTAAAAAATAGTATACAAATTTTCAAAAAAGGAAGATTAGTTAAACTTTGAACTTAAAAATGAAAATTAAAAATATTTACAAATTATAGCAATTTTTTTTCGATTTTGATCAATGTTAGATATTGATAGACTTCTATCCATTTCTATCAATGTCCGATAAAATTTGATAGAAGTCTCTAGCATTGTATATCAATATCTATTATTGATAAACTATGAAATTTTACTGTACTTTATAAATATTTTAGTTTATTTTGCTATATTTAAAAATGTCCAAATAATTTTTACTTTAAAAATTATAAATGAAGTATACATTTTAGCATTTTAAATATAATACAATAATATTGAAACTTTGATTATAAAAAGATTTTAAGAATGACAAGATTTTGTTCATTTTCAAAAAATTAAATTTAAAATTATCTTTGAACAATATAATAATAATAACTACCTCACTTATTCTTACATTTAATAATTTAATCCATAAATATCGAAAAGCTTCGATGGTTAGTAGAATGTTTAAATTATTAGAGTAATAATTGATATGATTTGATTTGAAATTTCTAAAAAAGTATTACGTTTCTTTTTATGGTTTATGGACAAACTTGAGTATGTGATTCAATATCAACTTATAGACAAATATCTTTCATTTTACTTGTCCGACGTCTAATCAGTGGTGGATCCAGAATTTTAAGTGAAGAAGAACTTTATAATTTAATAAAAATAATTTTAAAAAAAATTATAAACAATGGGGCTTGAACTTGAGCCTAGAGGGGACTAATAGATAGTTTTACCACTAGGCTACCACCTGATATTAATATAATATATAAAGATCATAAAGTTGACAGGGGGTTCGAGCCCCCTGGACCTATATTAAATCCGTCTGTGTGTCTAGCTTCATTTTACCCCATTGATTGATTATTTTCTTTTTATGAACAACGCTATTCAACCATCATGGATTGACCTAATGGTAAAAAAAAGTTACAATTTCAATAAATGACTAAGAGGTCAAATGAGATATTGTT
Source organism: Cucumis cinereus (assembly GCA_037974625.1). Taxonomy (NCBI): domain Eukaryota; kingdom Viridiplantae; phylum Streptophyta; class Magnoliopsida; order Cucurbitales; family Cucurbitaceae; genus Cucumis; species Cucumis cinereus. The sequence continues at coordinate 19,366,861 of JBBPDJ010000020.1, forward strand.
TACTTTGGCATACACTCTCGTAATTTTACTTTTTCTTATCTAGTCGATAGAGGAGACACTTTGGACCCACATAATTTGTATGAAAAAAAGTAAAATTTTCCATTTCTCATGCAGCAGCTTTAAGCACTCTTGCCAAGCATTTGTCTATGGGTTGAGGAGATGGTAAGTAGTTCAATTGACAATGAGGATTAAGTCGCTCCACCCTGCATTACGTTTCAATATTCATATATATTGACGACGTATTTGCATGACAGAAACAAATCAACAAGCGAAAGAATGAAAGGAAGAACTACACAAACACAGTTGAACCAAAGTGTTACCAAACAAGTCTAGCCAGAAAACTCACTTGTAATTATTGAGAAGGAAATAGTGAAGGAAAATTGACATCTTGAGCTTGGCAAGATCACGTCCCGGGCACATTCTGACTCCTAATCCAAAGGGAATAAAAGTGCCTGGGTTGCCTATAAAATTCTGTTCGTAAAAAAAGGGTTAAAAAAATATATATAGTTTAAGAGCCAAACAGAACATAGCTCAATTGACATACAATCGTGTTAGTAACCACATTTGTAATTAAATTTCCTCCAAATTAAAAATATTAGTATTTCTTCTGTTTTTTAGAGGTACAAATAAAATTCAATATTAATTACAATTGAAGAAAATTATGGATTTATATATAGACAATAATATTCCTTTTTTTAAAAAAAAAAAATTGATTAAAAAAGCATAATATCTATGTATATTTTTTATGAAAAGAAGAAATTATTAATTACTTTTGTGTATGAATTTGAAAATGTTACAATTTTATCTCTGAACATTAAGTTTAGTTTCTTTACTTTGATAATTATTACATTTTAAAATGTTGCACTTTTATTTTTAAGTTTTGAATTCAGTATGCTTTTGATCATAGACTTCAACATCACACTTAGCAAAAATAGGGTAGAAGTGCACGATAAAGAAATTTAAAGGGCAAATGGAAACTAAACTTAAAACTTAGCAAAAATGTAATATTTTAGAACTCAAAATTTCATAGTAGTTTATTAGTGATAGACAATGATAGACATCTATCGATATCTATCAACATCTATCAGTAATATTTTGTTATATGTGTAAATATTTTAATTTATTTTACTATATATAAAAACAATGCAAAAATGAAAGAATTTGCAAATGAGTAGTATTTAATAATTGCATACATCCCATCTTGAAGGATTGAAGTGTTGTGGAGAAGGATGAAGTTTTTCATCCATGTTAACATCTCTAAGCCAAAGCATAACTTTCCATCCCTTTGGTATAATTTTACCTAAAAATAATGAAAATACAAAGTTATTAATTACAATTTCTCAATACATAGTTTCAATATTTATTGTTTCATTACTAACCGTTAATTTTAACGTCGTCTGTTGCCTCACGAAAAAGAGCAAATGCAACGCTACTAACACGAAGCGTTTCATCTATTACCTGAATATTAATTACAAGATATACAGAAAAATGTCGTTACTAAAACACGTCTTAGGTAGTTCATCAGTATATCTATTATATTTCTTCAAAAAAAGATCAAAATTATGATATATTTCTAAGGTTAATTATTTTAGAAAAATTATTGCAAATGACAAAACTACTTAAAATATTTATGAATACAGTAAAATTTTAGATTCTAAGACATTGATAGATTTTTTTAGTATTTATCAGTGACATTGATAGACACTCAATTGATAAAATTTAAATCTTTTTCATATTTTATAAATATTTTGATTCATTTTATTATATTCACTAAATAAAATACCTGAGAAATAAATTTCATTTGTTTAACCTCAGAGAGATTTAAACCCTTTTGTGTTGAAGGTCTTCGTCCGATAATATCTTCTTGTTCTTCCTAAAACAAATAAAATCTTAAATCCTAAAACAAATTACCATCAAAATAATAAAAAGTTTATAAGAATGATTTAATTTACAATATAATTGATGTGATCATATTACAAATTTTATTTACACATAGAAAAGAGTTCAACCAAATTCATAGGTGAACATAAATCCATATATAAATATAATATTTAAATCAAATCCAATGAAGTTAAAAGGTTTAATTTGAATAATTGTTGTAAAAAAAATCCAACATTTCTTATTTAATTTATTTATTTTCTTAGACATGCATTTTAATTAATTTTTAAAAACAAAAATATTTTCAAACATAACAAAAGATTACAATTTATCAATAATAGACACTGATAAACATCAATTAGTGTATTTGTAAAAGCAATGATAGACAGTGACATTATGTTGCTATAGTTATAAATATTTTTGTTCATTTTTTTCTATTCGAAAACAACCAACTCTATACGCGATAGGGTATTATAAGTAGCAGAGTGGCCTTGTTGTCACGATCCACAAATATTCAGCTTCGTGACAATAAGATTCAACTTACTTCGATTCGAAAAGGTACAATAAATGCAATTACCATTATTAGTTAGAAAATTTAAGACGTCTAACCTTAGCTTTTTGGAAAACATGTGGGTTATCTGTAAGAAACAAAGTTGCCCACATTGTAGTGACAGCTAAAGACTCTTGGCCTGCAAATAACTGACCCAATATCAAATCTGCAATGGTTTCATCATTCATCCCTTCACCAGCTTCATCTCTCACTTCTATCAACAAATCCATCATATCTTTTGCTTCCCAACTTTCCCCTCTGCTTTTCTTCACCAATCTCTTCTCTTTCACAATGGATTGAAGCATTTCATTCAATCTTGTTTTACCCTATATTTATACATTTCTATTCGTGTTAGATGATACAATCATGTTTTTAATAGAATATTAGAAAAGTGGGATAAGGAGGTGCATTGAAAAAATCTCAACTAGGTTGACACCTCTCATTACCATCCTTATCATACTCTGAATCTAAAAGATCAATGCATTTCATCAAAATAAAGTTTTGGTCACAAAGAGAGCCTGAGGGAAGCTCACAATGAAAGGGAAAAAAGGGGAAGCTAGAGCACAAAAAAAGGATAGATTTGGAGCTCCATAAGTAGATTCATTCCAAAATATGTCACATGATAAAATGTGGCTGAATTTTGTCATTTTCCTAAAAAATGGTTCTATGTTACTTCGAAAGTTGCAATATTTATATATTCTTTCATGAACGTTTCAAAACTACGTCCAGATTATTGGGAGTATAGATTTCATTAGAATGTTGGACACAAATTTAGACTTGAAGTGTGGGGTAGTGACTTTGGAATGAAAATTGATTGGGGCTCTCGAATGCTACCACAACATTCCAAGTCACTGCAACGACATCCATTTCAAGTTCAAACTTTCATTATCGAGTATTCTAATAGATTTCTAACATTAATTGTAGTTTTTGAAACATTTATAAAAGATAAGGATAATATAAAACTATATTTTGAAAGAATATGTAGGAGTATTTTCTAAATGAATGACAAAGTTAGTTTAATTCTTTTATCACTTAGCCATAAAACTTTAATAAATTATTTTAAATATCATAAAAGATTGTCAACTTGAGTGTAGTGCAACTAGTTAAGGCTCATGTCCACGACCAATAACGTCAAGCATTCAAATTTCCCACAATACTCGTTGAGCATTCACATGTGAGAGGGAGATATATAATATTTATTTTGGAGAGTATAATGTCTTAGACAATTGAACTACGACATGATCTAAATTTTAGAAAAAATGATAAAATATGAACATGAGTGAATCGTACAAAAATTTATTACTATCACAACAGCTACTATGTCAACGAATGAACTATAGAATGTAAAACCATTATTAGACATTAATTCCAAAGTTAAAGAACTAAAATAATTATAATTTTATTTTTTTAAAAAAATACAAAAAATACATATAGTATTAGGAATGATTTTTGTTCTTATATACCTTGAGTGATTTATGGAAGGAGAAGCCAGGAAAGTTGATAGGCAAAGAGAATAACCCAAGTGCAATATCATTATACAAACCCTCCATTTCACTTATAGAAGTACTTCCCATTGGAGTTGAACCCATAAAAATGTTCCAAATAATTTTGAAGGTAAGTTGCTTTATCACTGTCAATAGCTCCAATGGCTTCTCCATGCTTGACCATCCTTCCAACTCACTGATCACTGTGTGTTCAATATGATCAATGTACAGCTCGAGTGCTGCATGGCCGCTGATCGGTGCCGTTACTAACCGTCGGAGCTGCCGGTGCTCCGCTTTCATGACTTGGTGCAACGATTTTTTACCAAATAAAGTTTTCAGGTTGGTGGGATAACCAGGAACAAATTTGGTTTCAATATCACTTAATATTTGACGAGATATTTCAGATTTGCAGACAATTACAGTTGGTTTTCCAAACATGTGAGTTTTGTACATGTCAACTTTCCCATATCTATTCCATAAGAAAAAGAATAGCTTCGATTACGAGTTTAGTTATTTAAACTTACATAATCAAATTTTGAAAATTAAAAATAATAAACTTAATTGAAGAATTTGAATGATGGATTCAAATAAAGAGAGAGATACCTTGTTGAAAAGTCAGCCATGAAACTTTGAGGAGGACCAAAAGTGAAATATTTGAGAAAGGTTAAGGTAGAACCAAGAATTGGCCAACCTAAATCACCAGGAGGAAGTTCATCCCATTTCTTCCCTAATTTGAATGCATAATACAAATTGTTCAATCTCTTCAAAACCCCAAACCCTAAAACAAAACCCACAAAAGGAACAATCAACAACAACCAATGTATGATCAACTCCATTGAAAATGATTTCTCTACTTAACTACACCTTTTTGCTTTTGCTCAATATATTTCACTTATTCAACACTCAATTTTCTTTACCCCTATCTCTTACACTATTATATAAATTGCCTTGATGTTTGAATTTTTCACTTAGCATTAAATTAAAGGTACTCGTTTTTTCTTTCTTAAGAAAAAGCCAGTCAATAACTTTTTTAGGGTTAATTATTCACCGTTTTCGGTTGGATATGCGACTCACACATAATTAGATAAAGAGAAGATCATTAGTAGAAAATCGCTATCTTTATTTGTAGGAGACGGCCACTTAGGTTGAACGTCCAAAAGTAAAACCATGAGAGCTTATGTCGGGAGGTCGTTGTCTTATGATAATTTCAATTATATACGATCCACACCTTGAAAAAAATATTAATTTTTAGTTTTACTTCTAGCCTTAAGTTTAATTAGTATAATTGTGTCCCTTCTTTCAAATATGTCTTATTTCATATCCTTTGAAGTTGTTGAGAAAGTTAGCAAGAAGAACAAATTGTTTAGTTTACTCATTTACATTGTTACACTCAAAGAGAACTTATTAAATTGTTTTTCCCTAAACCCTAAACTCATTTAAGTACTTTATTAAATTGTTTACTTCTTTCAAGAATCACTTTAGCATTTACTAGATTTATGGCTCGCCTAACTTTCCTTATCTATTGTATTCTCACCTCATTAAGGTGAATAAATTCTCATTTAATGTTTGGTAAAGGTAAAATACCATATCTTATTTTAAATTTTAATGCTTGTATACTCAATAAATATTAAAATTTTCTCTTCAAATTATATTTTTTCAATTTTTTTTTTAGAAATGAGGATTCATAGTGAAGTAATAACCATTTAATTGAAAACTTTTTCTTAACATAACAATTGAACTGATTTTTTAAAATAAAATTTAATTATGATTCAAGAATGTTAATAGAAAAATAAAAGTTTTCATCATAACAATAATAAAGTATTTGTTTTATTTGATGAGTAAATTAAAATATACATATATACAAACAAAGTACATACCATATATTTAGAAGCTTAATACAATAATCATAAAGTTCACACTTGTTGGGCTAAAGAAGGTTACGAGGGATGAGTTTTGTAGTCATTTTGATGGAGCTTTGATAACCCTTGCCAAGCATTTGTCTATAGGATACGAAATGGGCAAGTAATTCAATTGGCATTCAGGATTAAGTCGCTCTACCCTGCATTTATCCGACACATATATTTATCGATGATATATTAAAAAAATTAAAAAGATAACATTTCTATTTTGATAAGTTCGACCCTGATTGGTAACTATTTTGTTTTTAGTTTTTGATTTTGGAAAATTAAGCCTAAAAATACATTTTTCATCTTTCAATCTATTGTTTTGATTTATACTTTTTACTTGTGTTTTCAAAAACTAAGTCAAAACTTGAAAAACTATGAGTCTAGCTTAATTGACATAGCTCTTGTACTATCAACTTTGAAGTCGTAGGTTTGATTTTCCTGTCCCACGTATTAATTTAATACCTTTGAAAAAAAAACTAAAAAAGTTGTTTTTAAAAACTCGTTTTTGTTTATAGAATTTGGCCAAGAATGCTACTCTTCTAATTGATACAAACCATGGTAAGAAAAGGTAAGGAAATAGGGTTAATTTTCAATTTTTTTTTAATAAAAGAAATGGTTATTAAATGGGGCCGATGTTTCTTGTCTTTAGTTTTTGAGAAAAATCACAAGCATTAATGAGTTCAGTACATATATGTTTGGTAGACAATCTGAATTTGTATTCTATTTGGTCTGTTTGGTAGAGAATCCATATTTTGTTTTATTTTTTTCGATTTACTAAGTTCAATAAATATATGTTTTAAGGGAGCAACCTTAATTCTATTTCTAAAAGTTGTTTTTAAATTTTTTTATTCAAACTTTGCAAAGGTTGAAAACAACATTTCTTTTTGTTTTTTTTAAATCTAGATTTTGAGTTTTGAATTTTAAAATGGAGTATTATATTAAATAAACATAAACATAAGTGTTTTAAGTTACAAAACAGTTGAAACTACTTCCAAATACAGCAAATAGTCTGTTATTGAAAAACAAAACATCTTGAGCCTGGCAAATTTATATTTATTTTGTGTCAAAAGTTAGATGAAACTCACTTGTAGTTGAGGACAAAATAATGAAGGAAAATTGAGATCTCGAGCTTCGCAAGATCACGTCCTGGGCACATCCTAACTCCTAATCCAAATGGAGTAAAAGCACCCGGGTTTCCTATAAAATCCTGTTTAAAAAAATAATAAAAAAAGTTGTTTTCAAATATAGCAAAATAAATCAAAATATTTATATAAAAAACAAAATGTCATTATTATCAGACATAGATCCTAATAAAGTACCTTCATCTATCAAAATCTATCTCGGTCTAGTCTATCCTTAATAGATAATAATATTTTGCTATTTGTAAATTATTTAAAAAATTCTCACTATAGGTGCATGTTTACCTAGAATGTTGAGGAATTGTCACTTTTAATCAATTTTATTATTTTTTATCAACTAATTAAAAACAATTAAATTATTTTCATGAACTTTTTTTTGTCAATTTTAAAATTAAATGAAAAATCTACATCCTAACTATTTGAAATATATTAATTAAAATTAACACACAGTAAGGATCAAAAGTGAACCTTAGTTAATAAGTGAACCTTAGTTAATTAACTTTAATGGTAAAACCAATAAATTTCGAAATCGAACAAAAATTAAACTCAAAACTCAAAAATAAAAATGTGATGTTTTGAAATCTAGTAACCAAATTAATACTAAAGTTAAAATTTATAAGAAAAAAAATGTAACACCATAAATTCCAAAGATTCCAATAAAACTATGTTCAAAACTTAGGACTAATATATATATATATATATACATGTATATATATATATATATACATGTATATATATATATATATACATGTATATATATATATATACATGTATATATATATATACACATTTTTAGGAGACATGCTAAATTTAGTCCATTTATATTTTGCATTTAAAAGATTAGTGGTTGAACAAATTAAAAGCATAAAAATAAAATAAAAAGGATTTGTAAATAAGTATTTAATAATTACATACATCCCATCTTGAAGGATTGAAGTGTTGAGGTGAAGGATGTATTCTTTCATCCATGTAAAGCTCTCTAAGCAAAAGTATGACTTTCCATCCCTTTGGTATTATTTTACCTAAAAGCAATCAAAATATTAGGCAAAATATTTTACCTTCTTTAGGGTTTGAGACCTAATTTGGGATGAATGAGAAAAGTATAGCGAGATCGATTCTCTTATTTGTCGACTAACCGTTAATTTCAACATCAGTTGTTGCCTCACGAAAAGTAGCAACTGCAATACCACTTAGACGGAGCGTCTCATCTATAACCTGGATATTATACAAATATTTATACAATATATTAGAAGTATAATTCAATGCTAGCTAGTTACTATTTAGATCCTTGTTGATGGTGTTTATTGAAAATTTCTTCATTATTCTATGATAATCATATTACTTAAATACCAATCAAACTCAAAGAGTAACAATTAAGAGGTTTTTGTTCATATAACCGTTTTCACAAGAGCTTTTATGATTAATGATCCACCTCTCACAAACTTATAAAGCATTCTAACTTTCTTCTTATTGTGTTAGAGATGACTATCTCTATCGCATTCATTTTTATCCTAATTCGTTAGAATATTCCATAAATATTGGGTGAGACAGTCATGAAAACCACAATCTTTATCGCATTAGAGATATGGGTTATGTCTCTCGTGAATATAGAGTGGGGAAAACACAATCTTTATAGTGTATTACAATAGATAGTGTCATCGTGAACTGATTAGAATTACGATACACATGACTACCCTTAACGCAATAAAATACAAAAATGTAGTAATGTGGTCTTACTTAATCAGAAAGTTATATTTCATAAATTTGTGAGGGACGGGTTTTTAATCATAAAAGAATGAGTCATTCGTAAAACTATATAATTTTAAGAGGTTGTGGGTTTTTACAAAAACTATATAATTTTAAAACTATATCATAAAAGAACGGGTTTTTAATCTTCAAAACTATATAATTTCGAGAGCTAATAGTTTTCCTAATATATGATTTTATGCCTAAAAAAAGAAATCAAAGCATGCAAAAGAAATTAATTACAATAAAAATACCTGAGAAAGAAATTTCATTTGTT
>JBBPDJ010000020.1:19375941-19436694 GCA_037974625.1 Cucumis cinereus
ATCAGCCGTCGGAGCTTCCGATGCTCCTCCTTCGAGATGTGATGCAGTGATCTTTTACCAAATAAGGTTTTCATGGTGGTGTGATAACTAGGAATGAACTTGGTTTCATCAGTTAATACTTGACGACATATTTCAGGTTTGCAAACAAGTATGGTTGCTCTTCCAAATATGTAAGTCTTGTACATATCAGCTTTCCCATATCTGATCAAAGAATAAAAAAAACTAGTAACTTTACTAGGTAACTACTCGAAACACGTGAAATCTCGTAGTTTTAATTTATAATTTAATTTTTTTTTTATTTCATGACGTGTTTTCATAAAAGAAAATTATATATCACACAAAGTAAAAGATGATGATGGTTATTAATATATTAATCTTCTAGCAATGTTTTAACACTTGGTAATATTTTGATAATGTAATATCGTAACAATTTTTTATCCATATCTATAAATGTTTTCATAATCTCGAAAGTTTAATTTTAATATTTTTGTTAGGAGAAAATATAATTATTATTTGTCGTAAATTATTATTTAAAACGAATCTCATATTAATTACTTAAAAAACAGAGAAAGAACAAGAGAGTTTGTTTGCAAGTTTAATTTACTTTAATTTTTATTTTTATAAAATAGCCCATCAAATTTTTTTTTTTTATTATTTAATAGGTAAAGCTCCTTTGACTATTAAGTAAAAAATGAATAAATTAAAGTTACGAGGTGATAAGGTGTCTAAGGTTATTTGATTTTAGAAATTTATGGAAAATTAAAAAGAGTTTAAACGTATCTTGTAATTATTGCCTTAAATTTATGGTATTGAGAAAAATAGGTTTTCAAGTCGATTATTGTTCCTATCAACTCAACCAAAATTAATTTTATAGGGCAACTCACTTACTATAATAGTTAACTTAATGTTGTAGACACCCCAAAATGATTCGTGGTAGTAATCAAATATATTTTTGTTTTTACAATTGCATGGATGAAGAATGAATCTCTAACCTTAAAGTTTTTCTTTTAACAAAATACTAAATAAGAAAAGGATCGGGAGGTACGTCAAAAAATCTCAACTTAAATTGCCACCTCTATAGGTAAGCACCCTCATCATACTTCAAAACTTGATGTCAAGCTAAACTATGATATATACACATGAATTCATGAATTTGAAGAAGAGAACTAATTTAACAGAAAGTCTTCAAAGAGTGAGATACCTTCTTGAGAAGTCAGCAATGAAACTTTGAGGTGGACCAAAAGTGAAGTATTTGAGAAAGGATAGAGTAGAACCAAGAACTGGCCAACCTAAATCACCAGGAGGAAGCTCATCCCATTTCTGCCCTAATTTGAATGCATAATACAAATGATTGAATCTCTTCAAAACCCCAAACCCTAAAACAAAACCCACAAATGGAACAATCAACCATAACCAATCTGTCAACTCCATTTTCATCATATTTCTCCAACTTCAACACAACTTTGCCTTTTATAATACTTACTCAATACCATTTTCTATTCTTCACATATATTGTATATAATTTTAGAGGTACTCCTTTTTTTTATTATTATTTTTATTTTTATTTTTATTGTGTTGTCGATATCGTTATTGTTGTGTTATTTTCATTGTCATTATAGTCATTATTATTTTTGTCATTATTATTCTTGTCATATTATTATTATTAGTCTTTTCTTAAGAGAATACCAAAGGTTGGGGAACCGTGTAATTCTCTGCCAACAAAATTTGGTTGATTTTTAATTTAGTGTTAGTTTCGCAACACAAATTCAATTTATATATTAATTGTGAGAGTAATTTTTTTTTACTTTTTTTAAGTTCAAGATTATTTTTTGAAACAAAAGTATCAATCTAAAAGTAACGGTAAAGATATTTTTGAATTCTTTCTAAAAGTTTGAGAGTATTTTTAAAACTTTTGAAAGTTTAAAAATACTTTTTACACAAAATGCAAAGTTGAGGGACACCTTTTATAATTTAACCAAAAAAAATCTTTTAATCAAAAGAAAACTAGCCAATCAATCTTTTTTTAGCTCAATTATATCATGTATATTAGAAATGTGACCAAAGCACCATATTGACGGGCTAGATAAGGAGAAGATATATATATATATATATCAATGGTATGTCATTGTATTGAGAAAAAAAATAACGGTCCTATGAAACAAGAAGAGAATTAAAAAATTTAGGTTGCATTTGAAATATATTCTCAAGTATTTAATTTAAAAATAATTTAATTTAAAAATAAGTTATTTTGAAAAAAAATTAAGTAACTAGCAACAATTTAAAACAAATTTTCAAATGTATTTCAAACAATTTTTATATACAAAAAAGTTTAAATAAAAATGAGTTTTTTTGATAAACACTCTTTTCTTAAGTCATAACTCAAATAGACTCTTTGTGTCCAATTATTACACATAAAATTCAATTTTAATCTAATGTATAAAATATATTTTTTGAAAGAAAATTTTATGTTTGTTTTGTACCTTTCTATTGATCAATGAATCACTTTTGGTTTTGGAGCATAGTGAGGGTACTAAAGAGATGTTGACCTAGTTGAAATCTCTGGGTACACTGGTCCTTTTTGTCTTGTGTAACATTTTTTTAAAAAAAAAAATTATATATCAAAGACCTATTAAACACAAAATTGAAGGTCTAAAAATGCATTAAACATGAGATATTTTATAAGTTTTAGGTGCATGGAATTGAATTGTATACATATGATTGTCCTTGGTGTTGATCTCTCATTATATGATTGCATTATTAAATTAAAGTTCATCATGTTTTTAAATTGAGAAAAATGCTAATCATCAATATTTTCCATTGGTAACAAAGACACTAAATCTTCTAGGATATGGTTGATAGTTGATGGATCCTTTTCTTCCTATTATTTATTATTTAGTACAAATTGCAAAGACCGCCTTTAAAGTATGGTTGATAGTTGCATTTACATATTCACACTTTCAATAACAACAATTGTGTCCATAAACTTTTAAAAGTGTTAAAATTGGACCATCGAACTTATAATAATTGTAAAAATTGAATCCACAAACGATAAAAATCGAATTCTGTTTAAAATTAAAAAAAATAAATATTTAAAAATTGATTATTAATAAAAACTTTATTTAATTATTATTATTATTATTATTATTATTATTATTTTATTTTCGAAAACTACTCCTAATCAAATTAAGTTAGACAAAAATAGGTGACTACATCCATCGTTATATTTGTATTTGTATTTATTATCTTTTATATATTTTTGTTAGAACGATTAATCTAACATTTGTCTTTAGCTTTCTTGTTCAATCCTATGAAGCTATAGAAGGAGAATTCTTTATTGATGTATTTTTCCTATACCATTTCAATATATTAACATTTTTTTTGTTACTTTCTCAATTATCTCTACCTAAATTTTTAAAAACATAATATCGACATATTGAAAATATCATGTGTGTTATTGCGTGTTAACTAAGAACTATAGGATATAAAAGTACTCGAATAATATTAAATATGATTTGAGAATTTTGTAGAAAAATAAAAAATTTCAACATCATAATAATAAAGTATATTTAATTATCTAATTTATACACATATATTCACACAAGCACATGCATCTTAGAAGCTTAATAAATACACAATCATAAAGTTTCTTTGTTGGGCCAAAGAAGATTAATGAGGACTTTCTAGTCATTGTCATTCAACTTTCATCACCCTTGCCAAGCATTTGTCTTTGGGATGAGGAATTGGTAAGTAATTCAATTGGCATTGAGGATTAAGTCGCTTCACCCTACATTTACCCGACGAATATATTTATCGATGATATATCGAGAAAAGATTAAGGCCAGTTTAATAACATTTCTATTTCGATAAGTTCGTGTTTTTTGTTTTCCGTTTTTGAAAAACACTAGCATTTAGTTATTGAGTGTGATGAAAGGTTTATACAAAATCAAAATTAAGTTAGATGAAACTCACTTGTAGTTGAGGAGAAAATAGTGAAGAAAAATCGAGATCTCGAGCTTGGCAAGTTCACGTCCGGGGCACATCCTAATTCCTAATCCAAAGGGAGTAAAAGCACCTGGGCTGCCTACAAAATTCTATTAAAAGAAAAAAAACAAAGTAAAAAAAATGTTGTTTTTAAATATAGCAAAATAAACTAAAGTATTTACAAATATAGAAATTTATCACGCTCTATCATTTGCTATATAAATTATGTTACAAATTTATCTTTGAATTTTAAATTTAATTTATATTTAATCCATATTAAGTTTTAGAGTTCTTAGTTTAATTTCCATTTAGTCTATAGACTTGAAGATTTTTACTTTTAATCCATTTACAACTTGCATCTACAAGATTAGTGGGGGAACAAATTAAAAACTTAAAAATAAAATAAAAGGATTTGTAAATAAGTAGTATTTAATAAATGCATACATCCCATCTTGAAGGATTGAAGTGTTGAGGTGAAGGATGGAGTTTTTCATCCATGTAAAGCTCTTTAAGCCAAAGTATGACTTTCCATCCCTTTGGTATTATTTTACCTAAAAACAATTAATCAAAATAACACAAAGTTATTATAATTCCTCAAATATATATTTTTCTTTTGAAAATATTCATAGGACAAGAGCGATCAAGTTAAGGGTACTGATCAAGATATCTCAACTAGGTTGACACCTCTTTAGCACTATCATTACACCCTAATTTCAAAAGCAATGTCATTAATCGATAGAAAAGTACAAAGCAAACTAGAGAGAAACTCGAAAAGTTGTAAAAAAAAAATCTCAATATATAACTTACCGTTAATTTGAACATCAACAGTTGCCTCACGAAAAGTAGCAAATGTAATACCACTTAGACGAAGTGTCTCATCTATCACCTTGATAGTAGAATTAAATACAGCATAATCTCATCATTAATTAATAATACCAAACATTTTTTTACAAAATAAAGATTTATAAAGAAATTTCAAAGATTACCTGATAAAGAAATTTCATTTGTTTAATCTCTGAGAGATTTAAACCCTTTTGTGTTGAAGGTCTTCGACTAATGATATCTTCTTGTTCTTCCTAAGACAAATTAATCTTATAAATTAACACCAAATCACCAAAATAATTTCTAAACAAAAAACAAACCCTTTTAATTTAAATTAAGAAATTACAGAAGAGTGTAACCTTAGCCTTTTGGAGTACATTTGGATTATCTGTAAGAAACAAAATAGCCCACATTGTAGTGAAAGCTGAAGTCTCTTGGCCAGCAAACAACTTTCCAAATATCAAATCTGCAATGGTCTCATCATCCATCCCTTCACCATCTTCATCTTCCACTTCTATCATCAAATCCATCATATCTTTTGCTTCCCAATTTTCCCCTTTGCTCTTCTTCACCATTCTCTTCTCATCCACAATTGATTGAAGTATTTCATGCAATCTTTTTCTAGCCTATACGTAATTTTATACATTTCTTTTGCTTATATCATATCATATAGTACAATTGTTAAACCAGATATATTAGAAATGATAGATTTTTGTTCTTACCTTGATGGATTTATGGAAGCAGAAGCCAGGAAAGTTGACGGGCACAGAGAAGAACCCAGCTGAAATATCATTATACAAACCCTCCATTTCACTTATAGAAGTACTTCCCATTGGAGTTGAACCCATAAAAATGTTCCAAATAATTTTGAAGGTAAGTTGCTTTATCACTGTCAATAGCTCCAATGGCTTCTCCATGCTTGACCATTCCTCCAACCCACTGATCACTGTGTGTTCAATATGACCAATGTACATCTCGAGTGCCGCGTGACTGCTGATCGGAGTCGTTGTCAACCGTCGGAGCTTCCGATGCTCGGTCCTCGAGACTCGGTGCAGCGATCTCTTACCAAATAAAGTTGTCATGTTCTTGGGATAACCAGGAGTAAATTTGGTCTCATCGGTTAGTACTTGACGACATATTTCGGGTTTGCAAACAAGTATGCTTGCTCTTCCAAAAATGTGAGCCTTGTACATATCAGATTTCCCATATCTAGAAGTTAAAAAAGATGTTAGATAAGGTGTTTAATCCGTCTTTTTAAGGGTCTGTTTAGTTGGAAACTCAAATTCTGCTTTATATTTTTAAGATTTACTGTGCTCAACGAATGTGTTTTGATGGCTTTTTGACTTCTATTTTCGAAAACTGTTCTCAATCCAAACAGTGAAAATTATGAAAAACATTTTTTTTATTTTGTATATTTGCAGTACATGGAGACTTATGATTCAAAGTTTTAATATATATATATATATATATATATATATATATTAAAAAAGAGAGATAAAAATAATAGAAAGTATAGTATTCCCTGTTATAAACTCAATTATTCTTGTTAAATTAAAATATGTAATATATAATTTATTGATTATATGATATTACAAAATAGTAATTATACAAAAAAAAATTAACATAAATCATGTTCATAAATTAATTAGTAATAGTTTATATTTAACCTAGTATTTATTACGATGGAGGTCTACAATGTTGGACAAATCCCACTTTTCTATTTTTCTATAAGGGTAGTTGCAAATATAGCAATTATGTTCAAAGTATTAACATATATAACACAATGAAATTTTTTTACAGATATAGCGAAATTTAGATTTAGTTCTGTGAGTCTATCAATGATAGATCGTATCGTTGGTAGGTGACATCAGCGATACAGTCAATCACTGATAGACATTGACATTTTTGTAACATTTGAAAAATATTTTTTTTATTGCTTAACTGATAGACTTTGCTATATTTAAATTAAAGCAATATAGTGAAACTTCAACGATGTGATCAAATTGAAAAAGAAAATATTTAGTATAACATAATTTTAATAGTCGTCTCTCTCTCTAACACACCTCATTAATTTCTTTATAATTAAACTAAAAAAAAAAATTAGCCTACAACCACTCTGATCAACAAACCCCATTTTAAACCAAGAAAATTAAAGGCTTTGTAGGGTAGCCATTGAATACAATTGTGATCGAATTAAATAAATTCATGAAGTGGAGAAGTGATTTAATGTATTAAAAAAACAAGTTTATTTATGACAAAACAAAATGGACAAGCAAAGAAAACAACAACAAAAAGAATTCGTAAAACAATAAAGATCGAAATAGAGATTTACGTGGTTCAAGCAGTGTATTAGTTACGTCCACAAACATAGGTAGTAGAGCAGTTTTATTATTAGATAATACGGTACAAATTACAAAGACACTTATAGGATTAGTGACACCTCTCTAAATCGTGAATAACACATAACACGTAACGTCAGATGACATATTTAAGACATTCCAACTGTTTTCGGATCAATTAAAGTGGGAAAATTTGAGAGATACCTTGTGGAGAAGTCAGCAATGAAATTTTGAGGTGGACCAAAAGTGAAGTATTTGAGAAAGGATAGAGTAGAACCAAGAACTGGCCAACCTAAATCACCAGGAGGAAGCTCATCCCATTTCTGCCCTAATTTGAATGCATAATACAAATGATTGAATCTCTTCAAAACCCCAAACCCTAAAACAAAACCCACAAATGGAACAATCAACCATAACCAATCTGTCAACTCCATTTTCATCATATTTCTCCAACTTCAACACAACTTTGCCTTTTATAATACTTACTCAATACAATTTTCTATTCTTCACGTGTATTATATATTATTCCCCTTGGTGTTGAATATGTAGATTAGATGTACTACTTTATTATTATTATTAATAAGAGACAGCTAATTAACAATTTTTTAGTTAAATTTACGTGTGGTTTCAATATTATTTGACTTAGGGTATCTTTAGGAGTGATTTTGAAAATGTTAAAATCTCTTTTGTATATGTAAAATCATTTCGAAATGTGATTTTTTTTTTTTAAGCAAATACCAAAGGTTGGGGGAATAATGTAATTCTCTACCAACAAAATTATGTTGATTTTAATTTGAAGGAATTAAAAGCATGTTTAAGGGTGTGTATGTTTGGAATACATTCTCAAGTGTTTAATTTAAAAAAACAAATTTTTTTTTATAAAAAAAATAGACTAATTAGATAACCATTGAAATAGTTTATGAAGTTTCGTTTTTACGAATAAAAGAGTTTAAATAAAAATAAGTTCTCCAACTTTAAAACTTTTTAACAAATATTAAAATTTTATTTCTGTGTAATGGGTTATTCCTGATTGTTCAAATTGTGTATATAAGATCTATCATTTTCTTTTAAACTGGCGTCGTCCGGACGCGAATTGACACATAAAATTCTATTTTAAATCTAATATATGTATATATAATTCAATACGCACACGCGTGTATGTGTGTGTGTATATATATATATATATATATATATATATATATATATCAAATGATCTTAAAGAGTTTCAAACATATTGAAACCTATTAAATAAAAATTAAAAGTTCAAAGACTACTGTACGTCTTTAAAGTATTAGACACAAAAGTAAAAGTTTGAAAACATAAGGTTTAGATACGTAATCTCAAAATTCAAAAATCTTTTCCAACACTATTGGACTCGAGGTATGATTAGGGGTGTTATAGATATGTCGGTATCGTGGCATGTGCACCTAAATTATCGTTGGTGTTGAATCTCCTATCATATACTTGCATTAAATTAAAGGTTATCATATTTTGAAATTTGAGATAACAAGCAAATGAATAGTATTCTTTTTAATGGGCTACAAAGACATTGAAACTTCTAGGATAGGGATATGTATTGAATTGTAAGTTGTACACGTATTCTTTTGAAAAAAAGGAAAAATAAAAAAATTCAATTAAATTAAAAAAAAAAAAATTAGACTCGTTTTCTTTTATTGTTGTTGGGAATCACGAATGCTATTGATGTGTTTGGAAGGAATGAAAGTGCAATAATTCATTTTAAATTCTATGAGTTGAATTTTGAGAAACAATTTTAAATTATATTCTTTTATGTTTTTTTTTTCGGGATGAGAAATCGGATCTTAAATTTAGGAAAAGTTACCATTTTGGTCCCTGAGTTTTGGTAAATATATGCATTTAGTACCTGAGTTTTTAAATTAGTCACTTTAGTCATGAGTTTTCAAGAATAGGTTTAAAAGGTTTCTCCAACAAAAAAAAAATCATTAAATTTAATATTTTTATGTCCTCCTTCCTCCTTTCTCTCTCATTCTCTCTTCCATCTCCATTACATATAAACCCTAAACCTTACATATAAATATATGTAATAGAGATGGAAGAGAGCAGAAGAGAGAATGGGAGAGAACTAGGAAGAGGAGAGAGAAAAATAAAGATTAAAAAAATCTTAATTTAATTTTTTATATTAAATTTAATGAATTTTTTTATTGGGGGAGACTTTTTAAATCTATTATTGAAAACTCAAGGACTAAAATAGCTAATTTGAAAACTCAAGAACTAAATGCATATATCACCAAAACTGAGGGACCAAAATTATATTTTTCCCAAATAAATGTAATTTAAATTTTACGTTTTAATAAACATAAAATTTATAAATCTCAATAAAACACAACTCGATCCAACCAGAAAATTCGAGCAAAGAATAGCTCTAACCCGATTGAATCTCGATCATGTATAACCCTAGTTGGTGAAAGACAATGACTATATATACAAATTAGATTGGGGTAGGTAGAGATTGTGGGGATTATAAATCACAATAAGATAGTGAATAAATAATAACATATATTTATCAAAATATACATTGTTTTATTAATAATCATAATTCAGTTGAAAAACATATTTACATATTCTAACATTGCTTCATTCAATCAATAAATAAGTCTAAATTAATATATATTTTAAAACTCTATATATTTATACATAGAAAAAATTTGAATAGAGATTTTGATGATTTATTTCAATAATTTATTCAAACTTTCTTACTCAATATTTCATATGTCATTGTCAATACACTTAAAGTACGAAAATGACCATTAATTTTATTTCAAATTTTATTGTCAAAATAACATTTTAAAAAATAGGTGACTTATTTTATTATAATTAACTTCATTGTCAAAATAAAATTTTTGAAGCTTTGGGAAAAACTAAAATATTAACTAAATCATTTAAAATTTTGACTAATTCAACGAAAAGGTCTCGGCTTCTAGGTAAAGGTATTCTCTCGTATGATCAACTTAAGTACTTAAGCCTTATTAGAATTACTCAAAGTTTCTTTAGAGCCTAATTTTATTCTAAAATCATTAATCAATTCCAAAATTGATATATTATTTAGAAATTCTAAAATAAATTAACAAAACATTAAACTTACAAGGAAAATCAATCTAGAAACAAAATAAATTATTATAGGACTAAATTGAAAGCTTTGTCAAGAAACTTCCAATTATAATTAAATTTAACTCTTTTGAAAATTTCAAAAGAAATGAAATTGAAGTTAAATTTAGAAAATGAAAATAAAAAATAAACTAAATTAGATTTTTTTATTTTTTATTTTTTATTTTTTTGGTGGAAAGACTAATTAAAATCCATTTGGAAATCAATTAGAGAACCAACTAAACTCGAAAGAAATTTATACCCATAAATGAAAAATTATTAATCAAGAGAGAAAAATAAAAGAAAATCAAAAAATAGTTGAGACACACCAATCACTTTTCCAAATTTCTCTCTCTCCTTAAAAAATTTGTAGGATGACCTAATTTTGAGGGAGAAAATGAAATTTACCCCCTTTTTATTTTGAAAATAGAGTGTTTTGACTTTTTGTTCGTGTCACATATGAGTGAAATTACTAAAATAAATTTGTGGACACGGAAGAAGTCATTCTTACCCTCACGTTATCTCTCTCTTCCTTTCCTCACTCACAAATCATTCTCTTCTCTCTCGTTCTCACTCTCGAGAAAATAAAACTCAACATTATGTAAATAAGAAAAAATTTAGGTTTACTGGTGAAAATGTTCGGTCCAAATTAACAATAGAAACCCTTCGTGGAAATAATTTAAAATTTAGCACATTTGTGAAAGGTACAATTGAAAATATAACAATCTGAATCAAAATATTAGTATGTATAGCAACATTTTTTTAAAAAAAAATTGCAAATATAGCAAAGTTTATCAACAATAAACTCATATCGCTAATAGACTCTCATGAAATATCAGTGATAGACCATATCATTGGTGGTCTAGGTGGTCTATTACTGATAGATCACACAACTCAATCAATGATTGAAATCTATCACTAATAGACGTTACTATATTTATAATATTTTTAAAATGTTGTTGTACACTTGATCATTATTTTTTAAATTGTTACTTGTCACGATCACATTATATTTTGTGGACCGTGTCTAGTTTTGAAATGAAACCTATAATCCAAATTCCTCTAAAGAGGATGGTCTAGCCCGTTAATTTTTGTACGGTCCGATTCATAATTCTTGAGCCCACTACCACTGCTAACGACTTTAATAGAACCAAAAAAATATATAAAAATAATGAATATAACATAAAAATAACTCCTTTCGTTATTATTTTTTTTTTAAAAAAATACATATTTCCTAGTCTTAAAATTATTTTCTATTTAATCTTTAAATTCCAATGTATAATATATTTCACCATTAAGTTTTGAGTTTAATTAATTTAGTTCTTAAGTTTAAAATGTACAAATTTATCATTGCAATTTTGAGTTTTACTTAAATTTGGTACGTAACATTCAAATGTAGCATCAAATTTTCATTAAATAATGACTTTTATCATTAAATGCAATATCGGTTAATTAATTTAAAATAATTATGAAAGAAAAATTTTAATATAATTTTAAAAGTGATGAAAAATAGTATTGAAACTTAATTTATTTTAATTATTTTAAATTAATTAACCGATATTAACACTAAAGATGAAAAGTGGGAATTTAATGAAAAAAAATGAGGTGGGAAAGTATAAATTTTGTAACCTAAGAATCAAATTGAAACAATTTCAATAATAAATTGTAACAATAATAAATTGTAACGTAACAAAGGGTTAAAATGTAAAAAAAATGGATTTGATTTTTTTTTTCTATCTTTGTTTTTAATCTCAATTTCATCTTTATATTTTCAAATTTTGTCATCTTTATATTTTCAAATTTTGTCATCTTTATATGTTTTAACTACATCTTTATTCCAATATCCTCGACATTTTTAAACACTTGAAAATATAGTAAAATCTAGCTATCAGCGACAATAGACTTCTATCGATAATTGACTGTTATGGTCTATCAATGATAGACCAATATTTGCAATATGATAGACTTCTATTATTGATATTATGTTTGCAAAATTTTTAAATTTTTTTTATATATTAATATTTTGAATCTAATTGTTATATATATATATACAGCTGTCCTAAAACGATATTCTTCCCTTGAAATTTCGAGGCCAAGGTCATTAAAATCTCGAAATGTTTCTCCATACGTGTATGTAAGGCATGCATATCCCTATTCTATTTAATTTAAAAGATCATAGTCAACAATGTAATATCCCTATATATATACACATATATATAAAGAAGAAAATTGTTAAGCATTTGAAATACATACACAAATAAAGTTGATGTATTGTTCATATGATTTCCTCTCTTAATGTGACTTTGAAAAGACTAATGATGATATAGGAGTATATAGGGCAGACATACAATATCACACACATACACATGGGATTTTACAACTTTAGAAATAAATTAAATATGATATTTTGTGGGATGACCTAACTCTATGAAAAGAAAGCTCATTTGAAAATGAACAGCTCCTTCCTCTTACCTCAACAAATTATGTTGACAATTTTGAATATATATATATATATATATGAATAAATAAAAAAAATAAAATAGAGAAAAGTAGGTCCTTCCACTACTTTGGATGCATCACTCATATAATTTAACATAACAATAAGCAACTGTCTTTTTCAATGTGTTTTTTAATCCTATGGTAAGGAATTTGTAACCATTTTAAATATATTATTGCATCGACTTCTTTTGTCGCAATCATCGAACAAAATTTTCTTCGATAAAAGATTTGATATTGATATATGTGTAATACGTAATATTTCTTCTCGAAATTTCATATAATAATAATGTGTCAGAGATTATCAACAACGTGTGTAATTATAAATATACTACCTGTTATTTTTTTGTAACTTTACGAGAGTGTATTGATATCAACGAGAGATTTTATCAATATTTTCATAAGTTTAATAACTAAGCAAATAAAAAAAAACTAACTTCGCTTGATCTAATTACGTTTTTTTTTTCATTTAACTCAAAGTTTGAATTGTTTTTCTTCATGTTAATTTAAATCTAAAGATAGTGAATAACTCGAAACATTTTGAAAAATCTATGGCAAAGATTATTGTGTTGATTGAGAAAATAAAAAAGGGGCTTTAGTAAACATATATTTTTGTCGGTTCGATATAGGCTAATCTTAAAAATACATGGTGAAGCATATATTATGGAAAAAAGATATGAAGATGAACCAAAGTGATATGGCCAAAGAGTACCAATCATACCTTGCTAGAGATAATATATATAGCTGCCAAAGTAGGCTTATTAATTTGTGGAATGACCTAATTAATTGAAAAGAAATATATATATATATCCCAATGGGGACAAGCATGTATGATGTTTGTTTCCTCCAACTAGAGGAGGAATAGAAAGGTCTATGTCTACCATAACAAAAGCTTTTATCATTCATTATTGTACTCTTTTTATTATTATTATAGTTAAATTGGATTTGTGTTTATTTGGTTCTTAAACTTTTAATTTTGTGTATAATAAAATTTTGATATGTTCACAAAATTTTAAAAAATTAATGGAACTATTACAAAATCGATCGATGCCTTTTTTTTTTTTACAATCTATGAGGGGTTCAAGAGATTTGTAGGTGTATCAAAGCATCCCAATTAGGTTTACATATCTTTCACGTTACCATCACGCTTCGGTCCAAAAAAATGCATGCATTAATTAAAAATGTGCAGAGGGAAACTAGAGAGAGGCTCAAAGTTCAATGCAGACATGAATATGTTAAAGAAAAGTCTTCTAATTAAGCGAAATAGGGCGATAGATGCATTATAATTAGATAAAATGAAGGATTCTGTACACCAAAGAGCAGCTCATACAAAATTGAAAATTCATACATTTACTAGACAAGTAAAAGGAAAGAGTTTAAAAACTTATTAAATACTTTCTAGAGTTTATAAGCTAAATGAATTCTTGAAAATTCATAGATTTTGTTAGACGTTATTGAAAGTTTAGAGGTGTACAAAAAAACAGTGATTTTGTTTTAAAGTGTTATTTGTTACGTGCAAGGCATGGTTAGACCTTCTTTTGACCATTAAAAGATTGATATAAAATAAAATATGGTGACTCAAATTCATTATAGAAATTTGATATGAAAAGGTCCCTATGATGCAATTTGAAAGAGATTGAACTTTTATAGGGTCAATTGCTAGTGGTGTGGCTATTTAAGGATTGTAAGAGGAAAAACTCACCTACCTTGTAATTGCTTTCTTACACAAACAATTTTCATT
Source organism: Cucumis cinereus (assembly GCA_037974625.1). Lineage (NCBI taxonomy): Eukaryota > Viridiplantae > Streptophyta > Magnoliopsida > Cucurbitales > Cucurbitaceae > Cucumis > Cucumis cinereus. The sequence continues at coordinate 19,390,444 of JBBPDJ010000020.1, forward strand.
AATCTTACGGGGGAAAAACCAAAATAAGGGAAAAATCAATAAAATAGAGAAACATATTTTTTAAATACCATTTAGGTCATAGTGTAATTTTAATTTTTATTTATTTAATTTTTATACTTTCAAAACATTCGTTTTAGTTCCTATAAAATGACCATTTTATCTCTATCTCCAAAAGTTTAGCGCAAGTTTAGTATAAAAATGAAAAATCTCGACTTTATTAGAAATTTATGGCTATATAGTAAGTAAGCAGGTCATATGCTAAAATTTTGATTGAAGAAATGAGAGAAAGATTAAAATGAATGAACTTAAATGATCATTCTTTTTTTTTTACAAATATAGCGATTTTTAATAGATGTTTTGAACATACAAAGATTGCAAGAAACAAGTGTTAAAAATATGAGAGGACGAAAATGAAAATGAAACTAAAAAGACTAACAAAGAAAATCACGTCGGTTAGAAAACTCGAATTATCTATGAAAAATGATTTTAAAAAAAAGCCACTAGTAAAGGTGAAGAATGCATATCAAGATTTCAATCATAGAGAACAAAGAAATTCAAACATTGACAATATTTTGAGAATAGGTCGACTTATTTGATCCTTCCATTTATGTACAAAATAATAAACTTAAGTTTGTTTCATTTTCAATGTCACCCGATTAATTTTAAACATTAAGTCTAAGAAAATTAACGTTTGATAACGATTTTAGACCTACTAGCTCGATCTTTCCCATCCTCCACAATAAACTTAAGATTTCTTCAATCCACAAATGTTGCACCACATTAGTTCTAGAGACCAATCTAAAAAAACTTAAATTCGAACTAGTTTAGACGTACTAGTACTAGTTAGCTAGCTCAAACCCTCAACTTGAATTAGTCGCAACAAACTTAAGTTTCTCAGCCACCGTAAATTCTAGAACGTAACCCAAAAACATTCTAATCTCTTTTTTTTATACATTTTACGATAATTAAAGTGATGTATTTCATGACTTTTTTTTGCTTGTTCCATGATATATATCCACCTCTCATTCAAATGATGGGTTGATTGGGTTTTTGGAACCACCACCTTTCATAGAAGTGATAAGTGAGATAGAATATGGAAAACAGCATCTTTTGTTTCATAGCTTTTTTTAATAACTTCTCTTTTTTGTCTTCTTTTTTCACAATGATCAATCAAAAACCAATTGAAATTTAGCAAGTGTGTGTATACTGCTTCAAAGGGTTGAACAACAATTCATTTTTTCCTAATTATGTAAAATTCTTATTATTCATGATGATTCCATTAAGTTTGGTCAGGACACTGACATTTTTCTTTTTTTGTAATTTCTTTTTCTTTTGAATCGAAAAGAACTTAATGGAATCTGACTCGTATATGCAAACTTATGCAATAATAGGTATATAGGCTAGGAGAGAAAAGCTAGGTGATAATTAATCCCAAATAAGCATTTAAAAAAAGAAGCAAGGAAAATAAACCCATTTTAAAAAAATTATTAAAAAAAAAGTGTTTGAGACATTAAAATTTGCATAAAAATAATTTATGTAAACATAAGGTATTATCCATTTAGATTTGATTAATGAAAAAATAACTTAGATAGAGTTAGGGGTGTTCGTTCAAACCTAATAATTCAAAAAATCTTATCATGAATGGGATTGCGGTAGATATGAGTTTGGTTCAATTCTCTCTGAGTTCAAATGGCATGCATATTTTTTTAGGGTGTCATCTTCACATCTTTCATCAAGACAACAACATTGTTATTCATACTTGCTAGCATAGCGCCTCCTTCGTTCAGGTTGAGTCTTGTTATCATCGTCGTTCTCATTTCAACTTCAAATTTGCTTTTTGATCTCACTATAAGATCTACGATCGTGACTAAAAAATTTATAAATTGGGTAAGGTTCCTCTCTCGAGCAAAGTTAGTAGGGTTGAAAAATCGTGAAATCTAAATTTTTAGTCTAATAAAAATAAACTCTCTAATCCAACCCAATTCAACTCGGATATACACCACTAACAAGGGAGATTTTATTCCTCATTTAGCTCTTTGTCTTAAGTTATAAATATATATATATATATTAAAATGTTAGATTTAATATATTATTATTATTAGTATTATATTGTTTTGAAAAGATATTGTGGGAGATTGTTGGTGCATGCATACGTAACAAAATCCACAAAAGCACTTTGTTGGGTAATATTGCGGTTTGATAAGGCAGTGTTTGGACAAGAAATACGTGCAATTACTTTTCACCCATCATAAATGTTAGGTTTTTGTTTTCTTACCAACCCACAATAATATACTTCTTTCCCATTATTCACTAACCTTTTTAATATTTCTATTTCCTTTTTTCTATTTTATTTTTTTTTTAATTATGATTTGATTTTTAGATTTTTATTTTTGAAAATTCAAAAAATTTTATGATGGTTCTCACTAACTTAAACTATTGGGTTAACAATGTATTTAATTAGGAAAAAAATGCATATCATAAGATTCTCTTTTGAGCTATGCTCAATAATCGGATAATATATTGCAATTTTTTTTTATTAAATTTTGTTTTAAAGGTTTAACAATATATGGACTAGAGGATTAGAATATTTAACTTCTTCATTGATGATATATGTCTTTACTATTGAGATAGACAATTATTTATGAAACTATTTTTATAGTGTTATATAAATTTATTTATGGTTGGAAATATTTTTAAAATTTGGATTTTAGAAGAAAATAAAATATGTTAGGAAGAAATTTACTTTAACAAAAGAAAAATTATTGTAAAGTTACTTGAGGTTTTCTTTAACAAAATAAATGTAGTTTAATTCTTTGAAATTTTAATGTCCTTCCCTCTCATTTTCTCCTTATTAAGTTTTTTATCTAGAATATTGAATATAATTACTAGTTTTCTACTGGATTGACTACAGAGCGAGGCAGAGTTGGGCTGAGTCGGAAAAATTTCATGTTCTTGTCCTAAGGGGAATTTGTCTCCATCCCCACCCCAATTCTCGAGAATTTAAGGCGGAGACGGAGATGGGTATCCTGTGAGGAAATCTTGATATTTATAAAAAACCTTACTTCAATTAAAAACATTATTTAAAGATATCATATAAACTTTCTAATGTCATAAATAATCAAACAAAATTTTCTTTAATAAAAAAAGAAAGTTAATCTCACTCATTCAAATTTTAAATTTAAAAAAAAAACTGAATATATATATATAGAATTAAAGAAAAATATTAATAATATTGAAACTAAAATTGAACAAACTCCAAAATACGAGATCCAACGGCATTTTAACCTAATTCTACCTATTTTGGCTAATAAATAATTTAGAAAGAGTAGAAGTTGAAAGTGTCAAACTCACAAACCTAAAAAGCATATCTTATTTGTAGCAAATCAATGAGTGAACTAATTTGATTGGGTTTAATTTTATGATATAAATATGTGGAAGTAATCATTATCACACTATTGGATTAGACCAATTAGCATGCACATTATGATCTTAATATTGTTCATATTTTGTTAGGTTTTTGTCAACTTTTTTAGATTAAATAAATATTTTGTTTATAAACCTAATATATATATATATATATATATATATATATATGTTTGTGTAAGACAAATCTCAAGTGCTTTTTGGGAAAGATGGGGGAAAATCATAACATGCAACCACTTTACAAGATTGTTATTCTTGGCACACAAAAATGCCTCAACATACACAACTTGTCTTATAATAATTCAAGATCTTTTTTTTTTTTTTTTTTGTATAATTTGTATAACAGAGGAATTGAATATCTGACCTCAACGTCTATAAGTTTTATATCAATTGAATCATGTTTGTGTTAGCATCTGTTTGGATAATTCTTCTATTTATTTTGGGGAAAAAATCATTTTTTTTGCTACTAAACTTATTATGTTGGAGCAATTTTCACTCACTAATTCTAATATAAGACCATGTATGCCTCTTATAAACTCACTAATTTCAATCATATCATTTTTTATCCTTTCAATAATAATAATAAATATATTAATTTTAGCAGAAGTTTAAGTTTGATTAACACCCAATTTAACCCTTTAATAACTTTTCCAAAACTCACAATTCTTTGAAATTTTATCAATTTTATATATTATACATATGTGAATAATTTATAATTCGTTGAAAGCCTATGAGATTTTTCTGACAAAAATTCTAAATAAATTTAGAAATGCGTTTGTCTAAATCTGAACGCGTATAATTTTAAATTTTAAAAATTTGAAGTTTCAGATAAATTTTTTTTATCACTTTTTTAGTCATTTATGAAAATTCTAAATAAATTTTAAAATGCACTTGTTTGAACAAATTACGATTCTTTCTATGTTTAATATGTCGAAGTGGAAAATCAAACCTTAAATTTTTTTACGATAAGATAAGATTTACTCCATAGTTCCAGTCTCGTTAAACAATTAAGAAATATTCCATAAATGACCGTTGATGTTTTTGCATGACCAATAATGAATAAACACAAATAAAATGGGTAGTCTTTTTTTTTGGTTCTCTAATTCTTGACCTAATATTTAAAGTATATTTAATGATTTATTTAACCATTTGACTTAGCTTAGTTTTCATTATTTTTTATGTGGCTTTCTTTTTTATTTTTGAGATAATTTATGTGGCTTATTTTTACTTGGATCACATAGCTAGAACTCCAAGAAATTCATTATTTTTTTTAGTATTTGTCAATTTGGCCTAGTTGATTTAGTTTAAGTTAAGATTTTATTTATTTATTTCTTCATATAAAGATTTTATTTAAAGTAATTGATGGTGTTATTAATTATAAAATTATTTCCGTTTTAATTTTGCTTAATTATCAAACATACCATTACCCTTCTTTGAATCTATTTTTTCCTTCATGCCTTTTTTTAGTGAAAAAATATCTTTCATACATTTTCAAATATTATTATGTGAATTTTGATTTGAAATGAACATTTACCTTATTAGATATCTTTTTTAAAATATTTATAAAGAGTTTGTCTCGATTGACTATAAAAATAAAAATAAAAAATCATTTTAATTTGTTTAAAATAAACCTTATGAGTGTTATCAAAAGTTCTTTTGAATATTTGTCAATCATTTCAATTTTTTTTTTAAATTACTAGTTTTCAAAATTAAATACTTGACGAGTTAAAAAAAGAAACACACATCTGATAGGATCTGCATACAAGAGCTACATCTCATTTCTTTTCCAAGATTCGACAACAGAAGGCACCAACATTCTTCTGTGTCCTGGCAATATCATCTGTGTTTGTCTTAAAGGTTTATTAGAATGAAGGTTGGATCATTTCAACATGTTTTGTTTTCACTCGCATGCATCCTAAGAAAATTCTCTAGAGATCACCCCACATAGAATTGCTCTAAACAAGCTTAACTTTAGAGTTTCTATGATTGAACCACCGAAAAGAAAGGTGTACATTATTAGTATAGGTAGTAACTTTCAATTCTTTTAGTATAAACTATAAGGACTAAAGTAGAAATTAGTATAAACTATGAGGACTAAAATTGGTAATTTCCAAGTTTTTATTTTTTGTTTTTTCTTCGATTTCGTGTGCGTCTCTTTGTAGTTCAATAAAGCTTAGAGTTTTAGTCAACTTGTCAACTTATTTATTCTCTTGTTGGAGACATTTTTAAGATTATAATTACAATTGAAAGCCTATACATAGATTATTATTAATATATAGAGAGATAGAGAATAACCCATTTCATGAATTAAGATGCTCTTTATAATAAAATGTCACCACATTTATTTAGAAGGTAGATTTGAAAGATTTTAATTTGATTTTTTACGAAGATATATACTCGTCGAACTATACTCAGATTGACATATTTATTTATAGTCGTTTTCTAAATTTGAAAGAAAGGTTATTTAATACAAATTGTCACAAGTCATACACAATGTTACAATAAGACCAATAACAATGAATAAAACATACAATAATGATAGTAGAAAGAGATACCAGGTTGGGACAATAGTGTGTTCAAGAAAAGATAACTTCACATATATAAAGTTAAACAATTATACAACGTTGTACTTATCGATTAAAAGAAGACAGATATTACAGGGTTTCCATAAGTTGTCAGACTCTCTCTCAAACTTTTTGTTTTCCCTAACTATGAGAATCGACTCTCTCACGTATGATTTCTAGCTTCACTTCAAATATGGTCTAAAAAGAACAACTTTTGATGTGACTAACACAAACACAAGCCTTTCAGAAGATTTAAACACACGTAAACGAAAACACAGTTTCTTCAACACGCGCTCTTATCGAGTGACAAAACTCTAGCTTACATGAAGCACACTTAGTCACTCAATTTTTTCAGAAAGCTACAACCCTATATAACACCAAGAACATACCTCTGTGTGCTCATGGCTATAGAAAGGTCGGAGATAGCGACTAAGATAGGCCAACAGCTAGGGGAAGGAAAGAATCCATAAAAATATAAGCACAAACTATACTAAGTATTTAAACATAAATAGCATCAAGTGACAGGTGAGGCATCTTGTGTAACATCACATAGGACAAGAGGAGTGGAACAAGGTCACCAACATCAATGTCTCGACAACCAAAAAAATATAGCCAAACACCAAAGATACTACTTTTAACCAAGGTTATAAATAACGATGGAATGTTCTTTAGCTTGAATTCAGAACTTCAAATCTTCATACTCTATGTTATAAATATGTATTTCTAGTTTTTCTCCTCTCTCGTGATAACCTCTTACATCATTGTATGATACTTCATATCAGTTGAGCTATATTTTTATTGGCAAAATTACATGCATCTAAGAGTATTAAAAATAGAAAAAATAAAAAAGATGAAAGGTTTAAGCCTCGTTTTGTAATCATTTCGTTTTTTTTTTTTTAGTTTTTGAAAATTAAACCTATTTTCTCTTATTCTTGCACTAGCTTGCAACTTTTACAAGAGTTGGATTCTTTGCTAAATTCTAAAAACGAAACAAGTTTCTAAAAAGTACTTTTTATAGTTTTCAAAATTTGACTTGAAGTTTAAAGACATTAATAAAAAGTAGATAATAAACCAAAAAAATTAGAATCGAATGGAATGTTTAATAGACTTAATTTTTTTAAAAAAAAACTTAAAAACCAAAAATCAATACGTTGTCAAACGAGACCTTAGTGTATTTAGGATTCTCAGTGCGATCTTCGTAATATTTTCCAATTTCGTATCTGCTCTACTTGCCACATTTTAACTAAAATAATGTAAAAAGTTATTTATAATTAATGGATTTGCAATAGCTGGTATTGGAGAAATGGCCTTTTAGACTTCTTAATAGTGAACCCCAACTTTGTACAAGAAATAAAATACCTAATTAAACTCCATTAATATTATATGGAGAGAAAAAAAATAATGATTAAAAAGAAATCCACTTTGATAATTAGTGTCAAATTTTAACTCTATCTAACCTAATCTATGTGATTAGAGGAAAATTTAAACTCATAATTATCTTATCTCTAAAAATAATTTTAGACATTTAATTTATTAATAAATATTGAATTTTAAAAAAAAAATTGAAAATATTGTGGTCTCATTATTAGAATTTTACATAATTGAATATCGATAATCATTTTGTTATATATTTAGAATAATGTAAAATTAAATTATCAAAATTATATATCCACAATGAATTTATATCCAGTGAAAATCCATATAGATGTACATTTTTCACATGGGAAATTATGTAAAATATTAAGTCAAATGAGGAAAATAACTTTTAGAATTTAATGTTATTTATTTACACTCATAGTACCTAGTGGATTATGAAGAGGACCCATTGCAAATTTCTGAATAGTAGCCCAACTAAAAAATTGTGAGGAAAAATAACACAAAAATTTTGATATGTGAAAATTTAAAATTATTAAATATAATAATTTTTATGACAAGAGTAGAGCACATACGTTCATATTAAGTTTAAATATCGTTTTGGTCCATGTACGTTGAAGTTTGTTTAATTTATCTTTGTACTTTTAATAAATCTTCAATTTAGTAATCACTCCTAGTTTATTGTTGATTTTTTATTATTAAAAGATAAAACTTTTTTTTAATCTTTGTACTATAAATTTTGAATAGATTTTCCATATTTATATTTTCTGGTGATTAATTTTACCATTTATATTTAGAAAACATTATTTATTTACAAAATATAGAAAAATTTCATAAATTATTAATGATAGACGTTGATAGACGCTAATGAAAGTCTATTAGTGAACATATCTGAAATTTTACTATATTTTATAAATATTTTGATTCATGTCTCATTTATTCATATAAAATAAATATCAATAGAGGAATTAAAGTAATATTTTAACCAAAATATACACTATTTAGTTAATAAATTTCTTAGAAAAAAAATTAAAAATTTGTAGAAATAGAAGGGGACAAAAATCGATCCATTTTTTAATCCAAACATATTAGATGAAATGATATGATTTAGGGCAAGTGGGTTGTCCCACTTTAATTTCTTACAAAAAAAGATCTCCACCATTGGATCAATCCTTCCTTCTGCTTATATATACTCTCTTCTCCCTCTCTTTTTAGTCTCAAAAACTTCATCTCCTCCTCCACTTTTTTAATTTAGGGTGATTCCCAACATCATCATATTGCATTCTATATATATACATATATATACATCCAGCTTTAAAAGTTTCTTCCATTACTCATCATCATCTTCTTCTTCTTCTTCTTCTTCTTCTTCCCTTCTTCATTTTGCAAACCTTCAAAACTCTCCTTCCATGGATTCCCTTACTCAGTCCTTCGAGGATCAGGTAATACAAACAGAACATGTTCTCTTATTAAAATATATACCTTCATGAAACAAAATGAGTAATATTAATGTTTCCTTTTTTGTAATATTGTTAGAGTAAGTTGAAAGAAGAGATTGCAACAGCAGAAGGGTTCACTCTAGATGGAACAGTCGACTGCCATGGTCGTCCTGCAATTCGATCAAAATCTGGAACTTGGGTTGCTGGAATCATAATTCTCTGTAAGTTTCCTTCTACCACTTGAATCATCAATCTTCACGAATCATCATTTATACATCTTATCTATTAAACTATATTTTGATTCGGAATAATTTTACAACAACACGTCGTATATGCTTCTTTAGACTTTGTCGTCGATTTTTAACCAACGTACCAAAAGTATGAAAAAGTTAAATAAAATAGAAACTTTGTGTTTCTTTTAGCGAATACCTATTTAATTAATTATATAAAAAAAGATGAAACGAGATACGAATATTGTAACGAAATAGAAAGAAATAATAACGTCTCTTAAGATCGACGTATTTAATTAATATATTTATATTTACGTGCGAAAAAGGTCACATATAATAAAATTGAAGGCTGAAATTTGGCGACTAGATTGATTGAATTGAGGGGGAAAAAAACATTTATGAAGTTGAAAAGAACTCAACAAACAAAGTCTTGTCTTGAAAGAGTGTTTTATGAGAGTGATTCATTCTCTTTTGGACAAAGCCATAAATGCCAACTATTATACTAACTATATTATAACTTTCCATTTTTCCTTTTTCCTTTTTCTTTTTTCTCGATTTTTTTAAAAAAAATAAATTATTTCAATAATAGACACTGATAGACATTAATATTAAAAATGTATATTAATATTTTAATTTTAATTTAGTTTTTTTTTAGATTTTTAGTATTTTAACTTCTATTTATTGAACCACAATGAGTGTAACTCAACTGACATAATACTTGTAATATCAACATCAGGATTGATTCCACCACTCATATACTGTACGAAGAATTTACAGGGGTTGATTTTTTTTTATACAACATTTAACTAAAGGAAGGGATAAAAAAGCCACTTGTTTCTAAACTTAACATTAAATGCAATAAATGTCTTTAAAATATTTTATTTAACTAATTTTTTTCGATGAAAATTAAAGGTCGTATCAATTACGGTAAATAATAATAAATGGAATTTTTTTTTCTCTCTCCACAATTATATCTTTATTTTTATATTATCTATTTTTCAAATATTTGCAAAATTAAGAAATTAAAGGAAGGAGAAAGAAAGATGATAATTATTTAAAGTCACATCGATATTTAAAATTTAGGAATGAATTTGGTGTCTTATTTAAATGATTGATGAGAGACTTCAACCATTTTTAACATAATACTAATATTCTTTTCTTTTCAAAAACATAATACTTAAATATTAGAAGAGACTAATACTTTAAAAATAATAATAAAAAATTAAGAAACCAACACGAAATATAAATAAATTTAAAAAAATTATTAAGATTAAGTTGAATTTCCAATTTTGTCCCTAAAGTTTACCATTGTTTTCTTAGTCATAATTCAAGCATATATACAATATACAAATAATTCATAATATTTGAATGAAAATTTGAAAATTCACTTATTGTGATATTTAAAATCATCTTAAAACACGTCTTAAATCATGCAAAATTCATTTAATGTTTAATTTTATGCTTTAAAATATAATTTCCATATCATTAAAATTGATTTTGGAATGACTAAAAGCTTGCTTAGGAATGATTTTGAAAAATGACAAAAGTAAGGTTAACGATCATAGCATCGTATTATTAAATTATCTCAATGTGTACACATTTTCGTGGGTTTAACCTCAACATAAGAAGTGAGTCGATATTTTCATTAATAAACAACAAAATATCACTAATATATGTATATATAGATAAATTTGTTTAAAAATTATAAAAGAATTAACTTATTGATTTAAATTTAATTTTTAAATTTTTTTGTTCTATAATTTTTAAAAAATATCCATCGAAATCGATTTTTCATTCTCAAAAAGCTAATTGTTATTTGTCCTACATAATAGTAGATGTGTTGTACGGATAAGGAACTACACATTTTACACGGAAGGCAAAGGGAAAAAGAAAATTTTCTCTTGGTTGTAAATGCTGCCACGTGGAAGCATTGGATGGTGGGGGAAAAGACTTGATTGAGCCCTAAATTTTGGGCCAAGAGCGAAATGGGCCCACGTCCACTTCTTTTTTGGGCCCCAGCCCACATTATTGACGTTGAGTTTCCTATGAAAATGCCATTTAGGTGGCTGCTTGTGATTGGTGGGTGACGGGTTTTTAATGACAGCCTCATCAAGTTGTTCAATACTAAAAAAATTTAAAATAATAATAAAATTTAAAACATTGATAAACTGTTCTTCCATTTGGAACCACAGTGCACTTGCCTATCTAGCTTAGGATCTAGATTGTTAAAAGAAAAAAAATGGAATAAATTGTTGTTACAGGATGAGACATTTCATATTTTTATAATATTTTTGTGTCCAAGAGAGACATAAAGTTTTGGAGTACTGATTCAAAGGAATTTAAGTTTAAGTTGGAATTTTTATGTCTAAATCAGTTGAATGAACTAAGATTTTGTTTTGATTATGATACTAAATCAGTGAACCAAGGATTAGCAACATTGGCATTTTTTGGAGTTGGAGTGAACTTGGTGCTATTCCTTACAAGAGTTCTGCAACAAAACAATGCTGATGCTGCTAACAATGTCAGCAAATGGACTGGAACTGTTTACATCTTCTCTCTTGTTGGAGCCTTTCTTAGTGATTCCTATTGGGGCAGATACAAAACTTGTGCCATTTTTCAAATCATCTTTGTCATTGTAAGTTTATGATTCAAATCTTCTTTCTTTTTTTTGAAAAATAAATGTAATTTTGTGCTAACTTTTGATAAAAATGGCAGGGCTTGGTGTCGTTATCACTCTCCTCCCACCTCTTCTTGATCAGACCTAAAGGTTGTGGGGATGAACAAACGCCATGTGGAAGTCACTCCAAGACCGAAATTTCCCTTTTTTACCTTTCCATTTACCTCACAGCTCTCGGCAATGGCGGTTATCAACCCAACATCGCCACATTCGGCGCCGATCAATTTGACGAAGAGTATCAGAAAGAGGGTCACTCTAAAGTTGCCTTCTTCAGCTACTTCTACCTTGCCCTTAACCTTGGATCCCTCTTCTCCAACACCATTTTAGGCTTTTTTGAAGATGAAGGTTTGTGGGCTCTCGGCTTTTGGGTCTCCGCTGGCTCAGCCGCCGCTGCTCTGCTTTTGTTTCTCATCGGAACCCCCCGGTACAGACATTTCAAGCCCACTGGAAACCCCCTTACCAGGGTTTCTCAAGTCCTTGTCTCTGCGGCCAAGAAATGGCGAGTTAAGGTTCCGTCTGGAGGTGAAGGGTTGTTTGGTGATGATGGAAAGGAAAGCTCTAACAATGGGTGCCGAAAGATTTTGCACACTCATGGATTCAAGTAAGTGAGGCCTTTTTTTTCCCATTATATCATATTCTTGAGCTCTCTATTGATAATGTCAATAAAAATATGAAAATGATCTTAAGCTTTTAGGTTAGAGAAGTATAAGTTTGGATCTTGAGTTTTAACTCTTAAGGCACTCTGTTTTGTTTCTTGTTTTGTTTAAGAAAGTGCAACGTTCATATTACTAGTAATTCAATTAGAGTACTTAAATCAAACTAAAAACAAACTTTGGTTGCAAAAACACGTTTTCTTGTTTGTTCTTAGTTTAAAAACACTCGTGTTTCTAAACTTTCGTGAAACTAACAATTTAGTGTTTGAACTTTAGTTGTTAAGAATTTAATTCGTAACAGTTTAGATAAGTAACGATTTAGTTGTTTTTAACTGATGCAATAATATATGACAGGTTCTTGGATAAAGCAGCCTACATTTCTTCAAGGGATTTAAGTGATAAAGAGCAAGGAGTGAACAACCCATGGCGTCTCTGCCCAATCACCCAAGTAGAAGAAGTAAAATGCATTCTAAGATTGCTCCCAATCTGGCTTTGTACTATTATTTACTCAGTTGTCTTCACTCAAATGGCCTCTCTCTTTGTCGAGCAAGGCGCAGCCATGAAAACCACCATCTCGAACTTCCACATCCCCCCTGCAAGCATGTCGAGCTTTGACATTCTAAGCGTGGCCCTCTTCATCTTCCTCTACCGTCGTGTCCTCGACCCATTTGTTGGAAAATTGAAAAAATCTAGCTCCAAGGGCTTGACCGAGCTGCAACGGATGGGGGTCGGGTTGATTATAGCCGTAATGGCAATGGTGTCGGCGGGGATTGTCGAGTGCTATAGACTTAAATATGCCCAAGCTGATTGCACACATTGTGAAGGATCAAGCTCCTTGAGCATCTTTTGGCAAGTTCCACAATATGCATTGATAGGAGCCTCTGAAGTTTTCATGTATGTAGGTCAACTTGAGTTCTTCAATGCACAAGCTCCTGATGGTCTGAAGAGCTTTGGAAGTGCTTTATGTATGACCTCAATCTCTCTAGGCAACTATGTGAGTAGCTTGTTGGTGACAATGGTGATGAAGATTTCGACCGTCGATCGTATGCCGGGTTGGATCCCAGGCAATCTCAACAAAGGTCATCTAGACAGATTCTACTTTCTTCTTGCTGCATTGACTGTGATTGATTTTGTGATTTACATTGTTTGTGCTAAGTGGTACAAATCAATCAAATTGGAGGAGAAGTATGAAGAAACAGAAGAACCAGAAAACTTCAAAGTCTGAAAATGAGAAAATTTGAGTTATCCTTTTGAAATAAGAGGAAGTGAAAGTGATCAGTTGTTTCCATTTTGGTTTGTTCTTCTACTTTACATCCATTGAAATGCCTTGATGGAGATTTGATTGAAAAGTGTTGGCAATGCGATATTACTCGATGGTAATTGACTAATTCTTGTATAGGAATTATCATCATTTGCTACCAACCTCTTCACTCTTGGGTTTACTACATTTCTATATCATGTTCATCACTTTGTAACAAAGGGATCATGTAATTACATGATAATCGAAAGTTATTTCTTTACGGTAATCTCATATGTTGTAGGATCAAACGTATATGGATCTATTTAATGTAACACCGCTTTGATATTTATTTTATGAAATTAGTGATATTGGAGGGTTTGAAGACAATGTTTTAATTTTTATCAATGTTGGCACATTCAACGTTATCATATTATAAGTCGATTATGTCACCGATGTTCACTTTTTATGAAGTATATGTATGAACTAAATTAAATTTAACAATCAATTTAAACACATTTGGGATATTTGATTCATTTATGTTATTTCAAATATTTTGATAGAACGAAGCAAGAATTTTAAATTATTGGTATAAGTAAATATGACTAATTACTTTAACATGTTGGCATGCTTTTAGGACTCATGTTAGGCGAGGTTTAAAGACAAAGAAATTAATTTCTTTTTCTATCCAACTTGGTAAAGATGGATTATCGACTCTTAAAATGATAATTGTTGTCTTATTTATTAAATTATAATTAAGTTGGCAAAAACCTAACTTTTTTAGCAACGTAAACACGAAACATCTACTTGTTTCTTTGCAATTTTTTACAAATTCATACTATGGTAGTACTAGAAATTGATGGGTGTGATATTATGGGAAAGGAGAAAAAAGAGAGAGAGAGACAATACCTAGGATTCAACGGTCGAACTGAAACGGATAAAGAAGGGGAAAATGGTGAATTTATGCTTCATTTCTTCACCATTTCCTTCCTATGGGTTCCATTTTTCTCAATTCATGAGCTCACAAATCCATCTTCTTCCAATTCACTGATTCTTCTTCTTCTTCTTCCTTCTTCTTCTTCTTCAGTTCCGTAATCATGAAGTTCTCTCTGAAACTCCCTGATAATCAAGACCACAAAGCCCCAATTGTAAAGGGGAAACTTCCAATCACCATGTTCAATCAACCCATTACTTCTTCTTTCACTTCCGCCATTAATTCCTCTTCCGACCTCTCCTTTTCCCTTTCCACTAATTTCCCATCTGGCCCTTGTTGCAAGCTCACTTACTCTCCTATGGCGGCTTCTCCTTCCGCCGCCTCCACTACTTCTCCTTTTACTCTTTCTCTCAAATCTGGGTTAGGGCTTTTTGGCTCTCCGGAGGATTCTCCTCTTGTATTTTCATCTCAATTTTCACTTTCCCTTTCAAAACCCTTTGTTCCCACTTTCTCTCTTCTCTTCAAACCCCAATTTGGCCATTTCTGTTTAAAGAAGAGTACTGTTTCGGGTGTTCATGATCAGTTTTCTGTGATTCAGCCTAACGATGGGGTTCAATTGGATTCTGGGTCTGGTTTGAATCCGAAATTTGGAAGTGGGTTTGGTGTGGATGAATCGATGGGATGGCAGGAACTGAAGCTGGAGAGTAGTAGTGGCGGCCATGGTTCTCAGGAGGAGTTTGGAGATCATTCTGCTGGAGGAATTCAGAGGCATTTGGCTGATACGAAAAGCATTAGAGATAGTGTTTTCTCAGGTGTTGCTGTAATGGCAAGGACAGCCGTTCCTGTTACTAAACGGATGGCTGTGAATTTCAGGTGGGGAATGAACTTTCCGACGAATCCAGTGACGAAAATGCCATTTCTGACTGTGAATAAGATTTCAGTGGAGAGAGTGGAGGAGGAAAAGGAAGAGAAGAAGAAGATAGGAGAGAGCCAAGAGGGAGATGTGGAATTGTTGAAGGGTATGTTGTGTTGGATGAAAAAGGATGTGGAAAGTTTGGAGAAAGAGAACAGAGAGATGAAGCAACTTTTAGAGGAGATAAAGCTGGGAAGTATGGCAAATAGAGCTGCATCATCTTCTAGTTTGAGTTATGGTGAGTTGGAGCCATGGAGAAACAACAGGAGTGGCTGGGAAGAAAGCAAGTCCAAGAACAGTAGGCATGGTGGACAAGAAAATGATTGGAGGAAAAAGAAGGGTTCTGAAGAAGTGAATGATGGTAAGAACAGTAGGAGAGGTGGAGAAAAGAATGGAGGGAAGGGGAATAGTTCCATGAATCGATCAAATGATGTTGAATCTGAATTGGAGAGAGCTATCAAGGCTGCTTCCCAAGTCAAAACATGAAGTAGAAGTAGTATTCGCAATGTATGAATTTTCTTGGAATGTATATAGTTCACTCCATTTCATTTAACTATCGACCTCCAATGTCCGAGGAGGATAACACAAAAGGTCAGCACGGATGTTGCAGTTTCTTCATATTATGCATTTTTCCTTGACAGTAAACTGTTTAAAAATGTGGATAAGTATTGCATTTCTATATGATTAGTTTACCTTTGTAATTTTACTTTGATGTGTGAATGTTCCGGTTATTAGATTTACTGGTAACTACTGGACCATATCTGGCTATACTTTGTTTAGTGACATTCACTAGAGTGATGAATTCGTGTATATATTTACTAGAGTTTAACTAATTGTATTATATGTACTTGGGAAAACTTTGTATGTATGGGACTTTACTGGAAAGAAAACTGTTTCATTGAAAATATGAAGTATATACCAAAAGGGAAGGTTAAGACGGACATGACTTTGGCTAAGGAGCCATCTCCCAAAAATGTACTATCCTTTATCTCTAGCTGAAAGGGTAAAAGGAAAGCTATACTAACAGAGTTTGAAGGGGTGACCTCTAGAGCAAACCTTGAGAAGACGAGTGTTATTGCTGGGAAGAACAGTTAGGAGAACCCCACGTACCCTAGGCGTACGTAATTTTTTCCTAAAGAAGCTAGGAACCGAACCCGAGACTTATTAATAAAGGGGAAGGAGAAGATCCCCAGTACTTTTATTGGACTTGGTATACACTATTGTATCCCAATAGGACAAAGGAACCTCATCATATCCCAGTGTCCTTTGATTTAAGTTTATGAATGCATGGAAGTTAAGTTTCTATGCAAACTGAAGTTGCAGTGCATTGATTAATCATTTTCTATTCTCGAGTATAAAAGACCAACCCTCTAATGTTATGCTGGTGTCCGATAATATAAATTTCTTTCATCCCCTTGTACTAGTCTGGTTCAACTATTTGGTTATTTTGTTGTTGCCTGTGTTTGATCACCTTCTCTAAAAGTAATGAACAGTGGAGGTTCCTAGTTAATAAAGTCATACATTAGAGTATTATTTCTTCTGAAATCGGAATGAGCTAGAAAAATGAAGGTGGATCAGGTTTGGTACTTTTAAGGCGAAGCGTTTTACAAGTCGTTTCTGATCAGTAACAATAAGGTCTGTATAGCTAGCGAAATTCTTGGCAATCTCATCCTGCTTTCTCCATCTTAAGTCTTTCTGCTTTTCTAAAACTCTCTATCTGGGGAAAGCTAGATGAAATCCACAATACCCTTTTGGTTTTTTGTCTCCCACGCCACTCACCATGACTCGGCCAAACCAACGTTTAGCTTCACAGTTGAGTCTTGACTTGTTTTGTTGAACTCGGAGGATTCCAAACACCTAGCATAGCACGTTTGTTCTTGTCAGAGCCAAGACTCCGTTGACAATGAAGCTTCTGACTGCATCAGGGACTCTGTGGTTTCTGCTTTCATTGTTTCTCTTCTTGCATTATGTTGTCCATGATTGCTTTGAGTAACCTTGGATTGTTGGTGACTGATATCTACACTAAAACTATGAAGGGTGAAACGAAGCAAATTCAAACCAAAGCTATATATATTTATTACTACTGCAACATATTTCCCAGAAGTGTATTGACAATTGCTTCTTCTCGGCCTTTCAAAGGTGGGAGATCGAACATTTGATTTATAGTTAGAGATGGATGTTTTAACTACTAAACTATGATTTGGTGAGTGTGCAATTAGTAGTTTTTGGTTTAGTGTTGTGCAAAAGTAATATGATTTTGTCAACTGTTATATTTTGACAAATAAATGGTTTTATCCCTACTAATAAAGTATATTTTAACATTAATTTGTCAAATAATTTCAGTATCTTTTGGGCACCGTGAACAAATTTGTTTAGATTTTGAAGTCAAGAAATTTAAAAACAAGGGGATTCAACGATCGCACACATTCATAAATCACACATTGTTTTAAATATGTTTGGTACTATATTTATAAATCAAGTATTCACTAAATATTAAGTTTACCATAATCTACTATTAATTAATTTATGAACATGTTTTATGTTAATTTTTTTTTGTATGATTATTATTTTGTAACATTATATCCTTTATAATACATATTTTAATTATTTTTAAAAAAATCATTTTTAATTTGAAATGTTGAATTTACTCTATTAAGATCACAAAATCTAGGAAAATAGTTTTAGAAAATAGAATTTACATTGTTTATCAATCACATATTAGCTAAACAATTTGAAAACAAAATCCAGAGTTTTCAACAAAAACATGCTATATATTTTCATTATAAATCACTACCACAACATTTTGCGTTTTTTGATCTCTACTCCACAACTGAAAAACCATCGATAAGACGTTACGAACTCTTCACAACTAACATATACACAATTTTTTCATGCGGGACAACTTCACTTCTTGTCTCGAACCTCAAAAATGATTTCTATTGTATTGAGAATATTGTAACATTAATGAAAAATTTAAAGTAATATTGCAATTTGGGGAGAATTTGGACATTTTATTTTTAGAGCAAAGTTTAGAAATGTGAGTCACCCATAAGAACTATACTTTATCCATTGCGTAGTGACAGCGACCATATGTCCCTTTTTTGTAGATCAAAAGCTCAAATTCAAAGCTTTGTTAATGGCGGACGACCATCGCCATAGATAACAAATTCATTCGCCCTAGCTTCCTTTGCCGGTGAACATGGCTGCCTCCCTCGTTCTTCCTTCCTCTCCTTCCTCCTCTTCCTCCTCCTCCTTCCTCACCCGCACAGACTTCTTCTCCCGCAACTCTCGCTCCACAACTTGCATTCGTTACACCTTCGTACGTCTCTCTTACCTCTAATTGCATTCTGGGTTTTGTTTTGAATTATTTTTTTTTTAGAATTTTGACGTCTGTATGGTGGATGGATTGAATTTTATGTTGTGTTCTGATTTTCTTACTTGTTTTGTAGAAGTGTAGTCTGCCTGAATCGAGTAGATATGGTAATGGGAAACCTATTGTTCCTATTCTTAATGAGCGTAGTTTGCCAGAGTTCTTGGAATCGGCTAGAATGGGGAAACCGCTTGACAGAAGCAATAACCGTTTGAAATTGTTTTCTGGTACTGCGAATCTTGCACTATCTCAGGTAAGGGTTGCTTCTTGATATTGTATTGGAACGAGTTATGGTTTTAGGTTCTAAATTCGAATTCTTTTGCACTTCAATTGTTATAAATTTGATTGTTCTGGTGTCATCATTCATCATCTTCATTTTTTTTTATTGAATGTTAGATTTACTCTTCTGTCTCTTATCAAAAAAGAATTGATCTTTTGTCAACTTTATTAGATTCTACAAATAGGAAGATAGAGTATTGAGTAGTATAGTTCATGACATCTTCTGAATTTTATTCAAAATGCAGTAAATATTGTACAAGCTAGTTCCTGTCCTGTCTTTGTTCTTGCAATTGTATGGAAGTTTACAACAGACTAATAATTCTAGTCATTGCCCATGGCCTCTCCTCTAAAGATTAAATAACATGAATATAGAGAAACGGTTAAATCAGCCAATGAACCTCAATATTCACACCCATCTACCTAGGGTTTAATATCATATGAGTTTTCTTGACACCCAAGTGTTATAGTGTCAGATAAGTTGCCCCTCAAAAGGGAGAGAAAAAAAGGCTTGATATTCACATTCCCAAATTTCCTTTGATAGCAGAAACTTCCTTTTGGAGAAGATCTTGTTCATTGATGCCAAATCCTTACACATAAAGGACAACCTCTAATTAAAATATTACGTAAGTCATGTGCATGCCATGATCTTTATAAGCTCCTAGATTTCTTAAGCATCAGCTTGTTTAGAATCAATGCACTCTACCATCACCGTTTTCATTGAACTTTTAAGGCTAGTATGTTCAAATTTTGATTGCTCATCTCATCTCTTGGAACAATAATCTATGGTGTTAAAATTTTCCTTTCTATTGAATGTAAAAGAAATTCACTTCAGAAATACAGTAGGTGATATATGAACTTTTTTGTGGATAAATTTCCTAGTCTTATATTTGGTCAACTGGTTTAGATTGTTGGTCTTATTTTGTTGCACTTAGGTATTTGAAACTTGATTAACCCCTTTGAAGTTTCAATTTCCTCAATTATTTTGTTTCTGATCTGCCATTCCCCTATACTTCTCTCATAATTTAGAACTTTTTATGGATGTGCTTTCTAATTTCCTGGTTTTTATTTTTTAGGAAGTTTCTAGGTAT
The DNA here is from genome assembly GCA_037974625.1 of Cucumis cinereus. Lineage (NCBI taxonomy): Eukaryota > Viridiplantae > Streptophyta > Magnoliopsida > Cucurbitales > Cucurbitaceae > Cucumis > Cucumis cinereus. Next base: position 19,410,625 of record JBBPDJ010000020.1, read on the forward strand.
ATGGGTTTGGAACTTTCGAAGGTTAACATTAAGCGATTTGCTGATGGAGAAATTTATGTCCAGTTGAAAGAGAGTGTGAGAGGATGTGATGTTTACATAATACAGCCCACTTGCCCTCCTGCCAATGAGAATCTCATGGAGCTTTTTGTTATGATAGATGCATGTCGGAGAGCTTCTGCCAAAAACATCACTGCAGTTATCCCATATTTTGGGTATGCCAGAGCTGACAGGAAGGCAAGTTTAATCTTCACAATAGTTAATGGAACTTATTAATGAATTTACATGGCTACAATATGCCTAGACATTTTTATGATATAAAGAGATGTGCTGAATTTCAATGTTGTCTAGTAATGTTCTTGATTGAGTTTCAACTTAAATGGAAACCATGAAAAGTAGAACACAACGTAAGACTTTGTTAAAGTTTAAAACTGATTCTTTTCCATCTTTTCTTTTTTATTATAGTCTGGGAGCATATAATTCAAGCTGTGGTTTATATGGTTGTAAAATTATCTCTCTTGGAACTGTATTGCCTTCCAGACTCAAGGCCGTGAATCAATTGCAGCCAAACTTGTTGCTAATCTTATAACAGAAGCAGGTGCCAATCGTGTTCTTGCTTGTGACCTCCATTCCGGACAGTCGATGGGCTACTTTGATATACCAGTTGATCATGTATATTGTGAGGTATTTAATACTTAACCCGTTTCTTCCACTTATTATATTGGGGTTTTAACAACATGTAATTTTGTATCTGGAACCAGCCTGTGATTCTAGATTATCTTGCCAGCAAGACAATTTGTTACAATGATCTGGTTGTGGTCTCTCCTGATGTTGGTGGTGTTGCAAGAGCTCGTGCTTTTGCCAAAAAGTTATCTGATGCTCCTTTAGCGATTGTGGACAAAAGGCGCCAAGCGCACAATGTTGCCGAGGTAAACATCCACCAGAACCCTTCTCTTGTCCTCATAGTCTTTGTTGTCTTTAAATCTGGATGAGAATGTAGTTGTTTACGTTTGAATCGCTGATAATGATCTTAAGAAGCTTTAGAAGGCCGTCACCGTCATCTTTTAGATGCTTATAACGTAGAACAGCAAATAATCGACATGCAGCTCTTAGACTGACAAATAGGCACAACTGGTTCTTTTTCCTTGACTAGATATTGCAAGTGTTGGGATCCATGATGATTGATACCCAGACCAAGTATTAAATATCTTTTTGAAGTTCTCTACAGGCACTCTCAGATTTAAGAACCGATATTACTTCTTTCATGTTTCAGTTTCAAATATCAATGATTTTCGTTTACCTTCCAGGTGATGAACCTTATTGGTGACGTCAAGGGAAAAGTTGCCGTCATGGTGGATGACATGATTGACACTGCTGGTAAGAAGTCATGGATACCTTTGAATATTATGTAGTTTAAAAGTTTCTTTGAATAGTCTCTTTTAAGATGAAATTAAAAAAAAAAAGAAAAATTGTTTCGCTATTTCCTTGACCTGGAACAACTTCCATGAACTGCTCTCACTCTGATTCACGGCAAAGTTGTCTACACCTGATATGTATCTTTCGTATTTTCGTTTTTCCGGGAGCAGGGACTATTTCAAAAGGTGCGGCTCTTCTACATCAAGAGGGTGCTAGGGAAGTTTATGCTTGCTGCACTCATGCTGTATTTAGGTAATAACATGGTTAAAATATATGATTAATCCCTGTTCTTTGACTTTATATAAAGTTTTGCTCTTCATATTTTTATGGTAATAACGATTTAGTCCTTCTCTTCGAAAAGAAAACGGTTTAGCCTACTCTTATAAGTGTAATCATTAAAGCTTGAAGAAAAAAAAATTAAAACAAAACAATCTAGGCATGCAATACGGGCAAGTGGATGGAACCAACAGAAGTTATATGGTCTAAAACTAGAGGTGGTTCAATCGCTTATCCATTCAAACGACTCAATAACAAGAAATTTCTTAATGTGGGAACTTTATCATTACATTTTTTAAAAGAATAGAGACTAAATCATTATGTTCAAACATGTTACAAAAGTACAAAGATTAAAAAAAATATCATATGCATGTAACCTCGTTTGCCATTTTTTAGATTCATGAAATATAACTTTCTTCTGTCCTGTATTTGGTTAAACCCTGTACCTGGAAACTTTCTTCTCATCCATACTCATTTGTCACATTACCTTTGGAAATACAATATAGTTTTTCTTGTTTGTTTCTTCCACTTTTACATTTATCTCCCTGCAGCCCCCCGGCGATTGAGAGGCTATCAAGCGGCTTGTTTCAAGAGGTGATAGTTACGAACACGATCCCAGCAATCACAGAAAACTACTTCCCTCAGTTAACCGTTCTTTCGGTAGCAAATCTTCTGGGTGAAACGATTTGGCGAGTTCATGACGATTGCTCTGTGAGTAGCATTTTTAAATAAGATCAAATTGAAGTGATCCCCCCATATAACACAGCCTTCTAAAACAACACCTCAAGGATTCCTGCCTTGTTTTTCTACAGCTTTTGTTTTGTTTTGTTTTGTTTTCTTAGTTTGATTTTTTCTCCTCCTACTTCTCCATTAGAATAATCTGTTGTAGTAATTCATATGGGGAGTTTTACTCTTAAAAGACATTATAGAATTTTGTAATTTTTACATATATTTAACAATTTTATATCTTCATAGAAGTGTTAGTATATTGTTTGAATTCTGTGCTTCTGTCCTAATTCCCATCTTGTTATTTTTATTAACAGGTTATTACTCACCTGCATTGAATTATATATTTTGTTGTAGCCTCCTATAAAATGTTTATGTAAAGGATTTAGATTACTAATTTATGATTTACAGTATAATGAGCCATACAAAAATTGTAATATATTTCTGTTTTTCTCCCTATCTATATTTCAACAATTTCTTCATTTGTCTCACAAATTTGTAGCATATAAGGGTAAATGCTATTGGTATGTCTCCTTGATGGTGATAATAATAATAATATTATTACACGTTTAACTAGTTCAAACATATACCATCAACAAAGAGGTTAGTTTTGTAATTTTAATTAAATTATATAAAAAAATAAAATAAATCTCATCATATAGCTAAACATTAAAGTGGTGATAATAATAGTAATACTATTGTCAGTTGAGCTAAGAGCTCTCGTCGGCACACTGTATCTATCTTTAATAGATATTTTACTATATTTGTAAATATTTTTAGTAGTTTTACCATTTAAACTATTTTTTTTAAATATTATAATATAACTTTAGTCTATAAACTAAAATGTTAATTTTTAATCTAATTTATATTTAATATAAGAGTAAGTGTCATGAATAGCAAAACATTGAAACTATTTTTAGATATAGCAAAAAAATCTTAGACGATCTGTAGAGAATTTGATAAATTTTGCTATATTAGATAAATAGTTTCAATTTTTTAATATACCCTATATATATAAACTATTGTTTTTAAATAAATAATTTCTTACCATCTTTATAACTCAACTTACTTATTTTCTAAAAAAATAAAACAACTTAAAAAAAAAAAATCAAAAGTTGCTCAAGAACCAAGATGGAAAAAAATAAAATAAAATTATATATATATATATATATAGAAGTTTAAGGGACAAAAAATAATATTGTTGAAATATTTAAGATTGAAAACGAATTAGGGTTTCATATTGGTAAGCGGCGTAAATATACCTATAAATACCCCTCTTTCTCTTCTCCATTGATCACTTCAATTTTCATTTTCCCCTTGTTTCGAGCCCTAGGGTTTTTGTTCTTCTTCTTCTCTCTTCTTCATCCGCGTTTTCAATTTGAATTTTTCTTCTCAGGATATTGTTTTTTGTCTCAATCGTTTGTTTTGCTTTGTAACTGAAGCTATGATGAAAATCTTTTCTGTGCCATAGCTGGCCTCTTTCCAGTGGTCGTCGATGATGGCTACACATCCCTCTAAGAAGTTCTGAGCTTTTTATCTTTTTGTTTGTTTTTTTTCGATGTTTTTGCTGTTTTTTTTTTTGTTTGATTCTCTTTTGATTTAACGGAACTGAAAATTGCGAGGTGACGATAGAAATTCATGTCTGTCAATCCACTGACTAAATAACAGTTTGATGTTATCATGAATCCCGACAGGTTCCGATCGCTCTTTCGAATTTTTCTTTTGTTTTTCAATTTTTTCTTTTGTTTTTCAATTTAATTGTTCCTACTTTTCTGATTTTGTTTTAGTTTGGTTTAAATTTGTTTTTTTCTATCTGGGCATATGATGAATCTCATATCATCAAATGGGTAATTTGCGTCTGAAGCATTTCATTGATGCTATTTTCACCTTGGAGAACTGATGCCTATTTTATATTTGTTCTACATCATTAGCCATTTTCATCTTCTTCTTTATTTTTGGAAATCTGTTCGTTCAAAACTGTTTTCTTTGTTCTTGTTTTGATCAAATTTGTATGTTACCTTCATTTTGTTATCTGGCTTCTGACAACTCAACGCATTGAACTTTGAAGATACAAGCAACAACATTACCTTTGATTGTCAGTTTGTGAAGCCATTGCTTTTGGAACTTGACTGTAAACCCTAATTAGAAACATAATTCTCTTGTAGATTTAAGATTAGAAATTTTAATATAGAACAAAAATGATTATCAAATAGTAATTTAGGAAATTAAAGGCAAATGGGGGCAGATATCATCATTACCAATCACTTAAATTTTTACCAACATATATAAAATAGTTTGTTTTTAGGGCAAATTGCAAGAAAAACACCCAGAAGCCAGAATCCAATAAAAAAGAAATTTTTATTGTAAAAAAATGATCTAATGTGAAAGTACTAAAATTTAACTTTAAGTTTACAATTTGTTTTAGAATTTAAGAGTAATGTATGAAATTGTTGCCATAATGTGGAAGGTTGTCGCATTTCTTGAACAATTGGGATACAGAACCTTTCTGTATCTAATTATGAATTATAAGAAAATTAAGAAACTGTGAATCTTAATTAGCGATCAAAGTTTCTTGCATGTGTAAATATGTAAATGTAAGAAAGGAACAAACATTTTGATTATTATTGTGAAGTTTGTGAATATCAGAACTAGAAGTCTAAATCATACTCTCCATTTTCATCAGCAAAAATCTCAGGATGAATAGCAGCAGTATTTGTGTAGTTCAAAGCTCTTTGCAATTTCCTATGATCCAACACTTCAACTTCAACTTGGAACACTGAACTCACTGGCCTATGATCTGAAAGCCTTATATCTGCATTCTTATAACATATTTGTTTAATCCCTCTTCCCATCCATAATATCCGATCACACCTGTCCAATTGTTACATGTTAAATAAAAAAACTCAGCCAATGTTTCGATCAAATCGAACTGGGTCTGAGTAGCTAGCTAATCTATGTGACTAATGCTGGATTCTAGTAACTTACCATGCTGGAGACCTTCTCTTCTCTCCTTCTCTTGGGATTTCTCCCATGTATCTATCCGAGTTGAATTCGTATTTATAAGTTGGTGGGAAGTCTAACATTCCTTCTTTCCATCCGTCGAATACGTGCCCCGTACGTAGTTCTCTGATAAGCTGCTATAATAGACATTGGTTACTTTCTTAATTCACAAACCGGGAACAGATGTGATGAGTCTTGAAGATACCATATGTTCTATTACTTTGACATGTTAATTCAGAGACTCCTTATCATAGGATTTTGTAGTCAGTCAGCAGTTAATCACCTGATCATAGTTGCTGAGTTCCTCCCAGTTTTTTTGAGCAACAAGCCTCCTTACATCCGACTCCGATGCATTCATACGATAATTCAAATCACCAAACCAGAATATTTGACTGCTTGTAAAAACATTTGGTCACAATCTTACTCCAAAAGCATAGTAGACGTATAGAATTAAGAGAGAGAATTCTATAAAAGTCATTTTCCAACCGAAGGGTAACCAGGCAGAATCAAAATATCATAATAAACAGTCTTCCCCTACTTAAGTTTTGAAATGCTTGGACAGTGTGAACAAAAATCATCTAGACAGACTACTCAAGTAATTCTCCATTCCTCAAATATACTATGCAACTCAGAATCTTAAACATGTACTTTCAGTTTTCTAAACTAAATCAATGATAACATGCACAAAATTATGAATGGTCAAAGACTGCTTACTCATGCGATGGTATTGTCTGTGGCTGTCCTGAATCAAACACAGATGAAAAACATGTTCGTCTTATGATTTCGTTCACGTCTGCATTACGCTTGTGTTCTGCTCCATCCTTCTGACCGGAGGTCAAATGAGAACAAACAAAGCATAACCGCGACTGATAAAGAGACATGCTAACAGAAACAGACCCCTGCATCAGAATTCGTCGATGTAAGTGTAGAAGCAAAACCCAACTCCCTAAAAACAAGTGAGTCTTCCAAATAAAGTCTAAAGTCTTCCAAATGAGTAAAACTTATGCTCCTTATCATTACTTTGATGGGATGGATATAAATTTGATTGAGTCTAAAGTCTTCCAATTCAAGGATTTACTTAGACGTAATATTGGATTTAGAAAATATTCATGATGTTCAAAAAGATTCTTTAAGCAACAATCCTGAGCAAGGATAGAAAAGCAGTACCTTGTTTCCCATGTAGCCCATAAGACCAACTCCAACTGGAGAAACTTTCAAATTGTTAACGTGTCTCCTTAATCTCTTACGCACCCAAATTGACACGTATATTCCTACCATCTGCTTGCTGACAATCCTCACATATTTCGGATAGGATTTCATGCCGTCTGTTGGATCCTCGTCAACTTGGTCCATAAGTTCTGGAAAAGTATCTTCTTCTTCAACAGAAATGTCAGATACATCAGAAAGGGAGTCCAGGACTTCTGAAGTGTCCTGCGGCGCCTTCCAGGCTGAGATCAAATTTCCAGAACTACAGAATGTCCTTTTCAACCCATTTCCATTTATAGAAAAACTCTGTGGAGGGAATATTAGAGGATTCTCCAAGCACTGGAAGCCAATTCTAGCAGAACTGCTCACTACTCTCCGTAATTTCGAATTAGAAGAGACAGCTTGGGGCGTTGCATCTAATGAATGTTCAGGCCAGTCTAATCTTTGGTCACAGTCAATGCCATAGATTCTGCTTAACCGCAAATTCGAGTTCACGAGGTTTAATTTGTTAAGGGGATGCTGATCCAATTCAAAACCAACGTTTCCAGAAAATTTATCGTCTATTAGTTTTAACTGTTCATCAATAACCTCATCTGCAAGTACATCAGCTACAGACGAAGTCCTCAATACTGGAGAGGGTGGGGCGCTATAACTTTTGTGTTTGTCCTCAGATTTAGGAGACTTGTTCAGAGTTCTTCGAATGATTGCCTCCCATTTTGGAATTGGTTTGTTATCCTCTGCTCCCAGCACATTCCCGGCATTTAAAGGGACTACTTCTTGGAAACTGCAAACATCAATTTTTTTCAAGATTGCATCAACATCAGAAATTCAGAATGGATGATAACTGACAAGGAATAGTGCAGAACAGGAAAGAAACATGGGGCCTTAACACTGATGGAGTTTAGCCTAGGGTCTGGCAGCTGGCGCACTCTAACGCCAATACAAATTCTATGGTAAGAGGCTGGATTTATTGCAAAAACACTATTTGGAACACCTTGAAACTTTGAGCTTGGCTACCAAATCTTTCATTAATTGCAATACTTAAAAACTAACCTATCCGTCATTAACTCATTGTTCTACATCCACAAGTAGGTCCATCAACAAACTCCTCAGTAAACCTTATAGATTTGCCTCAAATTGATCTGGGAAATCTCTACCTAATGGATGTAAGAAGTTGAGTGGAGTGAAAAAAAAAACTTAGTCTCAATAAAGAATTCCCTCCTCTCAAAAGGATCGAAGGTAAGGTACCATGCACCTATAAGTAAAACTAGTTTACATAATCAGACCTTTCATTAAAAGAAAATAATTACAGAAGAAGAAAAGATATGACATCTTCTCATCAAAGAGCTTATGCCTTGACATTCCAATCAACAGTAATAATATGGGGAGAGTAATTATAAAAGATATTTGGATAATGAAAATTCCAAAAGGAAGTCATAAAACACATGACACACCAAATCCCAAAAGTAAGAGTTTTCTCTTGCCTCTTGGTCACTTGAAATTTCTATGATTTCTTTACAGCCAAAGATCCCAAAGAATAGGCATATCTACGTTCCTTCCTCTTGATATTTCTTTTTTTAAGAGATAGACCGTGCAAAACTTGGTACAAGAAGTCCTTAGATCTTTAAAGGAAGTAACCTTACATTCAAAGTTTCCTAAAAGCCAAAATTGAATTCCGAAGAATCCATCAATGTAATTATTTGAAACACTTTTGAAGTTCCTTTGCTTGGATGTCTCAACTCCCGATCTTCTAGATAGATATCATCTAACTCGTGTAACATAAAGAAATGCTTAAATGGTAAATTTGGTCCCTGTAGTTGGGAAAAAGTTAGAATTAAGTCTCTATAATTTGATAAAACCATCATAAATAGTCTCTTACCGAAGGAACTATTTACAAATTAGGTCCCATGGTTGGGACTATTTATGAGGGTTTTGTTAAACATTAAGGACAAAATTCTAACTTTTAAAATCACATAGGGACTAAATCATAATTTTCTTCAAACCATAGAGGCCAAATTTGTAATTCTATCCTACAGAAATAGACATCATGTTACTTGGATTATTTAAGAAAAACCAAGATACTATATTCATGAGCACACAGAAGAGTTTCCATAGCAGCAAAGCATATTCAGTAAAATATCCACTTTAGTAACTCACAAGATCTGAACTATTGAAATTCAGAAATATGAGAATGGGGATCTTCTCTCACCCTATAATATAAATATCTCCGGGGTCTTCTGTACTGAGCCAGTCATTTATCTCAAGGTCTTCATCCGGAATTCTTCCTGCAACATTCCATGTAGCTACTGTTACCCTACAGAAAATCATATTTCCAAAAAATCAGTGGGAAGAAGAGTAACATTCCCGGGATCATGAATCAAATAGTAGTAGTTCACAGCCGAACCTCAGATCTTTGGTGTTTATGTACTGAACTCGAAGAGTTTCGGATTTCCCTCGTCTGTGTTTTGGCTGGTTCCTACTAGGAATATCTGGACCATTAAAATAAATAATCATCAACTTTTAAACAGCTGTAACATAAGAAAAAGGAAATAGTTCAACAGATATATCATTCTTGACATAAAAATGCACATTGAAACAAATCCTCAAAAGATCCTTGATTAAGTAAAGCCATTTCACCTTTTATGCCATAATCTGTTCCAAGTATGTCATGAAAGCTTAAAAAATAAGACCATACTCAGTATTGAAAATGTAATGGACCTTTGGCCAATATATTCCTAGCTAAAATGTGCTCTAGATATAGAAGGTAGAAAAGAACAGAATGAGCATTGTTAATATTCGATCCACAGTCAAGAATTTAGAAATTTTAGGCCAGCTTCAGCTTAATTAGAACATGATCTTCACGGCCAAGGGAGAAAAGGATTAGGTGAATCCAACGCAGGACTTTAATAGTGAGGATGAGAAGGTTTATTTTCAAATACTAAATTAATAGGAGAAGTGGGTTATTCCTAAAAACATCAGAATACTGACATGGAGGTAGGTAGTACCAGAAATTCGACTTGAACATGTAGATAAGTTCCTTTGTGTCCTACAAGCACGATCCTCTTGATTATGCGCTCTTTCATTCTTGAGAGAGCAAACTGAAAGGAAATTGTGAAAAAAAATGGTGAAATCCAAGAAAACAAAATGAAAAAATGGAAAGTTTTAATATCAACTGTTGCCTTGGCCCCTAGCGCAAAGATACTGTGGCACATACCATCATCTTCACTCTCAGTTTCAGTATCAACTTCATCCTCACTAAAATCATACACCTTGGGCTTGATATTCAACCATTTCTTCATCACGATGGAAGGCCAAAAGGCCTGCAATGAATTGCAAGAAGGTAATTAAGTGATGAAAATAAACTAGAATCCTTGATCAACACAAACTGTTCAGGAAGTGAAAGTACATGAGTTTGTCAAAGCATACCTCGGAGCGTTTTCCTTTCCTGGTCCGCATAGCCTTTGCTTGAAACTATTCAGCAGAAGATTGATCCTTAGATTCGCAGTGATGAAATGCTTACAACGCTGCAGCAACAGAAATTCAATGTCAATTTCTGGGAGGCCAATAGTTTATTATGTGGCTTGTCAGAAATCAAGACAACTACAAAACCAGGTTTATGGTAGACTTCTATGACACCATTTATATGGAAGAAGAGCCAAATTGGGACCAAACAGGAAAGGACAGAATGCGTAGAAGCCATCCACAAACCCAACTTGTACAAAGACGAATTATGATCAATGGTCCTTCCCCACACGTCCATATTGTTAAATATTATTTTATTATTTGTAAAAAAAAAAAACATAGTTTTATTGGAAAAGTAAACAAACTGAAAGCGAGATCCATTAAAATAAAATATAATCTTTTACATGATAAGAAATATGCCACACTTAAAGTAATTCATACTACAGTAAAGATAAACCACCGTCTAAACAAAGAAGACAAAGGTCTTTTTTCCCTTTTCAAAAGTAGAAAATCCTCCTAAGAAATTAATCAAATCAAAATCACAACCAAAAAGACAAATCAGCCCAGTTAATGATGAAGAAAGTTGAATAGGGTAATCTTTTCACTAACCAAAATACTTCAAAATTTCACCCAGAAAACTCATTATCCAAACAGAGACAAAAAACAGAAAATTACCCACTTTCAAATCAAACTACTCCATCGATTACAAAAAGAAGAATCAAGAAAACTGAACTGGGAATGCTCTGTAAACCAAATTCCCTCTTCCCCCTCTTATCTTTTCCTTTTCTTTTTTATTTTTTCTCAAATCTAAAGCTCCATATGATGGACACCCAACAGTATCAGACTAACCCCACCACAGACCAAACAACCAAATAGATCAAACCACATTAACCCAAAATGCCAGACGCAAAGACAGATTAAGACATTACCATTACCATATAAAGAATAAATTAAATTTTGCATACCAATTAATGCCAAGATTTGCAGTGAGCCCACCTGAGACAAAGTTGGCAATGACACAAAAACAAACATGACACCAAGGGAAGCTTCAACCTTGAATTGACATCAAAATATAAAATCAAGTCAAACAAAAAAGAACTAATCAGTTCTAATCTAATAAAAAATTAATAGAAACCCCAACATTAATCTCACAATTACAGCTGTAGACCCAATTAACAACATGACGGCCGAAGTTAATTATCCTGTAACAACAAAATCTGAGACACCCAAATCAACTTCAAAGCAAATGGGGTTATTTTAATCAAATAGTTAGGCTGACTTGTAGGCCAACCAAGAACATCAATGGCGAAATAGAGAATTGAAGGACCCACCAGAAATGAGACTCAGAGCGCACTATGTGTGATTGAGAGAACCCCAAAACTTTCTTTGATTTTGGGTATTGAATTCAAGAGTGTTGGGAAGAAGATGATGACAAGAAGAGAGAATCTTGGCCATGCAATCAGAATAAGAAAGAAAATAAAAAAAAAGGAAATGGGATTGAGTGAGAGCTTGAATTTAGATACAGTAATGGTCATGATCGTTGTTGGCAGTCAGTGGGCCAAATTTGGGGTACTTGTTCAGCAGTGGAGGAACCAATTTTTTTTCTTTAATTTGGTGGAAGGTTTTTGGTACGGAAGAGACAATTCTCATGGTAGATGCTACCCATTGTAATACACTTTTAGTTGGTGAGATTTGAATTTAGTTTCTTAAAATATTGTTACAATACAAAGAACACGTACATGTGAGTTAAGAAATTCAAACCAAAAAAGTTATTTAAAGGTAGTTTAGTGGATGAGACAAGTGTAGATGGTTCGATATTGCCGTTCATTATTGAACTCAAAAATATATTTGTGATAGGTTGATAATATACTTGAACTCAAAGAAGAAGACAAAAAGGACTACTTGGATAGATTTTCTTTTGGGTAGAAAATTAGAAATCCATTTTAAACCGGATAAAACGTATATGGTTTTATAATTTAATCATTGATCGAAAGTTACTTCTTTTTCCCACCTGGTATCATCTTATTCTTTTGTCTTTACATGTGTTTGTTCTTTTTTTAGTTCAATAATTTATGAAAGTAGAGATTCAAACTTTCGATATTTTTTAGGTTAAATGTATTTACGTGTATAGCTAGCTCATATTGGTTTTTTACATATATTAGCTTAACCATCTTATTTTCAAATTATTAATGAAAAAGTTGTCCCCCGCTATAAAAAAAAAACTTCATATTTTAATTTTATCCATATGTTAATATCTCACTAAGTGACCATTTGGATTACAGATATTGTTTCATGATATAGATATTAAATATGTGAAATTTGAATGTCTGTGTTCGTATGTACAGAATAATTGATGTCTGAAAGTTAAATATTTGTGTTCAATTCAATAATTTGTAAAAAATAAAATGAATTAATTATTTCACTAAATGCTAAAGATCAATTAAATTTAACATAAAATAATTTATTGTTACATCAGTTAATAAATTTTTTTTTTTTTAAAAAAAAGAATAACTTTTACCTAAACCTAATTAAATTAATTACTGAAAATAATTATCTTAATATAAATTAACTAGAACATTAGTAATTAACAATAATTATTTACATTAAATAGTTAAGATAGCATAAAATATTAATGGTAAAAATATTAGTTGAATTTATTAAGTCTAAATAATATATTTATATTTAATAGTTAATTAAAATTAATAGTAATAAATAATTTGAATTAATCTAGAAATTAATTAAGCTATATTTTTGTGGTTCATCTTTCCTAAATAAAAATCTCACACTTGTACATGATATTAAAAACCCATGACAGGTGAATTTTGAAAGTTCCATGCAAAAGTAAAATTCTATGAAACAAACAATAATATGACATATTTGTCTAAAACGGGACCCAAAGTATTTAGAGTAAAAAATTGGGATGGGAATGAGAATTGAAGCTCCTCCAGGAAAGCATAGTTAACCTTATTTTCACATTTGGTGTCGTATATTTCATATAGATACATTGAACCAAAAGATAGTAGTGGTAAAATTGATCTTTTCTTTTCTATCTGTATATCGAATTCAACAACGTGCAAGATTAGAAGATTCAAACCTTTAACATCTTCATTAATAGCATATATGTTAATCTTTTGAACTAAAACTATCAATAAGAATCAGGAAAAGAAATACATAATTTTCTATTAAACTTTATTTTACAAAGACCCATATAATTCACTCGAAATAATTAATCGTGGAAAGAATACATCAAAATCTATGTTGAAAATTATTTTAGGGTTTGTTTTCTTGGAACCCTTGAATGAATATTCAAACTATGGTTGGTGAATTGACCCCATACATCAATGGCAAGTCAAAGAGGTGAATGATTTTTAGGGTTTGGCTTGTGTTTCAAGAATGATGTCATAATTAATAGCCCATGCTTTTAATTTATTATTATTATTCATTATTCATTATGAGTTTTTTAGGGTGTGATTCAATTACATATAGTATTTATTTATGTATTTATTAATATTTTATTGGACAATAATGTTACAAAATTCCTTTTTTTAATCATGTGTTAACATTTATTATTCTTTGAAGTAATAATTGTGCATGTCATATTAATTGAAATATTATATTTAAATAAATTTTCTTTTGATGTATTAATACACTTTATTTTATAAAGGGATCTTGATTTTCTCAATAATGTGGGAATACTGTTATTGATTTTGAGTCAACTTGTATCACTAATTTTATTTTTCATTTTTTAAAAACTTCAAGCTATTAGTCAAACAGTGTTGTCACCATTTCAAATACTTAATTTTTATTTTAAGAAAAAAAGAATTAACTATTCAATTTATCTACATAAGGTATGTCAAATAATAATAATAATAATAATACATCATTTGAATTGGCGATTCATATGATTATGATTAATTAAAATGTAAATTAATCGTCAAGTTAAAATATTAATCGAAGTATTAAGTAAACACCAATGTGTTTTAATCAATTACCATCATATATTACAAATTTGTATGGCATGATCAGTCTAATATTTAAGTTAATCAATTAATGATTAATTAATAAATTTCTAATATATATACTGAATATAGGCACGTGTATATATTTTTTTTAATGTACAAAATCCAAAACTCTTAAATTTATTACACACTTATAAAATTCAAAGGTAATTAAACTTGTAATTCAACGCTATTTATAATTTAACATCATGACAAGAGTTTGCTCAAGTTTAGGTGAAACGCTTATATTCAAAAGGCACGTTGCATATTTGATAAGTTTTAGTCCTATATCAAACTAATAAAATGTTACACCGGCCACTTTTTTATTATTATTATTATTATCTTTTCATATAGCTATTATCTTTTGTACTTTTAATTGATGTGATGTTTCTAACGTTGAATTAATAAAATTATCTCGTCCCTCTTTTTTTTTTTGTTGTCTTTTTAATATAACTTGATCGTTCGTACTCTTAATTTGTTAGACATGCACTTCTAACATTTAAAGGTCTATTAGACACAATTCTAAAAAATATTTGGGATTAAACTTATAATTTTAACTTTCTTTATAACTCAACATCAAGAGTTTGCTCGGTTTTAGGTGGAAGTCTTATCTTCAAAAAGCACGCCGCATATTTAATAAATTTCGACCATATATCACACTATAATTAATGTCGACCATTCTTTTTTCATTATCCTTTTTACATAGCTACAATCTTTCACATTCTTAATCGATGTGAGGTTGTTAATCGATACTCTAACAAATCATTTGAAAAATACTCAAATGGCTATGACAAAGAAGTTTTGTGACAATTGACAAAAGTGTCCAAAGCAGTATATTTCGGGATGAGGTCAACTAGTGTATACCAGAATGAAGGTGTAAAAGCTCTTATGTGAAATAGAGAAATCGATACATTATTATTAAGTCGTACCTTATAACGCATGAGTATGTATATTGATCATATATTACAAATTTGTCTTTTGGACTCAACTATTTTCAAGAAGAAAAATAACAATTTACTTCTATTAATAACAAGAACTTTATATTATCTTTTTTAAAAAAATTATATATTTAATAATAGATTCCCTTTATGAAATAAATTTGAATATAATGTTCCTAATGACAAGTTGTAGTACTTGGTAATCCAAAGTGAAAGAGAATCCAATATTGACTTTGGACTCCTCTTGGCATCATCATCAATCTTTTGAATTAATGATTATTGGTTTCTATTATTTCAAAATAATAATAATAAACAAACAAATTAATTAATAAATAAATAAAAAGATAAAGTGTGAGGCATGAAGTATGTATTTATCAAATCAATTCTTTCATTTTCTACCTTTTTTTTTTCTTTTATATTATAACTTTTTTTCTCCCATCCAAATCTACTAAATAAAGACTATGGCCAAAAGGTACTCAACAAGATTGTGAAATGACATTTAAGTTTGGTGTTTTATGTGTGTAATTTTATTCTGTACGATCGTCATATTAATTTCTAGACGAATTAACTCAAAATAATTTTGCATTTTCATACTTAGTTTGAATGACTTATTTTCTCTAAATAGAAAAAAAATTAATGGTTCCTTTTATTTATGTATTTGAAAAATTAGTAATTCTTTTTTTCACTTTGTCGATACATCCACAAAATTGAGAATCGGGATGTAAATTACATAAAGGAGTTCATGATGTTTATGTTGTATCAATAGATAAAAGCGTTGATTATCAATCCCCAATATCGATGGTTTTATCCTCACTTTGCAGGATTGGATTGTTGAACTAACAAAAAAATATATATATCAACCTCATTTTGCATGTAACAAAATTTAAAGTAATGACCAAAATGAGCATAATTCAACCAGCATAGTGCTTGTACTATCAACCTCAAGATTAGATGTTTGATTTCTCTACCTCACGCAGTAATTCATTACCTTAATTTACAATAATAATACTAATTAATAAAGTTTGCAACACCGTAAATGTTAAAATGGAGTCGTCAACGAAAAATTGTCGTCGTTGCCTCAATGGTTATTACGTATAGGTTGGTTTTCATTATTTTGTTAAGTGTAATCGTTCGTGCAGTTTCATTGTAACACAAACTAGTGCGTGCAGTGCCTAATTTTGTTGCACAACCTTCTTCCTTTAGTTTGAAATATCGTGAAGTTTGTTGGCTTTCATCTTACTTTAATTGGATGTCCTCCGCTCTTAATGAGAATTATATGTTTGAACGTTTGTTTGTTTAGACGTCACGAAGTTTTCTTTTTTAAAACAACAATAGTAGGAGGGTGGAGCTTTTTTTTTTTTTTTTTAATTTTTTCTTATTATTAATATTACTTTTGTAGAACAAAAGTAGTGGTGCTTACAATTCATTCATGCATTTGGGAAAGCTACATATCATTGGTGTGCACATTCTCTGATATTCTCAATAATCTCATGAGCATTTTTTTAAAAGAAAATCGTCAAAAATAGTGAAATCGATAAAATATTTACGCTTCATAAAAATATTAAGTATAATGAACTTTTGTTTTTAAGTAATTTTTCTATGAAGTGTAAATAGTTTATTTTTTATTATTTTTGAAAAATCCCTTTTTGTATAAAAGTAATTAAATATTTTTACTTTTAAAAAATATCTTGATTAAATAATATACAAAATGGGTTTTTTAAGAATAATTTTAAAAAATCAAAATATTTACACTTCATGGCAAAAACGATCCAATAAAAGACAGAACTCCACCCTTTAAAATTTTGCTATGAAGTGGAAGTATTTTGTCAACTTTACCTTTTTTTTACAATTTCTCTAAAAAAAATTATTTTATTTCATACTCCTTAAATAAGAAACTTAACTCGATCTAATAAATATATTTTTTACTATAAAAAATAGAGAAAATAAATAGTTTTACTTGCTTCGGTCTTTTCTTTTAAATAAAATAGCATAGTTGATTTGAACATCCACTTGATTATGCTCATTTTGTCTTAATTATTTATTTGAATCAAGTTAAATTTAAATTTAATAAAGACAGTATCTTTCGTTTATTAAAGTTTTTATTTAAGAAAACAAGCACTCATCAAGATACGATTTTGTAACGAATTTGTAACGAGCAGCAAAGTCATTTTTCTTAGCTAAACGAATCTACTTCTTTTTAGATTGCGAGTTTTTTTAAAAAACGAAAATGTATATACTTTATCCAATAAGATTTTAGTAATTTATTAGTTGACTTAAATTGCAACCCCATTTTCTTAAAAGATATTTATATAATTATCCATTTAACTTTTTATAAACCAATTAGATAAACTTACTATTTTAAGATTAATATAACATGATTGGAAAAAAAACTTGAAAAAGTTTAAGCACTTTCTATGCATGGTATATATATAAACATATATATATAGTGGTAAATATTCTTCTTTTATAAAAATAGTGGAAAAGGATTCAATATCTATAAAATTAGGATATAGATGTGACACTTATTATTCTAATTTGGTGGAGGAAAAAAGTGTGTTTGTTTGTGTATATTTAACAAATATAAATAAAGTGTTATTTTTAAATATAACAAAAAAATTAAAATATTTATAAAATATCAGAGTTCATCTGACTATTACTGATAAATTGTGATATTTGCTATATTTATAAATATTTTTAAAAATTCACTGCTTTGAAATGATTTTTCATAGTTGAAAATAAATGAAATAAAGGCACCCCATTAAGAAAAGAAGGTATTGAAAATGGGAAATTGATATGTCATTTTCCACACCAACAAATCTTAATATAAGATTTCCAAATACTATTTTCTATAATTAATATCATGTGTGATAATAAATTAGGGTAAAATATTTTTCCAAATTTGGATCAACCAACCAAAAGAATCTTCAATGGAATTTAATTCAACTTCAATTTTTTTTTTCAGAACAATTCAATTGTATTTGTCTTCTTTGAAAATTTCAATTTAAAAAGAGAATTATTTTTTTAAATAATTCTTAGCCAAATTCAAAAAACAAAAATTGAAAAAACTACTTTTTTTTTTAATTTTAAGTTTTGTCACAAGTAGATAACAAATGAAGAAATTTAACGGTGGAATCGGTGTCTATGAGTTTAATTTTCAAAAACAAAATGATAACTAAACAGACCTTAATAACATAAATAGATTTTTTAAAAGCAAAAATCATACAATCCATATCAATGTCAAAGTCAAGATGAAACTAAAACAAATTAGAACTTAAACCTTAGTTATTTTACAAATAATTTTAGGAAGAGGGTTCTTTAGTTTTACAGATATAAAACGAAAATTCGAAACTTCGACTTCATCGTATCTTAATTACGAAATTACATAACTTTTTCTTTTACTTTTTAATACTTCACTTTTTAAAGTGCTTATATAGAATTAAGTTTAAAATATCCCAAGTCTTTTTCACTCCAAAATATCTAAATTGGAATCATTTATCTCAAATGCTACTAAACTCTATTATGAAATAAATGGATATTCAAAATTAGAATCATAAAATTAAAAAAAAAAAAAAGAAGAAGAAGAAAAGTTATGAAATTTCTAGAATTCTCTTTTTATATACAAAGTGGAAAAAGGAAAAAGGGGCGTAAGTACATAAAATGCCAGTGTGACAATAGCTGTGAGTCACCAACAGAAGTTGACTTTTTTTGTGAGGATATTAAATAAAATTCTCATTGCTTATTGGACTGTTCTTTCTTTACATCACCGCCATCGACTCTATGCCAATTCCTTAGCCATCAGCCAATCATTTTCTTCCTCCACAAATAAAATATAATGTAACAAATTGTTTCGATGTCGACCACTTTATTTTATGTGGAATTTTATTTTATTTTAATTGTTAGCCTTTGATTTCTATTTTTTAATAAATAAAAATAAATAATTTTATCTTTCTAAACTTTTGATTTCATTGAAATAAATAAATATTCCATCAAACAAATCTACACTAAATTTAGCCAACAAAATCACTCAAAATCGAGTTAATAAATACTATAATTTAGGTGTACAAATCATTTTAAATCTGTTCATTTCTAAAAATATTTACAAATATAACAATATATTACAAACTATCTGTGATAGATCCCAATAAACCAAAATAGACTACTATTTATGTCTATCATGATACAGATAGACACAAAGTAGATACATTATGATATTTTGTTATATTTTGGTTCATTTTGTTATATTTGAAAATAACTATATAAATATCTTAATTTAATCGTGTATAGGTAAAATAGACTATTGTTTATGTCTATCATGATACAAATAGACACAAATTGCAAAATCAACTTCGAAAGTATGGGGTAATTGTCTGTGCAATTGTACCATCGAACTTTCAATTGTCAAAAGTGTTAAAATTCGAGAGCTCAAATTTTACAATTAAAAGATCGAGAATGCAATTACAACCAGATGATAATTTGCAATTTGTCCATCTAAAAATATTTCAATAAGTCTAAATTCCAACTACCCATATGTTTATACCTAATCATATAACTTAATTTTTTAAAATTTGTTTTTTACCACTTATGAAAATTAAATAACTTAATTGTAAAATCAACTAAAACATAAATTAATTTTACCATTAATCTAATGAATTTAGACAATTAATTAATTATATATATATATAATGTAAAATTAAGGATGTAGCTTATGTTTTTTTTAAATAATAAATATTGGATTAATTAACGAATATTGTATTGTGACCTTTTAAGACCAAAATCAAGGAAGAAAAAAAATAATAAAAAATTAGTTGGGGTGGCAGTGGAATCGAAGTGACGTAGCTTTTGTCATGGCGGTTTGGCCTTTTTGCGAAAATCTCATACAAAATTATATCCATGAAAAAAAAAACCCCATAATCTTAGATTATTAAATTAATGGGGATTAGTGGGGATGTTAAATTCATTGATAATGACAATTAATCGCTTATATATTAGTTGAATAAATATATATTTTTAATTCTATAATTTTTTAATTGCAATTTCACATCATACATTTAGATCATGTAAATTTAAATATTATTGGATATATACTATCGAGTTTGAAGTAAATGAAATGTAATATTTTTTTTTATTTGGTTGAATAAAAAATTAGTTCATATCTTAAATATTGAATTATAATTATGCGACATTTAATCGTATAGACTTGAATTAAGTAAATTTAGTTGATTGTTTAGAAAAGTAAAACCTTTATTAACAAAATAAATCAGCTGTACATTAGATGCCCATAATGAATTTAGAACGAATGTAATTGAAATATTTAGATGCCCATAATTACAAAATATTTATTTTATATAAATATTTATACAACTATTTATGGGAATACTTTGATTTACATAATGTTTTGAAAAAGAAGGAATTATTAGAAATGACGATTTGATAAAAATATTTATAAAATATAACAAAATTTTATACTATAGGATTGTCTATCATTCATATAATCTAAAATTTTGCTATATTTTAGTTAATTTTGTATATTTAAAAACGTTTCTTAAAAACAAACAACTATTTATTAATTTATAACTAATTTGATATATATAATTGGAATTTATATAACATATTTAGTTATAAAGTATATGTTAATTGAATTTTGAACTTGAATATCTTACAAAAAGAAAATACAATTCATCGTGGAAGTCTAAAAAACATATGTTTTTCAAATAAAAAACAATCCTAACATGAGAATCTAACAAACTCATGTTTTTAGTAAGACATCTTAAAAAAAATATTCAACATCATCTGAATCTACATATGTCAGAAAATCTTACAATATCGCAAATCAAATGTGACAAGATTCAGATGTTCACCCATATAAGTCCACGATACTTTACCTACGAAACAAATGATTTTAAGACGAAACATTTTTTTGAATGAAAAAAAATATACTAATTACGAGGAATGAAAACACTACTTAAATATCAATAAGAGTTTAACTCAACTGATACTTGTATGTACCTGAGAATAGAATATTCCAAGTTTAAATCTCTCGTGTACTAAAAAAACACAACTTGAATAATCTTTAATATTATATTAAATGTCAAAACATAATCTTTCACATAGAATACAAATTTAAAACATAGGAAGGGCAACTCAATAATACAATTACCAACAAGATAGATAATGTTTAATTTGTCGTTACACAACAAATAATTTGCAAATAGTTTAATCACTCCATTCATATGTCAAAATTATTATAATATCAATTTCTTTAATAAGACCCACAAAGTGGGAAAATAGAAAATATTTAAAAATTAAAAGTTCGAGAAATGAATATAAAATTTAGGTTAAAATATCATTTTGGTCTTGTTCAATTTTAATATTTGTACTAATGTTCAATTTTAGTTATCGTACTTTAGTAAATCTTGAATTTAGTTCTTTAACGTCAATTTTTATTAAAATTGATTAAATAATAATAATAATTTTCATACAAGAAAATCCAATATATGAATATGTTTTTTAAATTTATAGTAAAAATACAACTTAAGAATTATTCTAAAATATAGGAATCAAAATGATATTTTAATGTAATAATATATGAATTAAAATAATTAATTTTGGTTGGGTTTAATAGATTGGACCGCGCCATGGCTGTGGAGGCCAGCTTAGAACATTGAAAATGAGATGCACTCTTTTTTTTGGTCTTTTATTATTATTATTATTATTATTATTACTATCTTCTTTCATCAAATGACTTATCCTCACAAAAATCCATTTGCTTGGGGAGATTTTGGGGTGACAGGTCACTCATGTACTGTCATCATCTTGTCCAATTGTTGTTCTACACGTGTAGTAGGTCGTGTACGTTGGAGCGTTATGTGGTTTCTTTGTCACTTCGCTACCTCGCTACCCATTCGAGGTGATGGACCGAAGCTATTAGAGATGATAGAGATATTTTTTTTGTATCGAAATCTGCTTCTAACGGATGAGAATTTTTCGTTTTAGCGGAAAAATAGTGAGAGAATTTTTTTTATGTATGTTAAACATAGATGGAAAATGTATTATTTATTCATGTTCTCGTCCATTATATTTAGGTTTCATAAATATTGTAACTCTTGTCATTCAAATATGTCTGAATTCAAACTCTAGATTTAGTTTATACGTGATTTGGTTTTTGGGAAAAAATATTCATATAACGTAATTCTTGCAAAATTTCATCGAAAAATCACCCGTACGATCACTACAAAGTTAAAATGGAAATATTTCACGAGATTGGAAATGAAAATAGGAGTGAAGCCATATCCTCAAGCCTGCCCTATGACCATCTCTAATTAGAGATATTATTGTTGTCAAAGTACTTATGAAATTTGACATTTTTTTAATTTGAATATAACAAGTTAGAATCTTAAATGAAAATTAGAACTTCAAAAAGTTAGGGTTTAGGGTTAAATCGTATCATGATGTTAGAATTTTCTATAATCTGTAAAAACAGTTTGGAGTTTAGGGTTTAGGGTTTAAGGTTAAACTTCTAAAAGTTAGAATCTTAAACCATCTCTAACAAGTTAGAACCCATTTCGAAACTAACTAAAGTGATTTTAATAATTTTAAAATAACTCACAAAACATTGTATAAGTAAAATGATAGTTGCAATGGGTAACACATTGATAGATAACAATTAGATGTATACCAACATTTTTAAACAATGGCAAATATGACAAAAATATACAAAGATTTCATCGCTAATAGATTCCTTTTGTTATATTTTCAAATTCTTTTATACAGTACTATATTCATTATTTTTTTTTTTTTGTCAGATTGCTATATTTGTAACAGTCTCTGAATATAATATATGACAAGTTACATAAATGACATTTAAGTAAAAGATAATTGCATATATAGCACAAACTTTGGTAAGAGACTAAAATACCCACGCCCAACAACTATTTCAAAGGTTTCTTCTTGTTTATCAAAATTAAAAACTATAAGTGATAGCAACCATCGTTGATTGTTGTCATTACTTATTTTTGTCATCATTGGTTGTTTTCAATTTGAGAAATGTGCTATCAGTTGCTATAATTAATAGTGACTATCAACGACGTTTCTATCAATGGTAGCCACTAAAGAATAAACTTGATATTTTATAAAAAATACTAGTTGATTGGTCTACCTTTGTTGCTTTTGCAAATATTTTATCATTATGCTATTTGCTATCATTTTATTAGAATATATACAGATTTGAACCCATGTCAACTCTTTAAATGGGCTGGTTGCTGGCCCATTTATACTCTTCGTAAAAGGCCCAACAGTATGAGGCCGAAGCCCAAGAAGCGAGTCGCCTCATTTCTCAAAATTCTCATTGAAGATGTCCCACTGATTATGCCGTCAAACCAAATTCAGGGCTTCTGTAAGCAAATTTTGCGTCAGAGAAGCCATAGACGAACTGCAGCTGCTCGGCTCCTTAGCTTTTGAAGAAAGACGCCGCAAAATCATACACAAACACACATGGCGGAGGAAGCAATTCTCGGTTACCTCGAGAAGAACCTCGAAATCTCCGATTCAGGCCGATTCGCCGACGAGTTTGGACTCGATCACAATGAGGTCGTCAACGTTATCAAGAGTCTCAACGGCTTCCGATACGTCGATGCTGAAGTATGTTTGCTTCTTTTTGCTAACTTCTTTTTTTTTTTTTAGCTCATATATCTTCCTTTCTCCTTCTATGAATTCCTAGTTTAGCAAGGTGATAACTAGCTTTAGGTTGTTT
This sequence comes from Cucumis cinereus, assembly GCA_037974625.1. NCBI lineage: Eukaryota > Viridiplantae > Streptophyta > Magnoliopsida > Cucurbitales > Cucurbitaceae > Cucumis > Cucumis cinereus. The sequence goes on from JBBPDJ010000020.1 coordinate 19,434,393, forward strand.
GTTTGAGTTTGGTTTGAGCTGGAAAGGACGATTTTCCTGGTGTATTACTTACCATTACTTGCAAATCATTGGCATTTGCTTGGTCCTCAATCTCTATGCATTGCTTCGAGCGTGTTGAAGTTTGTTTTTCTTACTTTAAGCTTTGTCGTCTGTTCTGTATCTTTTTGGTGTGTGGTTGATTATAAATACAATTGTTTATGACTCGTCAAGCAGTCAATTTGCCTATTCAAACATCTTGTTTGGTTGATTGCTGAATGTGTGATTGGTTAACCATTTGCAGACGGTTGTTAGTTTTGAGTTGGCTTTCTGGTGTTTAATTTGTGGTCTTTGGCTACTTTATATACGAATAGCTTTATGTTTGCATGGATACTTAGACTGCAAAATTCATTAATTGATCACATCTTCCTTCCGGAGTGATTTTCAGGATATTAAGATGGAGAAATGGGTCCTAACTAATGAAGGCGAGACATATACTGCCACAGGATCACCTGAGGTGCAGCTATTTTTGGCAATTCCACCTGAGGGAATTCCAAGGGAAGAACTACAGGTGATATTGGAATCGTGGATGTTTATTTTGGTTTGACGTAGAGTCTGAGGATTATCTCATTTTAGTCTTTTCATTTGAGGTTGATGTTCTGAGAGCTATTGGGGAAGGAAATTAGGCATTGTCTTTTTTAGTTTTTTGCTTGCAATTTTGCACTTGTGGATTTGAGTGTATGTTAGTGATGAAACTGTTTGTAGCTCACGTGCAACTGATCTGTTTGTGCAGAAAAAGCTGGGTCCATCTATTTTCAAAATCGGCTGTGCTCAGGCAGCAAAAAACAAATGGGTTGAGATGGGGAAGCAAATGATATCTCGAAAGGTTAGGCAATTTCTTTTTGTGGGAGTTCGGTATCAAAATATTGAAAAAACGATCTCAAGTGTTAGCAATTGTATGAATTATTATACTATTGTAACTGGCACATGACATGAATTAAGTTGACACCAGGTTTATTTCTAGCTTAGATACTGTAATTAAAGCGGTTTGATATTCTTTGTGGTTATTTATTAGTTTTTTTGCTGTAGGTTCAACATGTTGAAGATAAGGTGAAAAACTCACTTCTACAGATAAAAGATGGAAAGGTGATTATTGGTTTACATGATTCATTTGTTTCATATATCCCATATTATTGGATGTTCGATGTTGAAACTTCAACAATGTGTTTCATTTATTTCTGGTTTATGTTCATACTGTATCTCTAGGAAGGGGGTTGGGAAGTGTTATAAAGAGAGCTTACAGCTTACTATCGGTTCATTTGGTACTAATTGGTTGGAAAGTAGTATCGGACTATTTTGATACCACTAAATGATGGTAGTTTGAGATATAGTGACTTTTTCTTTTTTCTTTTTGGCTGAGAAGCTTATAATGCCTAATGACTCATATGTTGTTAAGAATTAGATTGTCATTTATCATGATGTTATTGTTCACTATGCAAATCGTTCAATTTTTTTCTTAAGCTTTTGGCGGTGCCTCTTTATTTGTATGCTTTTAAAATTTAGGAGACTGAATTAATAACGTACTATATATAACTCCATTTACATTTTGGACTTTCTCATGTTGTAGGAAAGTTTTGAGAGCTTTATCGAAGTGTTTCAAGATGTTATACTGTTTCTAGAAATTTTTTAATGTACTTCTTCATTATACACGTCAATTAGAGAGAAAAAGAAACCTGCCTCTCCAGTATGGAGGTTATTTCATCCTCCTACTTTGTCATCTTGTTTTGAACTAATATAATGTATATAACTATTTCTTCCCTTAAATTGACCCCACTGTACTACCAAAGATCTTTGGATTGTGGATCCTGATTGCTTTTCCAAAGATAGTATTATCAATGTAAAGAAAAAAAATCTATTTCAAATCTTTGGAGGTTTGGATATCTACATCAGCACCACTGTTCTCCAGACTGTTGTGTTTTTTCTGTAATAATTTTCGAATTTTTTGGTGTAGAGGAGCATCAACTAACGATTCGAATTTTGTCTCCAGGAAATTTATGATGAAGACGTGAAGGCTCTCAAAGCTAGAAAGCTGATTGTATCACAGTAATGATCATACCTTCTCCCGTTCACTCTTTTTTTTGTTTCAAACAGATATTTAAACATATTTTTAAAAAAATTATGTTCCTCTTGTTTGGTGTGTTAGACATGTGGACTTCTGTATTTGGTTTCTTTATCAGAGATGGGACAACATGATACAGTTTCAGTACCTATTCTTCAGGTTTACAGCAGGCGTAACAAACAGAGAGGGAAGTAGGGAAGTAGTTAG
>JBBPDJ010000020.1:19445379-19457879 GCA_037974625.1 Cucumis cinereus
TATATATCCTTTAAATTGCTTTTGAAGGAAATACTTTGGGAATAAGCTATTTAAGTTCGCAAATAATTAAAAAAATGAAATTTTTGTATAATTTTTTTTTTTTTTATCATGAGGTAAGATTTTTTTTTTTTTTTATGGCTAACTTTCAACTCAACCATTTTACCCCATTTATTATTATCATCATTATTCATCATTGAATGTAATTAATTTTTTTTTCAAATCATTTTAAAAAATATATAACACTATAAAAGGTTTTAAAATGCCCTTTTTACACATTTTTAATTGTAAGTGAAAGAAAAATAGTAACAATTTTAAAGATGCAATGTGAATTCGATTATCGAAACTCTTTAGAAGAGAACAAAGTTTATGTTGGAGGTTATTTTTCAACATTTAAAATTACGAAAGATTAAAATACAACGAGCGACAGTCTAAAGTTTTATTTAATCATTATGCCACGACGAACCGAGCTAATTTGAACATGAAATTATTTTACATAAATTGTTATTTTTTTTAAAAAAAAATTAGTTTTTTTAATTTTGAATTATATTCAAGTTGACAATTCTATCTATAGGTTAGATTATAGATTGTGATTTTTTTTAGCTTTTATTTTCTTATAAATTACAAGCAACTTAAACATATAAAACTCAACTAGTTTAGCATATTATCTTCGATTATGAAGTTAGAGATCAGAATATCTCCATCTTAAATGTTGTCAAACTATTTAAAATTAATTAGAAACTGACTTTAAGATACCATTTTTGTCCATATAATTTGAAACTTGTTTAATTTTAGTCATTGCAATTTCAAATATCCAATACTAATCCTTCTATTTTCGATAAATCTTAAATTTAGTTATTAATGTCAGTTTATTATTAGTTAAAAAAAGCAAAAAACAAAAACATGTTTTTAAATTTTTTGACAATAAAACAAAAAAAAAATCAATAAATGAAAATATAAAAGTGGTATATAGATGCTTAATTTTCAAAGAGAAGGAATCAAAACTTTTAAAATGAATCATAGTTGTGTATTTTAAAAATTAAGTCAAAAGTTATTAATTATTAATTTAAGTGTTTTTTTTTAAATTGGCGAAAAATATAATAAAAATTTTTAAGAGAAAGCAAAAATATTTTTTAAAAATAAAAGCGTTATCAAACTAATATATTACACTATTTAAATGAAATAATCGCAAATATAACAATTATACTCATATTTAAAAAAAACTACAAATAGAATTTTTTTTTTTTGTTAAAGTCTATTACTAATAGATCATGTTGTAAATATTGATCAATCACTATAAAAGTCTATCACTGATAAACTTTGTTATATTTGTTAATTTTTTAAAACGTTGTCATATACTTAATTGTTATTTCTAAAATTGTTATCTATTATAATTATCCTATTTAAATTGATAAAAAATAATATAGAAAATATCACAAAAAGCACGTGAATATCACGTGAGAGAAAGGCTCCCTTTCTACTCTTTATATCAATCCACCTCATGACGTGATCCCTCCTTCCGCCACAATTACTTTTTCCTTTTTTCTTTTATTTTTAATCATTAACCTTTTCCGATTTCTTACTATTTTATTTCGTCCTATCTCATGACATTTTTTTACGGGTTCGACATTGACATGAAAAATAAATTGATTTTTTATTTTATCATAAAAAATGAGCAACAAAATGTCGCTAATGCAACATAATATAAATAATAGACATCTTAACTTATTTAAAAATAATATAAAACATTTATTTACTAATATTAATTTATTTTTAAATTTTTCCTAAAGTATCCATTGAAATCGATGTTTTGTTGATATTTTCATCAAATTTTCATAAAATTAAGACCTTATTATATAAGTAATTGATTAAACTATATACTTAGTTTTCATACTTTTGAGCTAATCTACGTCATTTTTGAACTTTAAAAGATACTAAAAAAAACTTTTAATTTTCAAACTCTTATACGTTATAAATAATTATACTCTTAAAAAAGTCTAACAAACTTTATCATTAGTTCTCTCTAGATCTATAGTCTTCGTTACGTTTTTTTAACTAAAATATGATACATTAAAAGCATACTAACATGTTTTCAATTAATACAACATAAAGATCTCCTTTTTCTAAACAATACATATAATTGACATGACGTTTGATTTGAATTTCACGAACAATCTTCAAGATCTATCAGCAAATCTCTCATCTTATGTTAGTATTGTATGATGTTGATGTGAATTTATCTCGAGATTGTATATGTATACATGTTTGTGAAATACTACTTGTCACTTTTATGTTTTTTTCTTGTCGGTACTGTCTTATGAGTAGGGAAGATCAGGTTAATCAAGCTTCGTGTCTAGTCAGAAGTGACCTCAACGACGACCTTCCCTTCACCATTGCATAGTCCAAACTTGACTCAAATACGTATCTTGTGATACTTAGATCACGTGAAAAGTAGGGATTGAAGACATAACCTACTAAACTTCTACGTTTAACTTTATGACAAGTCAAATATTTTCTTAATGCGCACGTAAAATATTTAATTATTTATTGCTTGTTTTGTCCTTAAAACAAGAATTTTCCTTTATTGTAAAATTTGTCTCTCTTCTATATTATACTTTAATTAAAGATAAAAACAATCATATAAATCTTTTTTAAGTAATGATTAAACTAAAAAGAAACTTAAAAGGAATTTAACCAATATTTTATGAGTTTATTTGAAAAATATGCCAATAATTATTAAAGAAAATAGCTTTTTATGTTTTCATAAATTTTTTTTTTTATAAAACCCAATAATAATTTTATTATTGCTTTTTTCCCCCAAGCATTGAAAAAGGTTTGAAGTACTTTTTCTACTTATAAACAAATACAATCCAATCCAAAATAATAATTAAATTTTATAAAATTCAATAATCGACCAATCCAATCCATATGTTAAATAATTTCACATATTTATATAATATAATTTAAAAATATTCAAAATAATTATATCATTTTTTTATCCATTTTCTTTATGATGGTACTATGGTAGTTGGCCCACATTAATAGTGAGAGAGTATCACAAGGAGGTGGAGCTTCACACACCTGATAATTACATTTAAAATACTTAAAATACAATTAACGAACTAACTACCATATGAAGCTTAATTAACTTCTGAGCAACAAATTGACATAAATACCCTCCATACATGAAATAAATAAAAAAAATCCCAATTAAATCGCAATTAAGGAAAAAATTGCTTGTTCTTAAAGGGTAAAAAGTTCATTTTTTAAAAAAAATTATTTTTTCCCTTTTTAGTAAGAAAAAGAATATTAATTTTTTGGAATAATTGTAACAATCATTGGATATTCATTAGCATATGGTATTTTGTTGTATGTATATACAACACATCATGATTTAAAAGAAAGAAAGAAAAAAACCCAACCAACTAAATAGAGCCATAATTCCTTTTTCTTTTGATATTTCCAAAATAAGTTCAAATTTCACAATCATAAGCAAAATATAGAAATCATGGAAGTCTCATTGGTTCTATGAGAATAGGCAAGAAAAGGGAGTAGATGCATAAAGTAAAATCCCCATTTAATTCAAATCTACATTAAATTTTCATACATAATTCTCAATCAAAAACTTGAAAAAGCACACATTTTTAAGTGTAAAACATGGTATTGATTTTTGGGGTTGATTTTCTTCTCTAAGTTAGTGGAGTTTCCACAACAGAAATGAAGAGATCCATTGCCTAAAAGCGATTTTAGCAAAAGAAGATTGAAAAAGTTGGATCTTTTAAATGGAAGAAAGGAACTATTTTTTTTTTCTTTTTTTGTCTGTTTTTTTGTTTTGGGTGTATGAGATATTCAATCAAAAGGGAAAGCAACTAAGCCAGTGCCTTAAAAAAGCAATTTTGACCTTTTAATAGTTGAAGCCTTTTGCATATTCTGTGGTCCGTGACATTATATTGAAGCTGGGGAGGCTGTGTTCATTGACACAACCTTCAGAACCCGCTGTTGAAATAAAATCCCTTTGCTTTCTTTCTCTCTTTTGCTCTTTTGTTGGGATTTTGAAGAAGGGCTCTGTTTCAAAAGACCAGAGCCATTGCTTCTCTCTTTGAAGGTGGTGAAAGTTAAGCCTTATCAGTTGTAATGTTGTTTCATAGCCTCATTTTTCTGAAGAAATGGAGTTTTTATGGGTTTTTTTTGTTCTTGTAATTTGCATGGAAGAGTTGGGATTTGAGTTTTTAGCTCTGTTTTTTCGTCCTTGGTTTGTCTTTGCTTCACTCAGATGAGAGAAGAACTATAAACCTTTTGTTCTCTTTCCATTTCCTTTTCTGTTTAATGAATGATTTTATTGTTTGTTATCCTTAGTTTTCTGGAGATCTTACTCCATTCTTATGGAGAAATGGCTTCCTCTAGTGTAAAAATGAATGGTTTCAATTTGAGATCTCTTTCTCTACTTTCAGCTCTTGTTTTTGTTTCTCTTAGTCGCTGATGAGTCAAAGTTTAGATCAGTTAGTCAACCAGTTATGTCTCTTTGCTTAATTTGAAACTCAGTTCAATGGCAGATGATACGATCTTTTTCGTTCCAACAAGCTGTTTTGGATCACTCTTCAAAGACTGCACCACTCTTTTGATATCTTGTGTATTTGATATGTTTTCCCTGCCAGATCTCCTTGTTCGAATGGTATTTGTTACTTGTATGGATTGTGAGTCTTTTTGTGAATAAATATATGGATTCGAATGGTATTTGTTACTTCTATGGATTGGACTTGTTGAGATTATGGGAGAGGCAATAGTGAAATGTCATTTGAACTGTTTGTGGGTTTTGCAGAGGTTGCTGAGACTTGATTTGGTGCTGAAAAGCAGTGATCTACGACACTTTTCAGTGATTCGAGAAACCATGCGCAACGAGCTATGGTTTGCACTGCTAATGATTTACATGGGTGGAAAGATTTTCCAAAGGGGCTTAGAGTTCTCCTCCTTGATGGAGACAGCAGTTCTGCTGCTGAGATAAAAACAAAGCTTGAGGCAATGGAGTATGTTGGTAAGACAATGCTTCCCCTCATCCTTGTTCTTCTCATAAAAATCTTTCCCCATTTGGAAGTGCTATGGCCAAACCACCTCTCCACTTGAGTTGCTTGATTTAGACCCTCATTTCCACTAAGCTCTTTTCTTTCTTTTTTTCAGTTCCTCTCTTCTCTCCCTTTTATGTTTGGTAAATTTGGTTGTTTTGGTATTTGATGGAAGAGAACATTTAAAGATCAATCTTATTTTAAGAAGAGCAACAGTACTAATCAAGTAATTCATGCCAAAACCATTGCTCTAAATAGTAAATTGAATTTTGTCAGACATGAAACTGATCTTTTCATCTATATATTTTTGTGCATGTATCTGAAACCTTTGACATGTTCATTACAGTTGTGACGTACTGCAATGAGAATGATGCATTGTCAGCCATTTCGAGCAAACCTGAAACTTTTCATGTCGCCATTGTGGAGGTAATGGTTGACAACTGATCAAAATACCTGAAGTTTAATGGAATATGTTTCAGAAGTGCTCCGATTGGGTGGATCAACGGGGCACTGATTTATAGAATTTCTTTAGTTAATAAGGTCTTAGTACTTTTGTAATGGCATGATGTTGAACTTGGTCACAGGTAACGACAAGCAACAACGAAGGCAATTTTAAGTTTCTTGAAGCTGCTAAGGACTTGCCTACCATTAGTATGTTTATTCCTACTAAACTATGTTCATTGCCTACTATTTTGTGGCTCCTAATGTAACAGTTTCAATTTCGAACAGTGATTTCAAATATTCATTGCCTAAGCACGATGATGAAGTGCATAGCGGTAAATCCACTTGAACTTTAAGTGATTCTGGCTTGTTACTCAAATTTAAACTTGATATTAAGTGTTTGTGATGGCCTATTTTTAGCTTGGTGCAATCGAGTTCCTTCAGAAACCGCTCTCTGATGACAAATTGAGGAATATTTGGCAACATGTTGTTCATAAGGTCTGTTTCGATTGTGGCAACAATTTTCACAGCTATTAACATCAGTGAAGAATGCTTTAAGTTTTTCTGATCTGTTAATCCTAAGCAGGCATTCAATGCAGGCGGTAGCGCCGTCCCCAATTCTCTAAAGCCTATTAAAGAATCCGTTGTCTCCATGCTGCATCTAGAATTAGAAAACAGCGAAAACGAGAATCAAGTCCAAAAAAAGTTAGAAATATTGAGCGGCGACAATGACAACAATCATGAACTACTGGAAGGAAGTGATAAGTATCCAGCTCCTTCAACTCCTCAGCAGAAGCATGGAATGCGGCTGGTCGATGATGGTGACTGCCAGGATCAATTGAACAGTTCGCTTGAGAAAGAGTGCGGGGAGCAAGATGGGGAGTCTAAATCCGTCGAAACTACTTGTATAAATTCACTTGTTGAAGGTACTTCTCAAGTGGAGAACTCTCAGTTACCTGACCGAGAAGCAGTAAAAGAGGAAGAGAACTCTGCTGATGGTTGTGGGGCTGCGAGTAACATTGATCATGAAACACATGATCAAGACAACATTAGCAGTTCCGAAAAAAACAAGAGCAAACCATGTGGTCTCAGTAATCCTTGTGGGACAAAAGTTAGTAGGAAGAAGCTGAAGGTATTTATCCTTAACTTAAACTCAGAAGTATATATATCCTTGATTTCAATTGAATCTAAATCATTTCCTTGGAATGTTCTTTGAACTTCTGCATTCATGTTGTTTGCTCTGGGATCAGGTAGACTGGACGCCCGAACTGCACCGAAAATTTGTACAGGCAGTGGAACAACTAGGAGTGAATCAAGCAATTCCTTCTCGAATTCTCGAGCTGATGAAAGTTGAAGGCTTGACAAGGCATAATGTAGCAAGTCACCTTCAGGTAGTTTCCATTTATGCTCTTGTTTATGTTTAATTATACCATTCGTGCATAGACCTCTTCTCTGCTAGAAGTTTCAGTTTTTCCAAAGTAAACATTTTTTAAATAATGTACTTCATTAGATTCACTGATTCAGCATAGTTATCTTAAAGAAAAGAGCATGGATTTGTAGTTGAAACTATTCAAATAGAACTCGACTCCCGAACTTATTGTTCGTTTTCAAGCAGAAGTATCGGATGCATAAGAGACACATCTTGCCAAAAGAAGAAGATGGGAGTTGGTCTCATTCAAAGGATCCAATGAGGAAGAACTACTATCCACAAAGACCTGTGATGGCCTTCCCCCCTCCCTATCATTCAAATCATATGATGCCAGTTGCTCCTATCTACCCGCCATGGGGTCATATGGCTTGCCCCTCGCCTGGTGTCCAAATGTGGGTACCACCCGGCTATCCGCCATGGCGACCACCGGAAATTTGGCCATGGAAGTCATATCCCGGGGTAACATTCCTACTATATAGAAAAAAAAAAAAAAAACTTGCACACATGATCAGAAGATTTTTATTGGAATTTTGAGCAGTTTTTAACTTCTTAAACATGTAATCATGCTTTTAGATGCATGCCGATACATGGGGTTGCCCTGTGACACCACCTCCTCATAGCCCTCTCTCTTCTCATCCTCAAGTGGGTATAGCTTTATTTGCATATCCAACATTTGCGAATTGATCATTAGTTTTATCTGATAAGCTCATTTTTTCTTGACTCAGCAGCATATTTCAAGATTTGAAAATGCCGATCCATACGATAAAAGCTACAGCATTGCATTCAGTCCTATCGATCTTCAACTGGTAATACAACATTGATCTTATTCGATTTCTTTGTCGTACTCTCGTTTTTAAGTTTTGTTGGTCAACATTGATCTCACTTTTTGCTAAAAAATTCGGTGTCTGTATAGCGTTGGAACTGAAAATTCAAGCCTATGTTCTATACGTTTATTAGTTGTGTCTTAAACCCAATACCTCTGAGAGCTCAACACTATGTTAGTTTGTTCATCTTAAGTCACACCACCAACTTTTACAAATGATTTTGAAACATATTTCTGTAGGCAATCTAAATGCAAAGTATAAATGCCAGAGTTTCCAAACTTGGAAATAAAACACCACTAATATCTTACAAGCACAAAGTAACTTTAATGCTTATAAACTCAATCATGTCAAAAAAAAATAGGAAGCTTTTTTTGGCATAATACTAATCTACAAAAGGGTGGCTACATCATTTGAGACTTTTTTTTTCCCTCTAATTGAAATAGAAAGAGAAACAAATTGATGGGATGAGAATCAAATCTCTTGATTGAGACTTTTCGTAACTCACATTACCTACTATCCACTTGTTTGAGTATTTTAAAGACTCTAGATTGTCTCTAATGTTATCTCCTAAACCATTCTTTCCATGATTATATATATTCATGTGAATAGCGACTCAACATAGGTCAATTCTCGAAAACTCCGTTAAACGACATCGATACGAGGGCGTGAAAAAGGAAATATCAGTATGTGAAATGGTGAAAGATTTTGTTTTTGTTGATACAGGCTGATGAAGAAATTGACAAAGTGGTGAAAGAGGCAATCAGCAAGCCATGGTTACCATTGCCTTTGGGGTTAAAGCCACCTTCAACAGAAAGTGTACTATCAGAGCTCTCAAAACAAGGCATCTCAACCGTTCCTTCTCACATCAATGGCTCTAAACTAATCCAATGAAAGTCCTTCAAAGAACTCAGTTGAGGGTCCCATCATGTTCATAAAGAATATCAAAAGAAAAATCCAATTGGCTTGTGGGCTCTTCCACTGTCTGTAGCGGCTGATTTGGACCATCTGATTTTTCATCATCTGATATGTAAAAAAGTAAGAGAGAAGAGACAAGTGGAGCCTAAAACCAAGGGTGGCACGTGCAGGATCACGTGGGATCTGTGATGTACTGTCCTTTTGACAATGGTCTGATGGAGGACAGAATGGACGGTGGAGGAAGAGCCACGTAGGTGACTTTGATACCACTATTTTGAGGTGTGGCTGTGAAGATAGCAGAAAAAGGAGGTTGTGGTGGGTTGGTGAGTGTTGGAGTAGTGGAAGATGTAATAATTGAATTCATTAGATTTTTTTTTGGGAGAGGGAGAAGATCAGATGATGATGGTGATATGTTGTTTTCTGATGGGACCATGATTTTGAGTCTTTGTTCAATAATGTAAAAATGACTATGAATTTTTGGTACCTATGCTGTTGTTTCCTTTAGGATAATAAAGTTTTGATAGGAACTGGTTTTTTCTGTTTGTCCAGATTTTTGTTGGCTTTAAAAACCAAAAAAACTTGAACCCTACAGATTATAATTGCCATGGACTGAATGATTTAGGAAGGTGATGAAGAACATTATGTACATAAATCAAATGTTCGAACTTAAAAACATTTACTAATCTGAACATAACTGAATTGACATAAAGCACGTGTTATTGCTTAAATGGTTAAATGTTCAAACTTTTCACCCGCTTAGAACTAGAACCTGAATTGTGATTCGAGAAGTACTCGTTAATATTTGTAGTGAAATATTTTAGTGTTTGACTTTTCGACTTCATAAGACTGTGTAAAATGATTTAACTACATCAACTTCGGTAGTATTCACTATTGAAATTTGTAGATTTATTGTATAATTTTAATCTTCCATTCATCTTACCCTCTTTCTCTCTCTCCCTCTCTAATGTTTCTCAAATCCAAACAAAACAACTTTGTATTTCAAACATAGACATTGTTCTAACTACAATCGAACAATTTTGCACTCCAAACAAAAACTTCAACTCCAACATATTAATGCTGACTTTAGGGTAGTAAACTAATATGTTTGCATTACATTCTGGGGGAGGAACATACTTTTATTTATGTACCTTAGTTTATCAACTTGTTCATACAATTATTCATCTTTTGGCTGGATTTAACTTGTTTTTGTTTTATTCTCTATTTTTACTTGATGTTTAAACAATCTCTTTGGTTTTAAGTTTATGCACATTTATACTTACTGTAAACAACTTAATTTTGGACATATTTTAGATAAGAGATATTATTTTGGGTCAACGACAAAAACCCAAGTTTCAAGGTTCAATTTTTATCATTTAGATGTCTAAGTTCAAAAACTATGGTAAGTTTTAGAGTCCAAGCTTAACACTTATATGAGTTTGAAGACGCAGTTTTTACCGTTGAAAGTTTTAGGATATATATAATTACAACTACTACCTCACTTCTAGTGATTTTTGCAATTCACACTATTATTTTTGTCACACTTATTCATGTTAGTAATGGTTTGGAACTTAGTCATTATTGTAAGGTACATAAATGATGAAAAATGATTTGACTAAGTGTGGGTTTGAATTAATTGTAATAAGGCTACAAAGTTGTCCTAGATGAAAATTGTTGATAATAGATCATTTATGAAACATAACAGGGCTGTCCCACTTGGTTTAAAGAGCAAAGTTCAACTCTAATTTGTCAGGGTCCTAGCTCAAGTAATTATATGTAGAAGTACAAGATAATGTAAACATACTCACAATGATGTTTTACTTTTAATGGATACTTTACACTAAAACACACTTTCAAAAGTACAAGTTTTCCTTTGAACATGTACTAGTATTTAACCTCTCCTGCTATATTAATTGCTAAGTTTGCGCTCGGATCTCGTTTGTGTTGGGTGTCGTTGTGGATCTCTCGTGGACTTGACTTCTGACTCACTTCTTGCTGATCGTTTCAAGATGTTTCAAGCAGACTTGCGTAAGAGATTTTGCATTAGTGTGATGTTGATGCCTATATTAGCATAGGGAGTATATAGATCAACTAAGCACTCAAAAATTATTACCAAGACTCTCCTTTGGACATTACTTACTCTTCCTTTTAGGATAGTACAATGAGTCTATATATGATTCTTTCTTCTGACACTTGCCTCTAGCTACGTGTAATCCCAACAATAACAGAGACGTTTCTGACGATCGAGATTGCATGGTGTCAGTCTAGAGGCAACCTTTTTTCTTGATAGATATATATTTACTAGCTCGTCCAGACGACCAGAATCTCAAGGCTGTTGACATTTTCCTTTTCGGACACACGCTACTTTATGCCTCCTTCCTATACTCTATGGGCTTGGGCCCACCCATGAGCTTTAGGTTTGGTCTTGGACAACCCACAACAAATTTGGTTAAATTGTAAATCGGATTACTATAATTTGGATAGAGCTATAATTTAGTCATTATGACTTGATAAATCTCGTAAATAGTGAAAAGATTTATCAAACTATAAACACTATTTAAGAAGTCTTGCCAAAGTTCAATGATTAAATTTGACTTAACCATGTTCTTTTTCTCTTTTTGCTAAGCTCGGAATATGAAGTAGAGAGATTTAAACCTCTTACTTTTGATCGACCAAATATTCTTAAACTAGCTAAATTATATCCAGGTGAAATCAAAGATACTAAATGTTAAAATGTGTAGCTTCCAGCATGTTTGTACATAGATGTGAATAATCTAAAGAGACAAAAGACAGCTAACCTCTAGAAGAAATAGGTTAGGAAAAGAAAAATGTCTTCCATATAATCAACATAGATAGCTTAATCTCGAGGTTCCTGCTCAATGCATTAATTTAACAAATTTGCAGAAAAAAAAAATTGAGAGCCTGTTTTTTGGTGAATAAATAAGAACCCTTTTAGTAATAAATTATGAATCATCAATATTGCATCTCAGTTCTTACATGTACCAATGGTCACTTCAGTATCCTTGACCAAATTACATAGGCAGATGAAATTACATAACCTGCCTACTATTCTCCCTGTCATCAATCTCAGTTGTTCTTTGCTTCAATAGAATTTTACAAGCTTTTCTCTCTATTTTACCAATAACACTAGCTTACAACATGAATAAAAGTCTAAAAAAACAAAAAGTTCCTTTTAAGAAGCTGTTGCTCTCTCTAATCACAACTATTCATCACTTGAAGTGCTGTTATGCGGTGGGTTGCTTACAACCCAGTACTGTTTAACAGCAACCATTATCTTCTCCGGAACAAGAGGACCATCCTCATGATCCATTAATTTCACATCCCATCTCATGCCTGCAGCTATCTTCTTCACCTTATTCATGACGTCGACTCCATCTCGGAGGATGACGATTCCCTCTGGCCTCAAAATACGGTCCATCTCTAGAAGTATGTCCTCAAGATTGCAACTATTTATCGTTTCAGAGGTGAAAAGCAATTAGCGATTGTTATATCACCATTAGATCTAAAAGCTTAAAAGCTCAACATAGATTGGGATATATTTAATCACTTTAGTATGATCTCAATATTTTCTATAGGACTTAATTCTAAAATTTCGTAAGCTTGGGGGTGATTGATCAACTTTATAGTTTGAGAGTGTGATTTTAACAGCCCAACAATTCAGGCTGGTTTATGCAATTTTCCTTATTAATATACTTTGATTATTGATGGCACTTGAATAAGGCTATTATGTTTCCCGGGGAAGTTGAAGTGTACATATAGATGAAGAAGAAGATTAAAATACTTACTTGTTCTCGTACAGGTCGAATACACCATTCC
>JBBPDJ010000020.1:19460556-19496190 GCA_037974625.1 Cucumis cinereus
CTTTTTTTTTTTTTTGTTATTTTTAAGAGGGGGTTTTTGTTTGAGGGTTTGGAAGTTTCCCCCCTCCCCCCCCCCCCCCCCCTCCCTTCTAAGTTTCATTGACTCTTAGGAATGGAAGAATTTCTTGTCTTATCCTATTTTTGCACTTTTTATATTTCTTTCCCACAAAGAATAAAATTTAAAACAAGATATCAAGGAGTTTTACCGCTCCAGATACTAACCATTTGAAGTCCATGGTATGAGGCATCTTGAACACTGAGCCATATCAAAAGCTCTAGATGGAAATGGAAGGCGTATACTACCCAACACACCAATATAAGCAGGCACACCACGTTCTAGTGCAAACTGTATCTGTGCTTCGTGATTGTCCCTCGGTGCAAACGATATGGCTAATACATTTCTCTTGAATAAATATGCACCCCAGCTAGCAACCTGAGCCAGATTTGGTGTCATTAGAGTGACAACAAGATTATTTAAGATCTACTGTCTAAAAACAAGTTCAGTGCAGGTCAATAAATAAAAATGGAGTGCAACAAACAATGTGAAAATTTGTTGAACATTAATAGAATAATGCACAAATTATTACGCTCTCAACCATGCTATTGACACTTTCATCCAGGAAGGTAGTTCATTAGTTTTGTCAGAAACATACCCCACAACCAGTATCCAGAGCTGTTCTAATGGAACCATCCGCAATTGGAATAACTGATGCTAGTTCATCAATATATGCATCAGCTCCTTGAGGAAACATCGTCCCACCACCAGGAAATTTAAATACATTGCCCTGAAACTCTACCCAATGCTGATTTGCCTTCTCAACTGTCAGGCTCTTATATGGAACATTGGCATAATGAACATAGTCACGGCCTTTTGGCCAGGGAAACGGAGTCATATAACCTTTGGGCGCTGGAATGAGGCAGTGCAACTTTTCATCTACTGGAGGACAGTGCCTTTCCCTGTATATCATATTCTCCCTTGGGAATCTCATAGCTCGGTCTTGTTCCTGACAAGGTGTATAATCTGTGTACTTTTTGTCGCATGGTTTGAACACCTTTGTTTTTGGTTCAGTAGATTCGACAATCTCGATACTGTGATGAGTCTCAAAGTTCAAGTCTTTAACAGTGTTGCAATTCGATAGCCTGGTAATTTCCATTGCTATACTATCTCCTTTCCCAAATCCACTTCTCTGCCATGCTCCCAAAATGTAGAAGAAAAGGCATAAACCAATCACAGCAAATAGAGATATCGGACCTCGGTTTCTGTTCCCCGGCAAATTATGCTTCGAGCCCATTATTAAATGTGACAAATCTTTTAAATCTGCAACAATGTTATCTAACTGTTAGAAGCATGGACTCGGAGTACATGCTATTATGATTTGCATTAATGTTCACATATAGCCAAAAATAAAAAATTCATGGGAATCACGAATCAACATGAGATATATAATTTCACTTCACTAGGTATTTCAAGGTTAGAATAACCAATAGTTGTCAGATCAGAATTATCAAAAATCCAGAAATTAGAGGTGGAAGAAATAATGAAACTATAACACACAAACAGAATGCCATCATTTACAAGTTGGATACTAAAAATAAGTAAAAATGAAAGTTACCAACCAAACATTACTATCATTGAATCATCGTCATTCTAGCAAATCAATACATATCTATTCATAAAAGGATGATTAAAATTTGATATTCTCCAAGAAAAGGTACAACAGATTCACTTTTCCCTTCAATTTCTTTTTACCTCTGTCATAAACAGATTCAGGAAAACTCCAACAAACTTAAAAAAATAATCAGATCGAACAACATTTTTGTACAACAGTACAAAGCTAACAACTCCGTTCGAAATTTATACTTCAAACGGGTCCACTAAATCAGACAGGCTTTCGCCTAACAAATTTCAGTACAAATTCCAAGTTTCGTCCATTTCATCACATACAATGTCTATACAGAATCAAACCCATTTAACCAAAGATCATCATAATGGAAAAAAAATACAAAACCCAGTAAGAAATGAAGCTAAGAAAGTGCTCAAATAATTGCATCGGGAAGAATTAAAGAAAGAGAAAACAGTAACTAAGATCTAATGAATCAATAAACTTGAACCTGCCCAAGTACGAAGGATCTTGAAACTACACAACCAAAATGACAATTACTTCAAAAGGGCATCTCCGTCGATCTCCGACGAAGCTCCGGCAAGCTTTCCGATTTGCCCCCACTGAGCTGGAAAGAGAGAGAGTTTGTGCTGGACAGTGGGATTGTAGAATCAGTGAGAACGATGCATTAAAATAGAGGGGAAAAAAAAGTAACTTTATAGTGTGAAGAAATGGAGGATTTAAATCTGAATCGGAAAATAATTCAAATCTCAATCCGCCGACAGAAATTTCTTGTGGAGATCTATGATTAGCGAGAACTCAAGAATTAAAACTCGTGTTATTTCCTTTTTTTTCCTACAATTTTATCAAATTGTCATATTATATGTTCTATAAAAAAACAATAATTTTGATTTAGTCAAATTATTTCCTTTTTAATGATTAATGGAATGTTTTCTATTGGGGTCTATATATCATTTTTATTTCCTTCAAATATTTTTTTATGAAATATATAATTCTTTAAATATAAATATTGCTTTTGTCACGTTTCCCTTTTAACCATCATAAATTTTTTACACAAATTCTTTTTATGGTCAATGATTTATAAAATAGGGTTATTTTTTAAATATAGAAAATAAACTAAAATATTTACAAAATATCATCGTTTATCTGTGATGCACTGCGGTAGATTAAAACAGAATGTGTCTATCTTCATCCATCTGTATTATGATAGACACATATAATATTCTATCATTGTTTATCACAGATATATTACGATATTTTGTTATATTTGTAAATATTTCAAAAGTTTTGTCACTAAAGATAATTTATCTATAAAAAAATTAAATTGTAAGTTTATGGTGAAGTGAGCTTGGAAGTAGTAATTGATACGTACGAAAAATTAATAATAAATAACTGAGATGTACTTTCTTTATTTGATGTTTGTCATCTATCTATGGCATTTTTGTACTAAAAAATTATAATTTTAGTTGAATTTTTTATTAGTTGATTTAGAAAAAAAGAAAATGTAAAATTCATTCAAGATACAATTTTTTAGCCTATCCAGACACCGATAGACAATTTTTGTTTAGAATTCAGTTAAATTGGATATAAGAAAATTTTTAGTTCATTCATTCAAACTTTTTTCTTTTATTGTGTTAATATGATAATATCTTGCTGTATTTGCCAACCTGAATTAGATTCTAAGTTACGATATCTGCTATCTACCGTGTGGTGTAATGTTCAAATCTATCTACCTCTATATGTTTTTGAACTAAACATAAATGAATGTTTTGTTATATATTTAAAATTTTAATATATTTATTATATTAATGTTTAAGAGCCTAAAGTAATTGAACATCCACTTATTAATTTATTTTATTGTTTTTTTTTTAAAACTAAACAATAACTTTATAAGTCATCAACTAACCACAAATAGAAGTGAACATTGGTCGGTCGAAGTCGGTTTTCTGACCAAACAAACACCGAACAAACTATGGTAAGTTTAGCAAATGTTCAAACTGACTCTGACAACGAATGAGTACAAACCGACCGTTGGTCGGTTTATGTCAGTTTAAGCGTTTGAAATTTTTAAAAAATATTGTCAGTTTGGATTTTTCTGAAATCGACACCAATCGAACCTCTCCTTATCTCCGACCAACCACATTCTGTTTGGTCGATTTTGGTTGGTCGACTCGGGTTTTTTATCTACAATGCTCACTCCTAACCACAAATAAAATGTTTACGAAGAATAGAAGACAATAGTCTCAAAAGGTCCCATGTGTCGTAAATAGGAGAAAAAGACATGGACCAAAAAACAATCATACATAGCTCAAGTAAGCAAATAAACAACAAAATTGTACTAGCAATTACACTTGTCGCAAGAAATGACACTCGTTCGAAAAACAAGTTTCACCATAGGATCAACTACCTTCTAAGTTCCTGATGATCGTAAGTTGAAAGGGTTCGAATCTTTAACATTTGTCGAACATTAGGTATCGAGATTCTAAGCTAAGTATGATGATTTCTATGGTTTCATAAATTTTACATACACTAATCATGAAGCTTATTCACAATCCATAACTAAGGTCTA
Source organism: Cucumis cinereus (assembly GCA_037974625.1). Classification (NCBI taxonomy): domain Eukaryota; kingdom Viridiplantae; phylum Streptophyta; class Magnoliopsida; order Cucurbitales; family Cucurbitaceae; genus Cucumis; species Cucumis cinereus. The sequence continues at coordinate 19,464,747 of JBBPDJ010000020.1, forward strand.
AGATCATCCCCAAGTTATTTTAAAAATTGATGATAAAAATTTTGAAGGTTAGAATTGATTTATTAAATAAAATATATCAATTCAGACTTGATTTTTCTTTGATATTTAATGAACTCATTAAGCAAACTATTGAGAAAAATAATAATAATAATATTAAAGTGAATAAATGAAAATACAGTTAACCGACACATGAGAGTGCAAAAGCCTATTGGTAGCTAGCATTTATTACGTCATAAATATGGTCCCATCATCCATGCTTATTTTCAAATAAATAATTATTGTGACAAATAACTCCCAATGAAAATGGCCATTTCCAAAAATATCTTTTGAAAGCATGCTACTATGTAACTCAATAATAATAATAATAATAATAATAATAATAATAATTATTATTATTATTATTATTATTTTGAAAAATACGATGTAGCTCAATTAATTATCATAACCTTTTATAACTATACAAATTTTTTTTCTTTCAATGTTTATTTTTCAAGCAAAGGTAAGAAAACTAACGAAAGACAATGACTCATGATCGTGCCATTTGAGACTATTATGACATGATAAATTTTATGATATGATGATTTCAGGATGTTATAAACAGTTTTATTTTAAGCTTATGAAAATTTGTATGTTTTACTTAGGACCCGAACTACATTTGTTTTGTATTATTTTATTTATTTATTTGGATTTCTACATAAAGTTTTTTTTTGTTAATTTCTTTTAATAAAATGATTTGAATTTTTCATGAGCTTGGTTTTAAAATATTGTTTCAACTTAGTTAGAAAAGTTGGATCGTTACAGATGGTATCAGAGAGGAACCTCTCCCAATAAGATGTTGTTCAAAAACGAACCAAGCAGAAGCTGGTGGCCATATAAAGTTCTAAGTTTAGAAGGGTAACATAAATGAACCGACATTACATCTAAATGAGAGATATTCTGAGAACATGAAAGTATGATTAAGAAATACTTAAAAGAATTGAAGGTCACTACCTATAGCAACAAGGTGCACCTTACTTTTTAGTGGCTTTATTGTAGGGACTCCAAAGTTAAGCGTGTTTAGTTTGCAACAATAAATATCATTAGACATATTTACTTAATAATGATCATTAGACATGTAAATTAATGTCATTTTCAACATTTGTCTATAGAAATATATGTCATGTGTTAGGTGTATCAAGTGTAAATTAGATGTATCAAGTGTAAATTAGATGTATCAAGTGTATCACCTGAGTTTAACTTTTTGTTTTTTGTAATATTTGCAAAATGATAAAAATGTGCGACAAACTTGTAAATACCTAAACTAAAATTGTCACCGGCTACATTCTCTTCATTGAAAGTACATAGCCTAAATTTAAATATTTAAAAGTATAAAGACTAAAATTGAATAGACTCCAAAATAGAGGAATCGAAATAATAATTATTTTCTCCACCTAGGGAAGGGAGTGGGGAAAAAAATCTCCATCCTATTTATTTAACATTATTATTATTTATTTAAAAAAATTATATACACCCCACTATATACAAAGATATTATATGTTTGAATCATTTATACTCTATGTATGGATAATCAAATAAATTATATATATTTGTTATGATCTGATTTTGAAAGGTTTATGAATTCTTCAGTGGTATTGGCATGATCTCTTTCCCTAAAATTAAATGTTTAATTTGTAGATCTGCAATTGTTGTATTAGGAAAAATATGATTTTTAAAAAATTAACCATTTAAACCGGAATTCACGTCGAAAAACCATTTAAAAAATAGCTACAATAAAAAGCTAACTATATACTAGAATTGAAAGTCATGTCTTTAAAAAATTATTTCATTGATTTTTAAAAAAATATCAAACAGAGAACTCTAACTCTTACCGATTTAGAAATATCACTTCGAAGAAACTAAACGAAAATTAATTTTTGCTGAAATATAGAATAAAATATGAGACAAGAATTAAGACAAAAAAGATATTCATATTCAAATTAGAGATCTCGTGATTAGTAATACTAGGTATGAAACCGTGAAAGCCTTAGAAACAAATTAGTTGGTTTTTATCCTAATTTGTTTTTTATTTTTAAATTTAATTTTTTTAATAGTATCTTGATTTGATTTCTCCCTAGAAAGTAGTCCAAAAAAAGAAAAATAATAATAGTAACACTAATTATAGTGGGGCTTGGCGCCGCCGCCCGTGATCGGAATCGGACTGCGAGTCGGAGAAACGAGAAAATTTCTTCACGAATCTCCATCAAAAGGTAACCGTATCCTTGTAATTTCTTTGCTTCTTAATCTCGTTTTCTGGGATAATTCTGTATAGCATTCGTCTGCAAAAGCACTTAATTTTACTCTTACGAAACCCTAGTGATGAAATTCTGCATAAATTATTTACGTTTGTTAGAAAGAGGGTTGAGATTGAGAATCGTCCACCCCTTTCGGTTGAGAAGAAACAGTATTTTTTCTTATGGGAGGAGTTATTTCGAATTTCGTTGTTCACGAAGCCTTTTAGATTGCTAAGAATACCACTCGCATTCATATTCACCATATTTGTTTTGGTGATTTTTAGGATTCAATTTGAAGTTGAAAATGTTTTTTCATATTGGTTATTGGTGAAAGTTATCCCATTCTTGACTCCATTTTGCTAGTTTTACAGTGTCACTTAAATATGGGTGTCCGATAAACAATTTAACTCAATGAAGAATCCTACAGGAGTTCTGTAGCATCATTGTGTTAAGTTTAAGGATATTGTTCCATGGTGGCACCTACTTAAGAGTTAATATTTTACGAGTTTCCTTGACACCTAAATGTTGGAGGATCAAGTAGGTTGTCTTCGAAATATGCATAAGTTAGCTTGGACTCTCACGCATATTAAAAAGAGATTAATGATAGTGCAATTGAGTTGAATTCTTATCGGAGGAGTTAACTCAGAAAGTTCATGAAGCATTTTAGATTTCTAAGAACATCAATGTATTCTTTCCTTTATTATTATTCAAGAAAAGGCAGGTTATTTTGTTGTAAATTTTCATAAACCATATTTATATTTACTAGATTGGTTTGGTGATTTTGGTGTTCGATTTGAAGCTGGAAACTTTTGCCATATTGGGTGTCAATATAAAAAATGTCAAGTCCCTTCTGCTAATTTTACCTTGTCCTTTTGTAGATGGGTGTTTGTGTAACAATGCCAGTCATTGAAGAATTATATAACTCAAAAGCACCAATTTATTTGTAAAACGGATTTACTTACGATGAACAACTTTGGTTTTTGCCTCCCTCTCACCCTCTTGTAGATTTCTCATGTGGAGTTATTTTTTGTAGCCCTTGACCTGCATGAGGTGAGTTATCCAACCAATGGCAGACTTACCAGCTTCTTTGCAGGCCTGTCTGGGTATGGGCAAGGTGGCATTCTTAGCAATTTTGGTTTCTGGAGGAATTGTGATGCAGATATTGGTCAGTAGAATTCTCTTTGGAAACTTTTGATTCTTTCACAATATCTTTACAATTCTTGGCTTTAAAAGTCATTTTTGTTATCTCATTTATCATGTGTTATGGCAGGCATGTGCCTTGTACAATAATTGGTGGCCAATGCTAAGTGGTATATAACAAAATTTTCTCCTGGACCCTCTTCTTAGTGCTTTTACAATATGAAAGTTTCTCTGCAGCTAAGGCTCCGTTTTGTTACCATTTCGTTTTGGTTTTTGGTTTTTGAAAATCAAGTCTATTTACTCCCATTTCTTACAATGATTTGACTTTCTTAAGTATAATGGTTGAATTCTTAGCCAAATTCTAATAATAGAAACAAGTTTTTAAAATCTACTTTTTTTAGTTTTCAAATTTTGGCTTGTTTTTTAAAATATTGGTAAGAAGTAGATAACAAATGAAGAAATTTAGAGGTGAAACTGGTGCCTGTAGGCTTAATTTTTAAAACCAAAAAACCAAAAACGAAATTGTTACCAAACGGGCCTAAGTTTTTTGTTTTTTGTTTTGATATTTTTTTCATACCATATTTTCTGGACTTCATACCATACTGATTATTTTCTTTGTTTCTGCCAGCATTGTGGGGTGGATGTTTTCCATCCACTTAACATCTGCTTACATGCAGAATCTTTTAATAATAAGCTTTGTTTCTTCTATTAACTTATATCACTAGATAGAACTAGAAATTATTCTCATCTCCATTATGCTCCACTTGAAACTCTCTTTCTAGCATTTTTACTAGACATGACTCGCATGATGAAAGAGTAAGGGTTTTGAATTGTTCTTTATACAACCAGCCTCTTGTCCGGATGGTTGAAAGGTGGAATGATAACTAAAGGACAATTCATTTTATTTCCCTGTCTCTCTCGTTTATCACAAAACAATTTCCTATCTTTTATACAACTTTGGTTTCATGTTAATAAATTTTGAGCCTGATTATTTATGGAGGCTAAAAGTTATAATCAAAATGATCATACCATTTGATTGCTGCTTGTTACCACAAATTTTATAGTGATTGTAGCAATGGCAGCCTTCTCTGTATGATGAGTTTCCAAGGTCGAGCTTTTGCGTTCATTTGATTATGGGTCTTATCAATAATTACAACAAAGCTTGTAGAGGTTGTAGCTATTTGCGTTGTGCATAATGATTATGACATGGTGTCTTTACATTTCGTCGCCCCCTTATTCTCACTGGTTGTTGCCTGTTGGTTTCTTTCTTCAGTACGAATGTAGATTTATCTTCTTCGGCTTCAGGTCTTTTTTCTTTAGGTATAATAAAGTGGAAAGAATAATCATGTTTTGATTCAAAACCCAACTTGAATGAAATGTGTTGAACATATGTGGATGCTATATATATGTACAATATATATTTTTCTCCATTATGCCATAATCCAGGTCAGAAGATTATGTATTTTTCTTTACTAATTTCACGGCATCATTCTTTGCAGTGATAATGTATGTGCTTCTCCCCATGCCTTTATTATTCTTTGCGGGGTCAGATAGTTCTTCACTGTATACTGATTCTAACGATAGGTTAGACTTTTGCCTCTGTTACCCATTTGATAAGTATTTTTCAATCAGTTGAAATTTGAAAAGAGTACTTTTAAGATATTGTAAGATTATCCAAAACGAGCTTTTGTATTCGTTAAATTCACGTTCTCTTCCCCTTCTCCCCACATATCATGATCATTGAGACAGCTGGATCAATGCGACGAAATTCTTGACTGGAGCTTCGACTGTGGGAAGCATTGCCATCCCCATTATTCTGAAGCATGCCGGGATCATCGGCTGGGGGGCAATGGCAATGGACCTCTCGTCGTTTGTAGTATTCGGCGTTGCCATTTTGTGTTTCATGGGGATGAGCGAAGACGACGACTACACTATGTTTTGAGATACTCCATCTCCATGGCAATGAAGCTGTGCCTATCTCCATCAGGTGAGGCTTCGGGCTTTGTTCATTCTTGTCTGAACTTCACCTCTCACATCTGCACATGTTTACTGAAGAATATTTTTCACTATTTATTTCTTCATTTGTTGTTTGTTGGTTTGTTGTTGTCTTTGAAGATTTGTTCTTACACCAAAATTGAGATGAAAAAGAAAAGTGTATTTGTATATTTGGGAAAGGTATGTGCATTGAACTAGATGTGAAATGTGACTGGTTTCACTTCATGCTTGAAATGAAATTGCAGTGCTGATTATTTTGTTGTTTGTTAATATAGTGATTGTATTTATTGTGTTATATTTGTTGTTTTTTTCTATTTTCTTTATTGTAACGAGCATTTCTTCTATTTAGGAAACTCTTTTTTAAAAAAAAAAAAAATAGAGCATCTAGTTCAGAACGTCCCATGTTCAAATTTCTTCAATGTTATTTTCTCTCCAATTAATGATGATTTTTACTTGTTAGATGTTTTAGATGGGGAGTGTTAAATAATATAATATTAAATTTACATTCATCCATCATCTTAAGTTTTTTGAGTCGATCGGTAACTTAAGACAAAGAGTAAGGATTGCATGGATATTTATATCGATTAAATACATGTTGTCCTTGGAGAGTGAAATTTATGTCTACGTTTAAAAATGATACATGTTTTAAAAAGAACCTAATTATTGAGGTAAATTGATACTCTTGTAAACACACACATGTATAGATAAACGAACAAAAGAAAAAACTAATGGGATGTTTGTTCCAAGGGTCGGGCTTGGATCTCTGGTTTAGGGTGTGCGTGTGCGTGATTATATTTTCAATTCAAAGATATAACACCTTGACGTGCATAAGATAAAACAAAATTATCTCTATATGTCAAGGAATAATGAATATACATACGTTAAACAAATGGAATATCCTCCAACTCCTCTCTTACAAACTATATTCAACGACAAAAACAACCCTCGATAAATTTTTAATATAATTGTTTCTTTTATCAACTTTTAAAATATCTATTTTAATTGAGTTAATTTGAAGGTCTACAAGTATTGATATTTTGAAAGTCTACCAATAAAAGTTAAAATTTTGGAGGACATGTGGCAGAAAAATGTATTTAAGAGTTAATTTAAAAGACCATAAATAACGTTTAAAGAAAATAAAATAATAAAATATATAGTACAAAAATTAAACAAAGACTAAAAAATTATTATACGTGCAATCTCTATGTTACGTGCTTCTTTCTTAATTTTCAAATTAAAAGCTACCACTGATAATGTTATCACTAATATCTACTATCAATGATAACTTTATATTTGTTACCATTATGAGTGCTTCTTTTCGGTATTTTCAAATTAAAAGTTATCGTTGATAGCGGCTATCAGTGACAATAACAATTGATAGTTGTTGTAAGTTGCTATTACTAAGAGATTCTATTGGTGATAACTTTCAATTTGAGAAATGTGTCATTAGTTGTTATCTTTGATATTAGCTATATATCAATGATAGCTTCTATCAATTATATATCAAATGAATCTACTCTTCAAAATAAATGCTTGTGATTTACCTACCAATATTCATAATATAACAAACACATCCGTTTAGGAATCACTTACTCCTCGAATCCCATATTCAAGGTATCTCCCTCATGTATAAATAAGCGATGAAGAACGAGTGAATCACCTTTTTAAAATAGAGTAAGATCCAATGACATTAGCGTTGTTCTACCAATATTTATGAAAACAAATTTATAGTGTGAACAAAGAGAGGTATATGATACTCATGTAATATTAGAAATCTTTCATACTCCATTTATTGGGTGGGATGCCAGCATGTTTTTAGTATCGAAAATTCTTGGATTCGATTCACCATCAACCACATAATTTTCCAACCATTGTGTAATTTATCTATCAAAAGATAGACACATGTGAATAAAAATATAGAGAGAGACATGTGAGGATGAGAAGATAGTTGAGAATTATGTGGATGATATAGTTAATGAAGCAATCAATTTATCTATCAATAAAGTTTATTATATGATATATTGTGTTTTTATTGATATGAGTCCACAATAATTGAAGAAAATATAGGATTTTTCCCCAAACTTTCATTTAATGTTTACGATGAAACTATCATTTTAAGAATTGTGTAAAATCTACGAAATAAACAACAATAGCACTATAAAGATCTGTTTAGTAGAGAATTTGAAAACAAAAGATTCAATGAAAATAGAGTTAAATCTCGTGATTTTTGATATATGTTTGATAGTAGAATCGGAAATTGAATTTTAATTTAAACAATGTATTTGATACTATATACTTGTAAATCATAAAACTAATTAATATTTAGTTAATAATAAACTTTTCTTAATTAATTTATTAATATGATTTATGTTTTAAAAAACCATATAAATATTATTTCATAAGAAAATTATTGTAAATGATAAACTGTTAAAAATATTTATAAAATATAACAAAATTTCAGACTCTATCAATGACAAATACTCATAGACATTGACAGACTTCTATATTGATAGAATATGAAATTTTGCTATGTTTTGTAAATATTTTTATTTATTATACTATATAGTACTTATTATATAGTTTTAAAAAAATAATAATTGAGTTTAAAACCTGACATATATATATATATAAATTTAATATAATTTTACATTTAAATTTTAAATATCAAAATACAGATTGACATAAAAATGTTAATTTCAGAATTTGATCAATTCTATTAACCTAAAAATATTAGAAAAAATCTCTTTTTCTCTTCTTTTTTTTTTTGAAATTTTTCTAGGGTGAAGGGTTGCTTGATGTGACCTTTCGTAATTTCCATGACATTTTTTTTCAGTCAATATGACATAGTTTTTCGTGTTTTTGTTTTCTTCAAGTAGCCCTCCAATTTTCATAATTATACTATGAACAACCACGAGCCGTCCCTTTTAGAAATATTTGGTTGCAACCGACGAATTTAGTATAAGTTCAATGACTCGAACTCTTCTTAACTTTATACTCTTTATATATAAAAAAATTGTAATTATATAAAGGTATTAAGTTACTTTTTAAAATTAATAATAAGTTCAGGTTTGTTCACATTATTTTAGATGATCGAATCCATGAAGTTTTTATTTATTTGAACTCAATACAATTTATAGAGATATTTTTTTTAAAAAAATACAACAATTGCGAAAAATGAGAATTTGTCATGTCAATGACCACTAACTAAACTTATTTTGGCACTCAAGTTGCTAGAGTTGATAACCCAATTAAATTACACATGTTTGATTAGATTGGGTTGGTCGAGTTTTTCAAATCATATACCCTATTTTTAACTTTCAAATTCGCTTTCATTTCCAAAATTTTGTTACACGCTTTCCAACTTAAACAATCTATCAATTATCATCTACCAATGAAATTGACATCACATAAGTACGACAACTGAATTTCATTATCACCACACTACAATTAACCTCTCTAACAAGAACGTCGTATATTTTTCAAGTCAAACTCGTGTCATACAAACTAACTAATATACTTAGCACGATGATACTTATGTTAGATATTTGAAGTAAAATTTTAAAATTTGTTGACTTCAATTTTTTATTTTTAAAATCAAACAATTTCAAACCACTTAAAATTAATATTGAAATTTACGTATTAAAAATAAGTTTTATAACTATTATAAAAATTATAAAAATAATTTTGACCACAGCAAAAATCAATTTAAACCATAAGAAAAAGTTTAAATGATTTATTATTATTATTATTATTATTATTTTGTAAGTATATGTAAAAGAAATAAAAAGTTGTGAATTTCAAAAAAGACGAATAGGAGAGGCAAGTGGATGTGTTCATTGATGCTCGTGAAGAAGGGAAGAATATATATATATATATATATATATATATAAGAGAATAATGATAGGATTTAAAAATGTCATATAAAACTTTAAAATAATTTTAAAAAATCAAAATAAGTACCATGGCCTTTTAAACTTATTTTTAAAATTGAAAAATCAATAAATTTGAAATTTTGTGGACCAAAGATATTTATTTTTAAATTGTTTGTTTTCAAATATAGCAAAATGAACTAAAATATTTACAAATATAGTAAAATGATGACATTTTTAGTGTCTGTCATTGATAAGTGGTGACATTTTGCTATATTTGTAAATATTTTTTGAATCCCAATTTACCTTGGGTGAAGTGAGTTAGTACGCAGTCCAGTACTCACAACAATAATAAAACTATTTAAAAATCTTCTCTTCGTTTATAAATACTAAAATAGACATGTCTATAATATTTAATTTTTTTGTAACCATCTTTACTTCGAATTTATAAATACAAAAATAGTTTGCGTCTCAAACACAAATCTATTATAACAAAAACCAAAATAATATGCACGACACATACTATCATAACCAATTAAGATGTGTTTGATATAAGAAGTCGTGTAGGAGTTGGTAACTTTACTCCATGTTTGACCCAAAGAGTTGGTGAGTCCCACCATTAAAAAATAAGATATTCAAAGTAAAGAGTTATGAAGTTTAAGGAGTTGTAACCTTATGGAAAGTTGATAAGATACAAAATTAATGTTTTTTAGTGGTGGAACTCACCAACTTCTAAAGTAGAGTTCACAACTCTTTGGACCAAACACACCCTAAAAAGTATTTGAGAGCATTAAGTTGTTTATTATAGTTTTTGGGCTATATACAGTAACGTGGTAGTAAGTTAAAATAATATGTGTCAAGTGTACAGATTACTTTAACGTTGGTATGAGACGGTAAGCAACGTAACAAAGAAGAAAAGAGATGACGAACAGAAAAATAATGCATCCAGTTACAATCGAAAGCGCCAAACATGGTGTCAGCTATTAATAACTGGTTCGACCCACTCGAAATTGGAGTGCTCTCCACAAGTGTTTTGTTTTATATATATATATATATATATATATAATTTAGACATGTTTTGAAATTTGAATGAGTATGAATACAGGGAGAAATGAGAGGACAGGACAGTAGTTTGAGCAGTGAGTTAGCAGGTGGTGGATTGTGGTCCGCAGGCTCAGGGTGTGGGGAGTACTCCCCAACAAACCCCCTTATAAACAAACCCATACATTTGCTTTCTTCTCTCAACCTACAACACAAACATATCTCCATTTACCATGACGGTTTTAAAAGATGAAAACTCTCTCCATGGGTAAACATTTTTATGTTCTTTCCCTTTCTTATTCGTTTCCTCATGCACTGTCATGGTTGCCCTTTTCTTTCTTTTTTTTTTAGTTTAGATATTACTTTTCTTAGTTCGGGTACTTTTGGTTTTGGTTTATGTTTGTCGTTCTTCTTTTAAAAATAATGTTAATTTTATTTCGTTTCTGTGGTTCATTTTTGTTCCTCTATCCTTCAACGGTTCGTTTTGGTCATTTTACTTATGTATTATGGGCGGATATTGTACTCTCAACTTTGGTTAGTTCATTATATTCACTTTGGTCGTTCAACTTTCAAAATGAAAATGAAGTGAACAAAATGCTATGAACGGACCAAAATGAATAAAAGTTTAAAGTACAAAAATCAAAACAAACATTTTTAAAGTATAGAAACCAAAATGAACGGTTGCTATTTTTAAACCAAGAAAAAGGAGTGAAGTAATTAATGCTGAAGCTTGGAAAAGTTGCTATGTTAGACCGTTTGTGTGGTCTTTTTAAACGTTTTTAGTTTTAACTTCAAAATGGAATAACCTATAGTTATAACGGTTGTTGTTTTCAAATATTATAACCTACAATTAATTATTGTAATATTATTTTAAACGCTTTTAGTTTTAACTTCAAAATGGAATAACCTATAACCATACTAAAATAGTTTGCACCTCAAGCACACATATTATTATAACATGCGAACTACAATAAGCAACTCAATGCCTCAAATAGATAGAGACCAAATTAAAACCAAACACAAACTATGAGGACTAAACTGATAACTAACCCTAATTCTCGAACGAAAGAAATAAAAGCACGACTTTGAAACCTTGTTTGTCGCGACTCTCATGATTAACAAAGTCAGATGTACCTTGAGCTATTACCACTTTAAATTATTTGATTTGTCACTATTATTTTGTCCTCTTTATGAAAAATAATATTTAGGTTTGTCGGGATCAAGTTAAAAAAAAATATATTTTTTGTCTCTAAACTTTCATGAAAGTAACAATTTAGTCCTTGATAATATTTTAGTCCCTCTACTTTCAAATTTGTTACAATTTAGTCCTTAAACTTTAACAAGTAATAATTTAGTCTTATACTTTACAATTTATAATGATTTAGTCTTTGCGGTGAAAATCTGTTTTTTAATCCACACGTGTAAAAAAAATTCACTAAACCATACTAAACTCTTTTACAATAGTGACTAAATTGTTACAAATTATAGGATATATAGAAACTAAACCATGACTTATTAAAGTCGAGAGACTAAATTAAATCGTAGTAGTTTTCGTACTGCAGTCTTGGGAGGATTGCTCCTGTGGAAGCAGTTCTATTCGATGTAGATGGAACATTGTGTGATTCAGATCCACTCCATTTTTATGCCTTTCGAGAAATGCTTCAACAGGTTAGTTTATTTATTTATTTATTTATTATTATTATTATTCTTAACGTATATCATATGGATAGATTATAAAATTTTACTGTATTTATAAATATTTCAGTTGTTTTGCTATTTACAACAATTTCTCTTTTATTCACTTTAATCGTGTTATGTGGTAAAGAATACGTCGCTGGTTTACAATATTCCATAACAATTATTGACTTTTTCCTATTATATTTTTCCATTAACAAAAACCAAATATGAAAGAAAAGATTGGAACAAAGGGCTCTAATTGTTAAGTGTAAGGCAGTAAGTAAACATATGTTGATATAATTTGCAGATTGGTTTCAATGGTGGGATTCCAATTGATGAGGAGTTTTACATTAAAAGTATTGCTGGCAAGAACAATGACGGTATTACCCAAACGCTATTCCCGAACGATGTCGAACGAGGTGCAAAATTTATCAATGAAAAGGAAGCTATGTTTAGGAGGTAATAAAATATATATTTATCTTCATATCTTAGAATGTTGTCAATTGAGACAACATATAACTAAAGAACTTAGTGTAACAGATTAGTTATCGAACAATTAAAGCCCGTGAGTGGCTTGTATAAAGTGAAGAAATGGGTCGAGGATCGCGGATTGAAATGTGCTGCAGTTACGAATTCCTCTCGAATCAATGCCGAGGTCATGATCTCGATGCTCGGTCTTATGGATTTTTTCGAGACTATTATTATAGGTGATGAATGTGAGCATCCCAAACCACATCCAGAACCCTATTTAAAGGCTTTGGAAGCACTCAAAGTGTCAAAGGATCACACTTTCATTTTTGAGGTCAACCATATCTTTTTTGGTATTGCAATTTTCTTTTCTCTCGCGTGTGTTTGTAATTTAAAATCTCGAATGCTTTGTTTTGCTAGGATTCTGTAACAGGGATCAAAGCTGGAGTTGCAGCTGGCATGCCTGTTGTCGGTATAGCAATGAGAAATCCCGAGCAGTTGTTAATGCAAGCGAAGCCTACCCTCCTCGTAAAGGACTACAACGATTCAGAATTGTGGACAACTTTGGACGAACTCGTTATGAGAGGAGATACCATTGCAAATACATGATCATCCATGTAACGCATCGATGAAATGGTCTATCAACTTATTTGTAGAAATAAACTTGTTATTGATCTTCAACATTGGATCTTAATACCAATCCTATTACAATCAAAATACTAAATAGGATGGTTAATTGATTAGGAAATGTCATTGAAAGACCCTATAATATGTTGCTTTCTTGTATTTTTTTTTAATTTTCTTTTTTTTATGTTCAACTTCACTTTATGCGTTATATATTGTCTGCCTTAATTATCAAAATTTCTCTTTTCTCCCCTTCTGTCCAAATGGTTGAAAACTAATTATATATATATATATATTTGTCCTATTCAAATATTATTTTGAGTTTCATTTTCTTTCAAAATTGACAGGTTCATACATATTATTCTTTTAATTTCATTTATCATCTGTTAAAAATATTTTTAAAAAATAGTAGAATTTTAAATTCTATCGATAATAGATATAATAGACGCTAATAGACTTCTATCGGTGTCTATTGATAGAATTTGAAATTTGCTATATTTTAAAAATATTTTAGTTTGTTTTGTTATATTTAAAAATGTTTTTTTAAATTGTAAATGAATTATTGAGTACAAAATTGGAAACTTTAATGAATCTATTAGAAAAAATTTAGGGTTGAGATAGATCATATATACCTACTCTACCTTTCTTTTTAAATTAATAAAATACTTGGAGTGGCTTTTAATTAATAAGATTTTTTCTTAATATACAATTTGTGATTTGTGTATTATAGCAAGTCATTTTCACATTAAATATTGCAAGTAAGTTTGGATTTTAAATAATTCTATCAATTTTTTTATTTATTAGATATTGTAAACTAAAAATACATGTCATCACCAATGATTTTTTTTAATTTAAAAATGGTCGCGTTTTTTTTTTTGAAGGGTGTAGTCGTCGTTTTCACGACACTCTTCCAGTACATTTTTTATATGTTTTTATCCTCGTACTTAAAGGTCTTTAAAAGAGAATATCCAAATTATGTTTTATGCTTTCAAATTCAACACTTAAGATATTTTGGAAGTGACTTTGAAACTGTTCACCTCTAAATATGTCGCTAAATCCTTTAAAATCTATTTTATTTTCGTTTTAGCATCTTTAAACATGATTTTCATTCGGTCAAAATTGATGTTGTTGATGTTGAATAATTAAAAATATTTTTTCGAGAGATTGTAAAGCTGATAAAAATGACTTCAATTATTTCAAAACCATTCGCAAACACATCTTTAATTGGACTTAAAAGATCTATTCATTTTTTCCTTTGGCTTCTCCAGTGTTTGATTTTTCATAGTCAAAGTTATTGAAATTAGAACTTAGCATCGACAAAATCATTACTTTCATGAAAAACCATGGATTAAAACTACTTTTTAACCTAACCAAAACCAATCAATATATAATCAACTTGAGCATAGTTCAATCGACATAAATAATATATTATCAATCTCGAGGTTAACAGTTTGATTCTTCTACTTCACATATTGTAAAAAGAAAAAAAAAACCCTACATATATCATATATCACATATATCAAAATGTTAGATAAAAAATATATTTTGATATAAACTATAAACATATTATACCAAAACGTGGAGTGAGGGTAGAAAGGGTAGTTGATAATAATGTGGCCGACGGTGAAGGCTGCTGATGATGCCAATTTCTCATAACAGTTGTTTCCTCTTTTCTCCATAAAGTGACAACTCTACGAATTTTCTTAGAATATTCCCCCAATTTTCATGGAAATTAATAATTATTATATTCAACCAAAGTTGTATTTAGAGTTACTCAAAATTGTATTTTCTATTTGAAAAATAATTAGTTAACTAAATAATTATGGTAAATATTTATTTCTATTTATTTTATTGTTAAATTCTTAGATGCACGGTTGATATTTTGAGTAAAGTGAATGTTAATCATAGATATTGAAAGAAAATTGAAAATATATATAATTGTTTGTTTTATTAAAAAGTTTAATGACAGACAATGCATGTCATTTTTTGTTCCAATGTTTAGAATTAAAAAAAGACTATCTCTAAAATAGCTAACCAACAATCTTTTACACAAAAACTGAATTAGATAACCATTTTTTAATTGATTTTCGGTCAATCACTTATCAACTAATCTCTTCAAAATCAAATTGTAGTTTTAGATTTTTCTAAGATCAATTTTAGTTCATTTCAAACACCATCTAAATTCATGTGACTAGTTTTCTGAAGCGTTTTTGAAGGGTTTGTTGTTTGTGATAGAAGAACGACGGTATTATAATAACTTCTACTTGAAGTGAAATATGCTATAGTGGATGTCATTAAGCTTTTAAAAGGGCAGACTTTTCGGTTTTGGAGATTGGAGTTCTCATTGAAATGTTTTTTTTGAAACACTATTAATATTGTTGTTCATTTTTTTGTTATAACCCTCGAGAGGAAAACAAATAGACATAAACTTCAATTCTCGTGAACTAAAAGCGTATGGTATTCAAACTATCGTTAGAATACAAAATGTCAAACATATATAATTGGAACTATAAACAAATGTGATAATGGAAAAATAAAATAAAATAGATCACCCCATATCTTTTTAAGCCATGTTTTTCATTCGACATTTTAAAATATTTTTTTTACTCCACATATCAATTTGAACCATTTAGAAATGTCAAAAGATTGTATTATAACTTTGAAAAGAATATTGGCATTTTTTAAAATAAAAGGTAAAGTTGTTGGCATGATTTTATTTGAATATGAATATGAATATATGCACAAATTACAGAACAGATCCTCTAAGAAAAGGACAAGTCGCATTTGTGAGTTAGTCGCTGGTGGGTTCTCGTCCTCAAGCTCCATACGCCTTTATAAACCTCCATTTGCCCTGTTCTTCCAATACCCATCTCCATTTTTTCCGGTTCTCAATACCCATTTCATAAATTTCCCACATTTGAACACAAGCTTTCATCAATCTCTGCCCACGATGACAGCTTCAAAAGATGAACTTTCAGTCGACAGGTGAATTCCCACCATGCAGATGCCATTTATTTGTTGATTGAGTGATTTGTTGTTTTCTATCTGAAACTTGTGTGTGATGTTTGATCGCAAATTATGAATGAATTTCCCTGATGCATTGTGATGGGGGCTTTTGTTGAGATTTGGGATTTCAAATTTGTGATTGCCTATTCATTTGTGCATCTGGATCTATTATTTCGAGGCTTTTGAATTTTGCCTCTGTATTCTTGTGATTATTCACGATCCTGCTCATGTTGCTGCTATACATTCATTTGAATCTTGATTTTTCACTTTCAATTCAAAATCGGGTTCTTCATTCTGAATTTGTGGAATTGAACCTTCTACTGTGATGTTCTTGCACGTAAGTTTGTAGTCAAATTGAGGGACCTAGAGATTAATTAAGATCATATACTTTTTAGGATGGAAAGAAGAGAACTCATTAATCTTGACTCATGAAGAAGATGCTAGTTTATTTCTGATCATGGTAGGGCCAAAATTTGATGGCCCACACCAGAAATTGCTTGTTGGGAGTATTATCCCTTTACCTGAAAACCCATTTGTCCCTTTGCTTTTTCACCCTATCAACCAATTTAGCCTTCCCATATATGAATTCTAGCTCACTGCTCTTGTTTATTTTGAGATTCATTGTTTAGGCTAAATTACCATTTTAGCTCGTGCTTCGTTTCAATTTGGTTATGATGGTTTTATAAGTTTCAATTTTACTTATATAGTTTGGTTAAATCTCTCAATACTTCATTACGTTACGAGTCTTCCTTTACCCGCAAACCCACCTGTCCCTCCTTTTCTCATATCATCAACCAACTTTCAGATATATCTCATACTTTTAGCTGCATGGAATGGAATGACTTTTTAAGTGATTAAAAACATTTTTTTTTCACTTAAAAACACTTATTTAAGCACTTAGAAAGTAATTCAAAACCGATGTTAGATGTGAACTCGTTACCATTTTTTGCCACATCAAAAGAAAACATACTTGGGTTCAAAACTTGATGATGGAACAACAGTTTGAGAGATTTAACCAAACCAGTTTGGCTATATTGACAATTTTAAAATCATAGGGAACAAATTGAAACCAAACACAAACCAAAGGGACTAAAATGGTAATTTTAACCTAATCAATGTCTTAAAAGAAATAAATAGGAGGACGAGATTGAAATATTGTTTGTCATGACTCCCCTCGAGCACAAGACCAACAAAGTCAACCGAAGTTCTTTTAGATTTCCCTTGAGCTGATTTGGTTTGCCTGTGCTATTCTGTTTTCCTTATTCCTTGTATTTTGTGGAGCCAGCAAAAGCTCTCTTGCCGCGCTTGCACCTGTGGAAGCAGTTCTATTTGACGTAGATGGAACATTGTGTGATTCGGATCCGCTTCATTACTATGCCTTCCGAGAAATGCTTCAGGAGGTTAGTTATATTTTGTATGCTTTGAATGGAAAGAAAATAGAGAGAAGTCAACTGTTTTATTGACTTGAATTTACAGAAACGAAAAAATGAAAAAACAGATTCCAACACAACTGTTTGGTATAGCAAAATTTTCAGAAGTGTTATAGGTGAGGCAGTAACAGATGCTGATATAATTTGCAGATTGGTTTCAATGGTGGGGTACCAATTGACGAGGAGTTTTTCATTAAAAATGTTGCCGGCAAGCATAATGATGATATTGCCCGAGCATTGTTCCCTGATGATTTCGAACGAGGTTTGAAATTTTGCGATGAGAAGGAGGCTATGTTTAGGAGGTAAATTTTTGTCTTCATACCTTAGAATGTCTTTATAGGTAATGATTGGTGACAATATAACTGAAAAACTTAATGCAACAGATTGGTCACCGAACAACTAAAGCCAGTGAATGGCTTGTATAAAGTGAAAAAATGGATAGAAGACCGTGGATTGAAACGTGCTGCAGTTACAAATGCCCCTCGGCCGAATGCCGAGCTTATGATCTCAATGCTTGGTCTTACGGACTTCTTTGAGGCTATCATTATAGGAGGTGAATGTAAACATGCCAAACCACATCCAGAACCATATTTAAAGGCTCTGGAAGTACTCAAAGTGTCAAAGGAACACACTTTCATTTTTGAGGTTTGTCATCTTTTGGAAGTACAATTTTCTTGTCCCCAAAAGTTCGACGAGCTTGTTTAGAATCTAACTTCTTGACTCCTTTGCTTTTCTAGGATTCTGTATCAGGAATCAAAGCTGGAGTGGCAGCCGAGATGCCTGTAGTCGGTATAGCGACGAGAAATCCCGAGCAATTGTTGATGCAAGCAAAGCCTACCCTTGTGGTAAAGGACTACGATGATCCGAAATTGTGGGCAGCTTTGGACGAACTCGATAGGAGAGGAGGTACCGTTAAGAAAGCATGATCATCTAAGCATCATATTGATGAAATAGTCTATCAATTCATTGCTACTCTCTATCCAATACTTCGAATAACTTGGCTGTAGAAATAAATAACCTTGTCATTCTTCAGCGTTGGCTCTTAATACCAATCCTAACAGGATGGTTACAAGATTAGGAAAAGTCATTGGAAGGCCTATCAAACTTTTAATAGGATGGTTAATAGATTAGGAAAATTTTATTTTCTTCCAGTGATGTATTTCTTGCTGCTTTCCTTGTTTTTTTATTTTTAAAAGACCTCACAACCATATGGCCTTTTGAGCTCTCATGGTTTTTAGTTTTTAGTTTGAGTTTTCCTCCCGCATCAGCCAGGGCGACGTTTAGAGCAAAAATTATCTAAGATTGTAATAAACACATCTTGTTATACTAAATACTATTTCGTATTTTTCAATTAGCTACGGTCAACACTGTTTCAAAACCTCTTATTTGCTACAGTATTTACTATTTGTTACCGTTTTTACTATTTTACATTCATCGTTTTTTTTTTTTTTTGCTAGTGTTTACTATTTTCTTCTCAAACTAAAATAGTTTATACCTCAAACACATAATAATCCAAACTAAGATATTCTACATCTAAAAAAACAAGCGATTAGAAGTATAACCCAACTATAAGAACCTAAGACTTTAATAATCAACTCTTTGTTTCGATTAAATTTGAAATAATGACATTTAGACGCACATTGACCTTCCATCAAACATTTTAGCGATTTTATACTCCAAAGGCAAATTTTGAACGTTTTAATAACGATGGAAGATAATCTTACAACTTCTAGAATAATATGAGTAATTTTCAATCTTATGGGAAATTAGGTATATTTGTTATCGGATCAGCCAAAAGAAGTATTAACATTTTCTTTAAAAAAAAAAAACATAGTTCAATAAGCAAATGGTCAATTTAAATTTGCAAAAATCTTATGAAATGTGTTTTTAGTGCTCGAAAAATATTGAATTACAAATTTAGTTATTCAACTTTAAGATTTGAATCTATTTGTTGTTAGAGTTACACATTTAGTCTGAGAGCTTTTGAATGTTTTAAAATCACAAAAATGCAATTGAAAGCTTAGGGTTCCACTAAACATGAAATTTTAATTTATGTCTAATATATTAATTAATTGATTTTTTTTACTTTATCAAATATCTGTTACACATTAAATTGAAAGTTCAAAGATTTTTTAGAAATAAAAAAAAAAACTTATCAACCGAATAAACAAGTAGCTCAAAATTTAAGGACTAAATTATAATTTCCTCGAAAAAACTACCATATTTCCACATTGCAATTCCAACCGCCATCCCTTTAACACAAATAAAATAAAATGGATCATTTGAAGAAGAAAAACATAAAATACAAGAAGTGATTTTAATTGAACTTTACTTTACTTTTTATTTTTGAGACATTGTTGACTAAAAATACATGATCATTTTGAAAAAGAACCAATGTTTCTATGGATGGTGTATGTTTAACTAAAGGCACTCCTAATTTTAAGTTTGCACGATTGTTTTGATTGAGTTTGCTGGCTCAACGGTGGTTGGCAAAATCTTCCTCCCTAATGGTTGGAAGTTCGATCTACCATCCTCAAAGTTGTTGTACTAAGAAAAAAATTTCAATTTTTTAGTGTCACATTATAACGCCTCGAGTTTAGGAGAGTGACATGAATGAATCGAGATCACATCCGAATACGAGAGATCATGAGGACATGAAAGTGTGATTAAGAAATACTCAAAAGAATCAAAAGTCACTATCTATACCAACAAGGTGCATTTTTTTTTTCCGGTGGCTCAGTCATAAGAACTTCAAGTTAAACGTGTTTAGCTCGAGCAATCCTATGTTGACAATTTTGTATATCACATAGTTACATCGTTGTTGACCTCAAATCTTTACTCTCTATTCAGTTTTCAAATATTTAAGATTTTGGTATTGTGTCAATTTGTTGTTATTGAAACCTCTATCCACTCTCAAAATAGAGTACACGATTCTCTAAGATGTCATTTGTGCTAAACAGTTGATTACGATTTGAAGTATGGATTTATTTTCTTCAACTACAATAGAGGTGAAGAGAATTGAACCATAAACTTTTCAATTACTAAGACATGATATGTGTCAATTGAACAATATTGGCATCGATTTGAGATTTTGAAGTTAGTTGTGTTTATATATACACAAACTTTGTACGAATTTTAATTATCTCATACATTTAATGCAATCATTAACAATCTTTTAGTACAAATGCAAGATGACGAATCGAATCTCCAACTCAAAAAATGGATACATATTTTTGTAATATGCGAAGTGGATGATCAAACCTAAAAGTTTACAGTACAAATTCACCTTAGTTAAACTATGCTCTTGATCATATAAAAGAGACATACATGCTAATTACAACTAAATTAAACTCACATTCACGTTAAATTAACAAAATCCCATACATGCCATAAATGGTTATTATTATTATTATTATTATAACAATCGTAGTTGACCTAGTTGTAAAAAGCGAGATTATAATTAATTTTCTATCAGTTTTTTTGACACCCAAATGTTTCCTACGAGTTTTCTTGACACGCAAATGTTTGTCCCGTAAGATTAGTTGAGATGCGCGTAAGCTGAGCACACTTATGGATATCTAGAAAAAGGGAAAAAAATATTATTATTATTATTGTTTTACACGAAGAATGGTTACATTTAAAATTAATTAATTCAGAAATAAAATATAAGTAAAAGCAAAACAGAAAACGGGACGCATCCGTTTATCTCCGTAGCCAAACACCGATTCCACGCGCCACACGTGCGCTCAAACTTGGTATAGTAATTACTTGACACGTCATGATGGACCACCTAACTTTATCCAATCACTTTGGCGCGTGAACTTCAGAACACTCCCTCCATTTTTTTATTATTATTTTTTTAAACTCTCTTTTACATTTCTCCCACTTCCTCTTCAAGTTTCAATTTTTTTTGTTTGTTTTTCATTTCCCCTCGTAATGCAAGGCCAAACCCTAACCCTAATTCTAATTCCAATTCTACCAAACCTCCAACTCCAACCCCCTAAATCCTGATTCTTCATCTTTATTTTCTAATTGGGATTTCTATCATTGTTATTGCTCTTCAATTGCCATGGATTCGCAGCAGAACAATTTGTTTGAAACGGCATCTCAACCTGACACGGGCAACGATGCTTACACATTTCTTGAGTTCAACACACAGGGGGAAGACTTCGATTACCCTGAATTTCGCGACCCTATTAGGTCCCCTGTAGCGTGGCCGACTCCTTCTGATTCGTTAGCGGATCATGCGGACCGTGGTGGCGGGTCCGATCACCAGTCTGATGCGTCTCCGGTTTCCGCTGCACCGGGAAGTGCCACAAAAGGACGGACTGGAGGAGGTTCGGGGAATACCGGCGGTAATAATCAAATGGTTGATGCATTGGCAGCCGGGATGAGTGGGTTGACGTTTGAGGATACTGGGGATGATGATAATTATGAGTTTGGGAAGGGAAATTTCACGGAGCATGCTTGTAGGTATTGTGGGGTGTCGAACCCGGCTTGTGTTGTGAGGTGTAATGTACCCTCGTGTCGTAAGTGGTTCTGCAATTCGCGAGGGAACACGTCTGGGTCGCATATTGTGAATCATCTGGTAAGCTACTGTGTCGTTGTCATTTGTTTCGGCCATTGTTCATCCCGTGAATTTTCATTTTGGAAAATTTTAAATATTACACATTTACTTTATATTTCCTTTCGCGGAAATTTGATGAGGACCAATTGCCCCGTGAATGTTGAAGAACATGTGAAAGTGTTGTGCAATAGGCGTTTATATACTCCCTTATCAGGATTCGTTTTACCTCATGTGGAAGTTGCGGACGTTCTGTCCTGCTTAGGCTAGGTGAAATTGATATGAGAAAGGGCGTTGTTATATGTCTTTGTTTTTGGTAGATTTTTCGGTTGAACGAGTGGGGAATGCTATTTGTACCACGTTACAGGTTTACGTTATTATGCTCTGCTGCAATATTTCATCTAAATCTATTTATTGTGCAATGTCAGAGTGTTTTCTTGTTTTTCAGGTTTTAAATTGGACTTTATAATATGATTGAATGAATCATTATTCTTATACAGCTCTAGTAGTTAAATATCGGAAGGATTATGATTTTTTTTTTGTTATCTTTTTTTGTGTGGACGTAGATTGTAGAAAATAGCATGTTTTATTTTTTATGGGATCTTGCCTTATTAACTTTCTTATTAGGGAACTGTGATTTTTGTACACAATGATGTTGGTTCTTGCTAAAGAGAAACTTTTATCAGAGAACTTACATTAGTTATTCTGTTGAACAATATATGATGATTTTAGGTCCGGGCGAAGCATAAGGAAGTTTGTCTTCACAAAGACAGTCCTCTGGGAGAAACAATTCTGGAGTGTTACAATTGTGGTTGCCGAAATGTATTCCTCCTTGGATTTATTTCTGCAAAGACAGAAAGTGTGGTTGTTCTACTCTGTAGGGAACCTTGCTTAAGTGTAAATGCTCTTAAGGATATGAATTGGGACTTGAGTCAGTGGTGCCCTCTAATTGACGATAGGTGCTTCTTGCAGTGGCTGGTTAAGGTTTGTGTATAGGATCTATTACATCTATAGCTTTGATATGGGGTTATATATGATGTATTCTCACTATCCTACAAATGTTTTGCTTTGTAGATTCCTTCTGAGCAAGAGCAGTTGAGGGCACGGCAAATTAGTGCACAACAAATAAATAAAATTGAGGAACTTTGGAAGACAAACCCAGATGCATCCCTTGAAGATCTTGAAAAACCTGGTGTGGATGATGAACCACAGCCCGTAGCATTGAAATATGAAGATGCTTATCAGGTGAGCTTGTATCTAAACCTTCAGTTAGTAGCTATCATAGCGAAGTTGCATTTTACTTTGATGCTGGTGTATTAACAAGGTGGTATTTTGTCTTTCCTGTAACAGTATCAAAATGTATTTGCACCTCTTATCAAGCTTGAAGCTGACTACGATAAAGTATTGTACCAAGACTCCTTATCTCATTTACTTTTCTGTTCTTTTATTTTTTATGGAAAATATTTCAATTAGGTCTGGAACTATATCTAACCTCACGATTCCATAATTGTACCTTTCTATGATTATTATTATTATTTTATTTAAATGAATGATGTAGTATAATATTAACTTTTCCTTTGAAATATTTGTATAATACCATGCTCCATTTTTATATTAGATGATGAAAGATCTTATAAATTTTTTTAATATTAGATGATGAAAGAATCTCAGAGCAAGGATAATGTCACTGTACGTTGGGACATTGGCCTTAACAAGAAGAGAATAGCTTATTTTGTCTTTCCAAAGGTACTTGGGGTATTTATTAATTGTTAAAAGGACACTTTAATCGGCTCCTTTTGTTTCTTGATTTTTAAAAGCTGCATGTTTGTTGATATAGGAGGACAATGAGTTGCGTCTTGTACCTGGAGATGAGTTGAGGTTACGTTATTCTGGTGATGCAGCTCATCCAGCATGGCATTCTGTTGGTCATGTGGTAGGTGCCTTATTTTTTGGGATGAAAAACCTAAATTTCATGGAGAAATATGAAAGAACTAACAATGGCATGCTAGAAAATAGCCCAACAAAAAGAATCCCTCAAATAGCTGTGGGTTAAAATCTTTTGGGGGCTGCCTACATGAGTACTGCTTATTTTCTATTGGACAGTTCTTATTTTTCAAAATAGTGGTGAGCAAGATGCCGGTGGTTTATGCAAAATAATCAGGAAGAAAAAAAAAACTGTATATAATTAGTTTGCTCTGATAAATTGTCAAGCTGGAGTGCTTGATATTTTTGCAGTTGAAGTATTTTGGTTCTTTCTAGCGTACTTTTTCTTCTTATTTTTCATGACATGTCAGAGATTTTAGTGATTATTGTACGTTGAGAAATTGAATTGTCTCACGAACTGGTAATGTATTGTATCGTATTGACATAATCTTGTTTTGCCATGTTAGATCAAGCTAACTGCACAGGAAGAGGTTGCACTTGAGCTTCGTGCAAGCCAGGTAGCACTCAATTTTGGTGGTTATTTATTATTCTTTTTTGTTGCGTTAAGTCGTTTGTTAAGGATTGTTTTGTTTTTTGGTATATAGGGGGTCCCAGTTGATGTGGTCCATGGTTTTAGTGTTGATTTTGTGTGGAAGAGTACAAGCTTCGATCGAATGCAGGGAGCTATGAAGACATTTGCTGTTGACGAGACCAGTGTTAGTGGGTAAGAACTGTCTGCACTGTTTGGGGATGAGTAAATTAGTTTTTATAATTCTATTAGGTTCAATGAGCTGAACCTTCTTTAGGGTCCGCGATAACGCTTCCCCATTTTAGTAAATTTCCTTCTATAAGAAATGCTACTTGATATATGTATTTCAACAAGCTATGACAATGCGCTTTTTGATGTTTTATGTACAGTTATATCTACCATCACTTATTAGGACATGAAGTGGAGGTCCAGATGGTCCGCAATACGCTTCCACGTCGTTTTGGTGCTCCTGGTCTCCCAGAGCTCAATGCATCTCAAGTATGCTCTAAGAAATAAAATACCTCAAGTTTGTTTGGATTTGAATTTTCTATGCTATATTGAGTTGCAAAATATATGTTTACCAATCACGGAATAAAATTATCTGATTCTTCTTTTAATGCTATCGAGAGTCTGGAGCATTTTGTTTTGGGGGTTCTTCTTGTGATATGGAATGGTTTGTAATTGGTGCTGGTTGTCTCCTCTCTTCTTCAATATGTTCATATTCTTTTTGTGATGACATGTACTTATTTGTCTGTAGAAACGTACGGTTGTTTTGTGTACACTGGATTTGATAAGTGGGGGACTTTCTTTTCCTATCTTATGAGCAGTGCCAACATCATTTCTTAAGATCCCTTGTTCTTTTACATCATTTCATAGTTAGAGTGACTATTATTTTTTCTGTTTATGAGAGTTGGGATTTATTCCAGGGTTCCAATCATGTTAATGATATAGAGGGAACTTTTACAGCCATAGTTTTTGCATGTCTTCTTATGATGCTATTTGTTGTTGTTTCTTTTTTAATCCGATAGACAAACTTGGAACGGAAAGTTGATAGGGTTTTGTTGTTCCCCGTCCATCTTACGTTTAAAATTTTGGCCACAACTTTTTCATTGGCATTTTTAAAAAATTTATTGTAGGTATTTGCTGTAAAAAGTGTTCTTCAGAAGCCAATAAGCTTGATTCAGGGACCTCCGGGCACTGGAAAAACTGTAACTTCTGCTGCCATTGTGTATCATATGGCCAAACAAGGCCAAGGGCAGGTCTCACTTCAAATTCATTCTTCTAGTTCCCTTGTTAATCTTGATATTCAGCTTTCAGATTGTGAATGTAAGATGTTCATCCATTCGGCAGGTACTGGTCTGTGCCCCTAGTAATGTGGCTGTGGACCAGCTGGCAGAGAAGATAAGTGCAACTGGATTGAAGGTAATGAATTAGCATTTACTAGTTCCTCCTTGGTTATCACATTGCCTCTTATGTTTGTTAGATGTATCATGTAACAGTTTGTTTCTTAAGTTTATCGTTTGGTATGTCTAGTATGACTTTTTGTTGCGACTGTCTATTTGAGGCTATTGGAAATTCATAATTTCATAACTGCTTTCTGAATCAAGGTTGTTAGGCTATGTGCAAAGTCAAGGGAAGCTGTAAGTTCTCCTGTGGAACACTTAACCCTTCATTATCAGGTATCAATCATTGTATCTTGGGTCCTCATCTGCACTGAGTCTGTGACTAAGTGCTCATTTTCATGTTTTATTGTCAAGTCTGATGGAGTGATCTATTAATAGGTTCGTCATCTTGACACATCAGAAAGAAGTGAACTTCATAAGTTGCAACAATTGAAAGATGAGCAAGGTCTGATTTGCTTTTTCTACCTAATATTCTTATTAGGACATTCTCCATTCTCTGATTTCTCTGAAATATTTTGCCTATAAGTAGAAATATTGTCTGTGTAAGAAAATGATTTGGTGTATATGGATTCGTCTTGGAGCCCAATGAAATATCAAATAGTTGCATGTCTTTTTCGGCTTCAGTACCTCTCACCTGCTTTTACATTTCACGAAACAGAGTGCATAGTTATGAATTCCTTTTTGATAAGTTGATAGTCTTGGGACTGGACCCAAGTGTTCTTTTTCATTGTGCTCTACCTAAGTTGACAGTGAACAAATGGATTCTGAAAATTTGGGATTTGATTAGATTTTGGTCTTCTTAAAGGCTGTCTGTTAATAGGGTGTTTTGTCCTTATCAGCTTAATATTCTTGTGGATTGTGACCCATTTTTGTAATTGGGTGGGGGCTTGTTGTTTTTTGGGCTTCTTTTATGGTATGCCTTTGTATACCCTTTCATCTTTTCAATGGAAAGGTTGGTTTCCTATATATAGCAATGGGATTTGAAAATTACTTGTCGCTGAGAGATTGAAAAGAGGCTTCAAAAGAAGTTGTACAATGAATATTATCAGTACCTGTCTACTTATCACAATGATTATTTTTGTTCCTTGGTGTATTTCTTGGTGAGCAGTTGTATTTGTTGGTGTGTTGACATTATTCTCTTGTTTCATTTTAAGACTCAGATGCTAGCTTGCTGTTTAATAATGCATACTCATTGTTTAACCAAACAGGGGAGCTGTCTAGCAGTGACGAGAAAAAATATAAGGCCCTTAAGAGAGCAACAGAGAGGGAAATCTCACAGAGTGCAGATGTTATTTGCTGCACATGTGTTGGTGCTGGAGACCCACGCTTGTCAAATTTTAGATTTCGTCAGGTTAGAGCAATATTGGCTGCTGTCACACTGATGTGAAATTGCTAATAACTTATAAACTTAAAGATTCTATCTTGGTTTAGGTTCTTATCGACGAGTCTACTCAGGCCACGGAACCTGAATGCCTCATTCCTCTTGTTCTTGGAGCAAAGCAGGCACGTGGAGTTCTCAATTCACGACGTCATCTATTTAAATTGTGCTTCCTTTCTCATACTGATTTTTTTCTTGTTTTAGGCTGTTCTTGTTGGTGACCATTGCCAACTGGGACCTGTCATTATGTGTAAAAAAGCGGCACGTGCAGGGCTGGCTCAGTCTCTCTTTGAACGTCTTGTTCTTCTTGGTGTGAAGCCAATTAGATTGCAGGTATTATGGTTTTTACTTGTATATGATTCATGGGATGTATGAGAATAATATCACCATGTAAATTTATTTTACTTTGATATTTGTAATTTAAGCATTAGAATCCAACAATTTTACATTTTTTATATCTTGTTTTATTTTTGCTATCAAAACAGTAATGTACATCCAATTGTCTCAGAATATGCTGATGTTATGGCTTTTCTCTTTTATTGTAGGTCCAATATCGCATGCACCCATCGCTTTCTGAATTTCCTTCTAACAGCTTCTATGAGGGCACACTACAAAATGGAGTTACCATCAACGAAAGGCAATCAACAGGCATTGACTTCCCATGGCCTGTTCCCAACCGTCCAATGTTCTTCTATGTTCAGGTATTTGTCTTCAGTTCTGTCAATAAGAGAGCAACGACACTGCCAATCAAATGGGGGGGGGGGGTCATAGTCTAGGAGCTACAAAACAATGTACAATCATAAACAATAAAAAAAAAAAGAGTAATTAAAAGAAGATCACAACTGGTACTCTTCAAAGGAGTCCATGGCCCATGTTCTGAGTTTGGAGATGTACACGTCCAATTTTATTTTTTTAAAAAACTTGAATTGTATGTATATTCTAACTTGAATTATCCAGAGTTTGAAGACTTTTAAATGTATATTCTGTCGTTTTAAAAAAAAGAAAGAAACGAAACGGATGAAGGAATTCTTCAGTTTTGACATAGCATATGTTCAGCTAACTTGTCTTTTGTTTGGTGTTTCTAGTTGTGTTTGCATTCATGTTCTGAAATTTCACATCAAATATTTATAGATGGGACAAGAGGAGATAAGTGCCAGTGGAACTTCCTACCTAAATAGGACTGAGGCAGCAAATGTAGAAAAAATTGTGACCACTTTCTTAAGGAGTGGCGTAGTCCCTAGTCAGGTATATTGGTTGTAATCTTTCGTCGATAGGATGATATTTTCCCTCAATTTTTTTACGTCATCATACTGATTGCTAACAGATTGGAGTTATCACACCATATGAGGGGCAAAGAGCATACATCGTGAACTATATGTCAAGAAATGGTGCTCTCAGACAGCAACTTTACAAAGAAATTGAGGTAATTTTGCTCATGAAGTGTTTGTCGATATCCATGTTTTGTTTGTTGTTACTAGCTGCAATTCTGCCCTGTTTCTGTTAATAGGTTGCAAGCGTGGATTCATTTCAAGGAAGGGAAAAAGATTACATCATATTGTCATGTGTGAGGAGCAATGAACATCAGGTTTGTTACATTTTCTGGTGTAGTTGCTGTGTTTTTTTTACCTGAAATCATATGTGCAACTTCGTCCTGTTCTTCCCCTTGGTTCTCTCTCCCTGGACGAGGGATTACATATGAAGTATGGTACAATCGTTTCCTCCATCTGTGCTTGAAATTGGTTCTGTAATAAGGTTCTCATATAAATATATTTTTTGATATAAGGTTTGTTTATATGCTTGTTGGAAAAAGGTAGTAAGTTTGTACCTTTCTTTGTTAGCCTTTTTTTTATCATCTATCTCCAATTTACTTGAGAACTTTAAAAGTGCACACTTGCTGATGCTGTACATATATCCTACAAAGCCACGGCCCAGATTTTAAGGTGTTTTGACATTTTACTTGCCTTGTGCAATAATTATTTTGTGTGTTATTCTTTTCATTTCTTTGCCAAATTAAGTTAAAATTTCGGAGTAACTGAAAAGCCTATTTCTTTTAGGGCATTGGATTTCTTAACGATCCTCGCAGGCTCAATGTGGCTTTAACACGTGCTCGTTATGGTATCGTCATTCTTGGAAACCCAAAGGTTTTGAGCAAACAACCACTGTGGAATAGCTTATTGACGCATTACAAGGTATTTTATATGAATTAGTGATTTATTGTAACCCACTGCTGTTGAGAATCCCTATTTATTATGATATGCTTTCATCTTTCATTTCTATTCTAAGCATTTGCTGTCTTTCTGGCTTACTTTACTACTATCAATGTCTGGTAGGAACATGAGTGCTTGGTTGAGGGACCCTTGAATAACTTGAAACAAAGCATGATTCAGTTTCAGAAGCCTAAAAAGGTAGACCACTGGATGAAATAGATTTGGGGGAGAGGGAGGACTTTTAAATTGTATTGTTTTTTATTGGTTACTTTTATGGTTCAGATATACAATGACCGACGTCTTTTCTTTGCTGGTGGACCTGGAGTTGTGCCAAATGATAATTTTGGACCTGTTGCCCCTTCTGGCCCTAATGCTGATAGAAGAAGTAGTCGTGGTAGAGGTATGTTTTTCTTCCCTGACGTTTAACCATTTTCATAAATTCCCAAGTTCCCAACTTCGTTTTGCAGAAGTAGTTCTTAAGGACACATGTGGAGTTTATTTTATTTGACAACTCAAATCACCTAATTCAGGTTCGTACTTTCCTCCTCACCTGCCGAATGGTGCCCAAAAGCCTGGTGTGCATGCATCTGGTTATCCCATGCCTCGAGTTCCCCTCCCCTCATTTCACGGCGGTCCCCCGCAGCCATATGCAATTCCAACTCGTGGAGCTGTACATGGACCAGTTGGTGCTGTTCCTCATGTTCCTCAACCAGGAAGTAGGGGTTTCGGGGCAGGGCGGGGAAATGCAGGTGCTCCTATTGGTAGTCAGCTTCCAAATCAGCAAGGCTCTCAACAAAATATTGGAAATCTCGGTTCCACTTTTAACTTTCCTGGTTTGGAGAGTCCCAATAGCCAACCATCGGTGGGTGGTCCATTGTCCCAACTTGGGTTTGTTAACAACGTGTGTATCTTCTCTCTCTCTCACTATCCACCTTAGCGGTTACCTTATGTACTAAAACTCTAATATATCTTTTTTTGTTCAACCAATAGATGCCTGTTCAGCCACCTACTCAAACATTCCGAGATGGGTACTCCATGGGAGGAGGAATTTCCCAGGTACTTACTGGTGTATGATATGTTTAGCTTTTCCATGTTTATCCCTGTTCTACTTTTCTCAAGTAATGTTGATGATTGCAACAGGACTTCTTGGGCGATGACTTTAAAAGCCAGGGATCACATGTTCCTTATAATGTCACTGATTTCTCCACTCAGGTACCTGTCTGCAAGAACCTATTTCATATTTTAGACTGCGTGGAAAATATTTCTTATTTTAGACTGCGTGGAAAATATTTCTTATTTGATTCCTTGCATTAGCGCCCAAGTTTAATATTGAGTATATAAGTTGGATTCCATTTGTTTTTGTTTGTGGCTGATGGTGGATGTATCCAATCAACTTTTAACATTCTCTTTTGGGCTATCCATAGGCATCTCAAACTGGATATCCCATTGATTATGTTAGTCAAGGAGGGCAGGGTGGCTTTCCAGGCAGCTTCCTGAACCAGAATTCTCAATCTGGATATTCCCGTTTTGGAACAGGAAATGATTTCATGTCACAGGTTTTCTACTATTCTTCTCCTTCTCTGTTCTCCTAGGCTTTATTTCTGAAGGTTTCCATTGACATTTAATCTCCATCTGTCCCACAGGATTACATGAACCATGGTTCACAAGGTTTATTTACTCAAGTTGGTTTCAGCGATCCCTCACTAGATGAAGCATCCCAAAGTCACTACAATGTGAACAATGCAAACCCACTACAGTCTCAGGTTTCTCTTAATGCTCTGCAGATTTCGAATGTCATTTTTCTGAATGTTAGGGTGTGAGAACACATGGATTGTTATAGCTTCTCACTAGATTTTTTTTTTTTGCGGGTGGGGGGGGGGGGGGGGGGGGGGGGGTTTTCAACTTTCTCCTGCCCCCTCC